>CM042187.1:27488622-27501236 GCA_023539305.1 Ilex asprella
ATCCCAAGTGGATTGCACCAATCCTTGCATTGCTTCCTTGATCTTCTCCTTACTCTTAAAGATGCTTTGCATGTCTAGATGGACCAATTACAAGATCAAGAGCCCAGAAGATCAAGGAAGCAATGCAAGGATTGGTGCAATCCACTTGGGATGAAGCTAGCAAGAGCCCAACACTCAAGATGGACTTAAAAGAAGGAGAACCAATTTTGATCCACTTGATCCATGCTGTGGAAGACTTAAAGACATGACTTAGAGATAGGGTCTTTTGTTGTTAAGGCTTTTAATTTGTTTAAAGAGTTTTTAATAATTAGTTTAGAATGAGGATGCTTGGCCCACATATGTCTTATTATTTTATTTGAACTAGGGTTTAGAATAAGTACAGTAGCACGTACCGTTCATGCTACAGTACCGTGTCACTATTCACTCAAGGGCATTTTTGATAGAAAGGGTCATAAATTTTAGTCTTTAGTTATTCCTATTTAGATTAGGATTTGTTTCCTTAGTAGATTAGGATTTGTTTCCTTATTAGATTGGGATTTGTTTCCTTGCAATGGCCAGCCTTATAAATAGGCGTTTAATCAATGAAAAGGGAGTCAATGTGGGAGACAATACATAATGAATTTTGATTGTGAGTTGAGTTGAGTTTACTCCTGTTGTTCTTGATTGAACTTCTGAACTTATCAAAAGGTAAATCACAACCTTTGTGGCGTTCCTCCTTGTAATTTGGGTTCTTGAGACGGGTTCTTCAATGGGTCTAGATTTCAATATAATCTAGGTTCTTGACAGGAGTTCTCAATGGGTCTAAATTCTCCATCCATAGACTTGAGTTTGGCTTTCTTGGGTTGTTTTTCCAATTTTGTTGTTGGGTCTCGAAGCAAGTCGATTGGAGTTCACACCAAGAACCCAACTCACAAAGTTGACAAACTCCATGGCGGCATCACGACAAGAGAAGGGAAAATTTTCCACTATATCCCAAGAAAACCCTAGAGGTCAACATTGCATCGAGTCATCCAAACCCTCTAATACGAGTTGTGAGCTACTCAAGTCGGTCACCACCCTTCAAAGTGGCAAGAAAATTGATAAAGCCATTATACAAAAGGTCTTACCCAAGGCCACATTGCCAAAAGAAAAAGACATCATGGGTGGCACTGAGGGGGGTGAGGTGAGTAAAGAGGTGGTTGAGAAAGAAAAATTGATTGATGATAGTGTGCTTGTTTCTCCCATGTCTAATCCTTTTCCTAGTCGGTTGAAGCCACCCATCAAGGTGGCTAATTATATTGATATAATTGAAATGTTTAAGCAGGTAAAGATCAACATCCCACTCCTTGATGTCATAAAGCAAATTCCATCTTGTGCTAAGATTTTGAAGGATTTGTGCACGGTCAAGAAAAGGCTCAATGTACACAAAAAGGCATTCCTTACCGAGCAAGTGAGCTCAATCTTGAGGACAAACACTCCACCGAAGTTTAAAGACCCCGACTATCCTACCGTTGCCATAACAATCAGAAATTATCGGGTGGAGCAAGCTCTCCTAGACTTGGGGGCTAGTGTGAATCTCCTTCCATACTCGGTGTACCAATAACTTCACCTTGAAGAACTGAATCCTACTGTAATTATGATTCAACTAGCAGACCGTAGTGTCCGAACACTAAGGGGTGTAGTTGAGGATGTTTTAGTGCAAGTAGATAAATTTTATTTTTTCTGTTGTATTTATTGTGCTTGACACTCATTCGGCTACAAATATTAGTTCCCAAATCCATGTAATACTTGGTAGACATTTCCTTCCGACATCTAATGCTGTGATTAATTGTAGGAACGGTCTCATGAAACTTGCCTTTGGGAACATGACCCTGGAGCTTAATGTGTTCAATTTATGCAAGCAACTAGGTGATGATGAGGATTTGCATGAAGTCAATAGGATTGACACTTTGGCGGAAGAACACTTGGAACATGTGAGGATGTTAAGTTCAAAGAAGAGGGGAATGTTGATCTAGAGGAAGTGGATGAGCAAGAGGTCGTGGAAAGTTTGAAGGGGTGGAAAAATGAATCCCTACATTTGAAAAGCTCCTACCTTAAGAAAAGAAGATTTTTCCATCAGATGTTCAAAAGCCCCAATTGGAATTGAAGTCATTACCTTCCCATTTGTAGTATGCATATCTTGGAGATGAAAAAACATTTTCAGTGGTGATTAGCTCAACATTGGATGCAAAACAAGAAGAACTTTTAGAGGTGTTGAGGAGGCATAAAGGGGCGACTTGTTGGACAATTACCGACATTAAAGGTATAAGCCCCCTCATTTGTACTCATCTGATCTACCTTGAGGAAGACGCCAAACCGTTTCGACAGCCACAAAGAAGGTTGAACCCAATCATGAAAGATGTGGTGAGGGACAAGGTGTTGAAACTACTTGATGTGGGCATCATCTTTCCAATTGTTGATAGTAAGTGGGTTAGTCCCATGCAAGTAGTGACCAAGAATTCGGAAGTCACTGTTGTGGAGAATGTAGAGAATGAGCATATTCCAACAAGGGTGATCACAGGTTGGAGAGTTTGTATTGATTACCGGAAGTTCAACTTGTGCACACAAAAAGACCACTTCCCAATGCCATTCCTTGATCAAGTGTTGGAAAGAGCAGCGGGGCATCTATTTTATTGTTTCTTAGATTGGTACTACGACTACAATTAAATAGAGATTGCATTGGAAGACCAAGAGAAGACCACCTTTACTTGCCTCTACGGTACCTTTGCTTACCGTCGTATGCCATTTGGGCTATGTAATGCCCCAGGAACCTTTCAACGTTGCGTGATGGTGATATTTAGTGATATAGTGGAGAAGATTGTTGAGGTATTTATGGATGACTCCTCGGTCCTTGGGGATTCTTTCAGTGGGTGCTTGGAAAATTTTGAAAAGGTTTTGGAGAGATGCGAAGAGAAAAACTTAGTATTGAATTGGGAAAAGTGTCACTACATGGTGATACAAGGAATTGTTCTCGGGCACATTATCTCGGCGAAAGGGATTGAAGTTGATAAATCAAAGGTGGTGGCCATCTCTAACCTTCCTACGCTGAGAGTTGTCAAGGATATCAGGTCCTTTTCTAGGCCACGCTGGATTTTATCATATTTTTATAAAAAAATTTAGCGCATTGGCCCGACCCTTGACCAATTTTCTGTCTAAGGACATCCCATTCAAGTGGTCGGATGATTGTGAGGCATCTTTTAAAAAACTCAAAAGCATACTTGTCACACCTCTAATTATGCGACCACCCAAATGGGATTTACCTTTTGAGCTTATGTGCGACGCGAGTGCTTACGTGGTTGGCATAGTGCTCGGTTAAAGGGAGGAGAATAGACCTTATATAATATACTTTGCTTGTAAAACGCTCAATGAAGCTCAAATGAATTATCCTACCACAGAAAAGGAGCTACGAGTAGTAGTATTTGCATTAGATAAATTTCGTTCCTACATCATTGGTTCACCGATAGTTGTTTACACTGATCATTCTACTTTAAAGTATTTGTTGTCTAAGCAGGATGTCAAACCAAGACTTATCAGGTGGATCATCCTACTCCAAGAGTTCAATCTAACATTCAAAGACAAGAAAGGAGTGGAGAATGTGGTGGCGGACCATTTATCTTGAGTGGTGGTGCAAGAGACCGATGAACACATTCCTATCCCAGATTATTTCCCTGGTGAGCAATTGCTTTCAATTCATCATGTGTGTCCTTGGTATGCTGACATATGTAATTATCTTGCAACAGGACAAATACAACTGCAGTGGAGCCCATGGGTTCGCAAGAGATTCATGGCGGATGTGAAGTACTTTTACTTTGACAACTCATACCTGTTCAAGTACTGTCCTGACCAAGTCATGAGGAGATGCGTACCGGAGAATGAATAGCGGGAAGTCCTAGCATTTTGCCATTCAGAAGCTTGTGGTGGCCACTTTTCAGCAAAGAAAACTTCAACAAAGATCTTACACTCAAGTTTTTATTGGCCCTCACTTAACAACGAATGTGTTACATTTTTGTAAAGAGTGTGATAGAAGTCAGCGTTTGGGTAGTGTGACCCAAGGGAACATGATGCCCTTCTCCCCTGTAATTGATATAGAAATATTTGATTATTGGGACATTGACTTTATAAGTCCCTTCCCTTTATCGTTTGGCTATCTATACATTATACTGGCAGTGGACTACGTGTCCAAGTAGGTGGAGGCTATCCCAACCAAGACCAGTGACCACCGGGTCGTGGTCAAGTTCCTCAAGGAGAACATTTTTTCAAAGTTTGGGATGCCTCGTGCAATAATAAATGATAGTGGATCACTTTTCTATAATAGGCCATTTGCATCTTTAATGTTCAAATATGGCGTCACTCATAAGGTATCCACTACATACCACCCACAAACCAATGGCTAAGCCAAGTTGGCTAATAGGGAGATCAAGAATATTTTAGAGAAAATGGTTAACCCAAATAGGAAAAATTGGTGAGACAAACTAATTGATGCCCTATGAGCTTACCGCACCGCCTAAAAGGCTATTTTAGGCATGTCTCCCTATCGGCTTGTCTATGGAAAGACTTGTCATTTTCCAGTTGAAATGAAACACAAGGCCTAATGGGCCATAAAGACTTTAACCTACAATTTGAGAAAGGCCGGAGAACATAGAAAGTTAGAACTGAATGAGTTGGAAGAGATTAGAAGAGATGCGTATGAAAGCTCAAAAATATCAAAGGAGCGGGCTAAAATCTTTCATGACAAATCCATTATGAGGAAATCATTTGAGCCAGGCCAAAAGTACTTTTATACAACTCTCATGTCTCCATTTTCCAAGGAAAACTTCGATCTCGTTGGGATGACCCCTATCTTGTCAAAGTGGCATACCCTAATGGAGCTGTGGATGTCACAAACCCTGAGAATAGCCAAACATTGAAGGTCAATGGCCAAATACTAAAGCCATTTTTTGAGAGTTTTGAAGGACAATTGGTGGAGGAAGATTTAACGGATCCAGTGTATTTGAAATTTGGGGAGGAGTAGCTAGTTTTTATATTTTTTTAGTGTACAATTGCTTTTATTTACTTATGTTATTTTTATTTCATATCACTTACTTTCTTTAGTTGTATAGTATTGTTTTTCTTAGTTTCAGATATTGGTGCTTTTGTCGAAGCTTAATTGCGAGGTGTTCTCTAACCCTACTCATTTTTTTACTGTACTTCATTGCATATCATATCTTTTTATTGCATTTAGGACAATGCACAAATCAATTTGGGGGTGAGGTGCACCATTTGCATGTCACACCAATGCCTGTGAAATTTTTGTGGATTATACCAATTTTTGTTTACATTGTAAAGTTATGAGAAAATTTTGAAAATTTTTGTGAAAAAAATATCTAAATGTTGATATGTATTCCCTTATTAAGAGTGTTTGAGTTAGATGATATATTGATCTTTGTTTTGAACTTTGAGCATATGAGCATACTATAAAAGTGAATCCTATGTGTGAGTAGCACATATGTATCTGTTTTGAACTTAACTGTATGTGCTCCTTGAATGTGTAATTTCAGCAATTTAAGAATTGGATTCATATTTTAGGCTTGACATAAGTAGTGGAAAGTATGACCCATGAGAGCTTTAGTGCCAATCCTTGTTGGTGGAGACTTTCAATTACTCAAAGAATAATTTTTCAATGTCAAATTTGTCCAATAATCTCATTATGCTTGTCTTGGCAAGGTGCATTTGGGTAGTAGACCGATGTTGTCATGATATGTACAATGCCCTCCTATGGTTATCTGGAAGTGATTTTAGGCCATCTTTGAAATTTTTTAGCATTTGCCTTTTTCTTGTGAAAATATTATCCCTAGTACCTTAGTTGTTCCTAAAGCTGAATGTGAGTAATTATGGAAGAAAAGGAAGTGTGGTGTGGAATTGCAACAAAAGGGATGAATGGAAGTGAAACTCAAAGAATTCATTTGAAAAAGAATGGAAATCCAAGAAAAGTAGAAAAAAGGGTGAGAAAAAGAAAGAATCATCAAAAGAAAAAGACAATGGTAAGGAGAAGAAAGAAAAGAAGCAAAGAGTGTGGTGATGGTTTAAAGAATGAAAATCCCATAAAAGGGAGATGTTTTTGAAAATCCTATATCCTTCATTTCTTTTACCACAATATCACCCCAAAGGCCCCATTACAGCCTGCCAAGTCCTAAGTGATCTAGGGAAGCATGGGGGATGCATTTTTTTTCAAAGAAAATGATGAGTTAGTGTTGCTACCCAATGCCCTAGCATTCTTTTTATGAGATTATGCCAAAGTCATTTCATTTTCATGCATGAACTTTTTTTTTTGGATTACATGTGAGCATGCTATGTTTTTGTGCACAAGAATCTATCTCACATGTACACATGGAGTGCATGTCCGGATATCTACAGTTTATTTCATTGTTAAGAGTGGTCTTTGGTGAGTTTTGCATTGAAGCTGAATTTGGCTAGCCACTCGAATGTGAATTTTGTTGCGTAAGTGTTCAAATTACTTGTCCAATTCACACACCCACGAGTTTGAAAATAGATATGTAGGTGCATACTTTAGACTAGTATTTGAGGCTATAGTGGTACTCAAGTGTGCTTAGTTTGGCCATTTGAATAATTTATTATTTAGCTCCATGCTTGCATAATAGGGGAATATGACTCAAGTATTTGATATTTGAAATGAATTAGGAATGCCCGTATTATTAATTATGTGACTTGCATTTTAGGTGTTCATTTTAATAGTTAAATATAGAAATCCATGCTTTGTGCATTGAATGCATCAAAATTTTAAATCGCATTGCAATTTCGGTAATGAACTAGCATGATGGTTCAAATTATAGTTTACAAGTGAAGTATATGTTTAGGGTGGAGTAGAGGTCATAAAGAGAGTGTTAGAATGTATAGGGAAGGTCCTAAAATGAAAAGGAATGGAGATGTGTTGCTCAACTGGAGTATTTTGCAATTAAGGCAAAAGCATACCGGTATGACATACAAGTGTGCAGAACGTACTGGAGTTCAACGTACTGGTATGCCATACTGGTACGATTCACCTGGCATGCCAAAAATTAGGGCTTTTAAATATTTTTTTCGGGGAACCCTTCATTTCCCCCTTTTAATCACAGACCCTAGTCCTTTTTTCTCTCACTCATTTCTCTCCAAAGCTTCCCAATCCGTTCCTCCTCTCCATTAATCCTTAGATCTTCGACCCTAGAGCCTTGATTTGGAGATTGCTATTGAGAATTTGAAGTTTGCCGTCTTTGAAACCCTAATTGCCGAAAATTCTACAAGCCCAAACCATCTCTACTCTCTTCAATCTCTCCATAAATCTCTCTATGGCTTGTTACATAAAGGTCGTTCATGAGGTTATGGACCCGATTGAGGGTCTTTTCCTGATCCTCTTTGCATGTTTGTAGATGGGGGCACTGTTGCATTGCATGGTCCTAAACCAAGAGGGCCGGATCTAACCCCCCTCAACCCAAGGAACCTAGTAGCTGCAAGAGAAGCGGTGAAGGGTCAAACAGGGACCCCAATGAGCAGAGGAAGAAGGCTAGGAATGAGGAAAGGATCCAGTTGATCCGGGAGAAGAATGTAAACTGTGATTGGTACTCGACCACATTTCCCTTACCCCAAGGAATAAGGTGGTTAGGATCATTGAGGCACATGGTATGAAGTTTTGGTTTGAGCCCGTTGATGGGTATAATTTGTTGATGTGTAGGGAGTTCTACCCAACACTCAGAGTGGTAGAGTGAACCAGGTGGAAGTCTTGAGAACAAATGTTCGAGGTAAGATGTTCGAGGTGACCCCTGATGTCATTGCCACTCTCCTAGGAAATTATGAGAGGCCACCTGATTCTACACTAGTTTATTATCCTCATAACATCACTCGAGCCAAGAAAATTTTTGAATTTGTAGAGTTGATGTATGAGGACCCTAGTAAATTTAAGGGGACGGTCCAATGTGGGGGATTAAAGCATTCCTATGGTCTGTTAAATAAACTTGTCCATTACAATCTTCGACCAAGGGGGCTGAAAAGAAACCGAATCTGGAGAAGCTAGGTCATTTGGATGTTGTTATGTTTGGAAAGACTGTTTGACTTTGCCCTTTTCATGTGGAAGGTGATGAGAGACTTTGCCCTCTTCATGTGGGAGGTGATGAGAGACTTTGCTAAGACATAGAAGCCCATGATCAAAATGTCATTCGGGAGTTTGGTGACACAGATGTGCCAGCACTTCAAGGTTAAGACATAAGCCTTTGACAAGCCCACTCCCCCTAAGACTGGGGCTATTACAAGCCCACTCCCACTGTGACCTTGGCTTCTCCAGAAAGGGGCCTTGTTTAGTGGACCAATTGGCTTTTGAATTTCCATTTTGTGCCTTACCCTTACCCCATGATCTTTGCAAATCTCAGTCACCAAGGTGCCAAATAGGAGTGAGCTTCTCTTAACATCACACCCCTTCTTCATTTCTGTCAAGATGAGGGAGGGGAGGTCATTGCTATGCCCTTTTCCCAGTGCATAGAGAAGACGGTCCATGTTGGGTAAGGTTTCATTTTTTCATCCTATGGGGGCAAGGTTAGACACCGCAATCAAGTTTAGCATCTTGTATTTATTGATAACCTCCCCTTGTTAGAAAAACATTCCTCCCATCCATGAAAAGTCAGCTACCCCTATCAACTCCTTCCTAACCATATTCATCGTTACATTCTTCTTCAGGAAGTATGTGGGGTTTTGTACCCGAGGCACGTATTGCCTCACTTCTCTTATGTATTCCTCATCCACATTAATGTGAATTACCCTCACATAGCTTTTTAATGCTTCATGACTATTTCGGCGTTGGAGTAAAACTCCGGCACCAAGTCAATTACGGCCTCTCCGCCGTTTTGCAAATATAAACTCCAACCTCTCCTCTCTATCTCCGCCATTATCCCCAACTTAGCAAAATTAGACACAACCACATCCCTTTCACAAACCACAACATGCTTTTGATAAAAATTATCGTACTTGGCAGCCTTGAGTGCAGTGGGGATGCGGGTTTTGTCATATCTCAGTGTAAGTGGTGGCCTCCCCTCTCTTACTTCAACCACCTCCTCGACAAAGTTAGGTTCCTGGTTGAATGGTGGAGCGCGCCTTGTAGGCATCTTAACCCTGGCATTTTTTCGGTTTTGAGGGTTGTGAGGTCTTTGAAAGTTTGGATTTTCTTGTGAAAATGATGCTTTTTGAAGTTGGAATGAGTTTGGGAGGGTCAATTTTTGGAAAAAGAAGAGGAATGGGTGGTGTTTTGGAGGTTGAGTATCGAGAATAGTTCCAGGGTTTGAGGGGTTTTTGATAAATTTGGGGGTTTTGAACTAAAGAAGACGATCCAGGTTTTTGAAACCTGAGTCGCATCGTTCGAACGTTAATAGAAAGATTTTAAAATTATCGTTCAAATGTGGTGAGCTCCCAGTACTTTTGATTTCTGTCAGAGGGCAAAGTATTGTAAGTTCTTTTCATTTGTATGAGCTATTGGCATTCGAACGTTAATCTTGTTCGAACGTTCTATTGGCGTTCGAACGAGCTAAGCTCCTAGTACTTTTGGGTTTCATCAGAGGCTTCGTCAAAGGCCTACTACAAGCAGGTGACGTTCGAACGTCAGTTGGCATTCGAACGATTGAGTCAAAAATCAAAATTTTCTACAATACACTATATACACAATCAGAGAAAGCTAAACACACAAGTTTAAAAAAATTATGGAGTCTCAGGACAAGTCCCTACCCACACTTTAGGTTGGTATTTTGGGACGTTCCTTACTTGGCACATAATTTCATTTCAATCAAAAGAGTTTGTACAAAACAAAAAGGATTTTTACACTTTTTTACAAAAATTCGAACTCTTGGCTTTCATCCCCAAAACACAATTTTCCATAGTTTGTTAGAAAGCAATCTAATCTGATTCATCCTCTGTTTCTGTGTAGTTTGAACAACTACTGACTATCCCAATTTCCTCTCTCACAAACCGGTTAAGCATAGTACCATAATAGCATGGCATCTCAGGGTAATCTTTACTCAGTCTATCGAGTCTAAACAATCGAGTGTGCGACAGGAAATTGGTTTGGAACATTGATTATATCTTTTCACATGAAAGACTCTGCCACACTATTTACAGGCACCAAGTCTTTTGGCACGACAGCGTTTAACAAAAGTACTTATGCCACAGAGGGGTTTCGCTTGTTCTTGTTGGATCTCGACTTTCCTTACCAATCTTGTTTTTCTCATGATCACACTATGCGCATCAGATGGAAAAGTTCGTAGAATTGCCAAACTAAACCAAAAAGGTTTGACATTTCATGCTTCCTGTGTTTTAAGACTCACTATCTAGTTCTTTAACATCTTTCAGTCACAAAGACAATTCCCAGACATCATCAATTTATACAAAATACAAAATAAGGTACACAATATGATCAGAACAATAACAACAATAAATAAATTTAAAAATTTATGGGCGCATGATGTCACAAAATATGAACTATCGTTCTTACCCCTAACCTAAACTAAACATTGTCCCCAATGTTTTGAATTTATCGGTGTAAGGATCTTAGAGATGAAGTTGAAAGGTAGAGACCCATTCAACCTCTGAAACCTACAAACCAAAATACATGGATTAATCATCTTTGCGCAGATCTGGGTTTCGGGTAAGCTGGAAATCATTGCGTGTGAGTGCAAACAAGAGCAAGAGGCCCATAAGCAAATATAACATCAAAATGAAATGCATGTAACAGAAGATGGTGTATGTGGAGTGTGTGGTCATGGGGATGTTGGGATTGGGTCGCTTTTATAGAAAACAGAAAAGGAAAAAGAAGAAGAAAAAGAAAACAGAAAGGGAAAGGAAAGAAAATGAAGAGGGGGCCAACAGCGGTGAACATGAGGTAAGGGGGAAAATCATGGGAGCCTTATAAAGGCTTCTCCTTGGGTTGGGTAGGCTCATATATTTTCTAACTTGATCCGTTCGAGTGTCAGCAGGCGTGAATCTCGGAGGAGTATTCTGGTTTCATTAAAAGAATGGTCTCCACATTTTTCACAAAGTTTTCCAAAAATGGTTTAAACCGCTGATTATTAACAGTAAAAAAATTACCGTTCAATGGGTTTTTCACTCTACCGCTCCATGTTCAAACACTTTTTTGACAATGTAAGGCCCAATCCATCTTGACTTCAACTTACCAAGGAAGCGGTGGAGTCTTGAATTGAACAACATGACTCTTTTAGAATGTTCAAAAGACTTCCGCACCATAGTTATCAAATCGTGTATCGGAAGGCGTATCGCTTTTTAAAAATTATGTATCGTATCGTATATCGTATCGTGTATCGTAAGATACGGCCCAATTTTAAATAATTAATAATAAAATATATATACTTTTGAAAAAAAAAATCATAGACACAAAAAAACATAACATTTCATTAATATTACACATATTAGTCAAGTCACTAATATAATTTACTAATATTAAAAAATTAATGAAGGGTATTAAATTAAATTAATGGTACTTATATATACTTAAAAGTAAAATGTTATAATATAATGGGGTATTAAATGTAATTTTCATACTTGTAACAAAATAAACCAACACAGTTCGTGAGTCTGTGACCCACGAACGAAACGAGACACAGAGAGAGAGAGAGAGAGAAGAGGCGATCGCGACTGCCGATGCCGATCGCGATGCCGATACCGGAGAGAGAAGAGAGAAGAAGAAGAAAAAGAATATACCTGGTGGCTGGTACGTGGTCGCAGCTCGATCGTGAGACCTAGGGTTTCATCCGAAACAGGTAAGTGTTGTTATTTTTTCTAATTTCAAAATTTTGTTTGATTTGCTTGGATTTTTTGTTGATTTGTTGCCTGGTAATTGATGTGTCTTCTTCATCTCCGTTGCCTTTTTTTTGGCAATTTCTCTATTATATGATTTGTGGGCTTTGGTGTCTTCATCTTTTTTTGGTTGCCAACGATTTGGTGCGAATCAAATTGCCAACGATTTCTGATAAAAAAAAAAAAAAACAGTGACTTCGCGTATCGTGCGTATCGGTACGATACGTATTGTATCGTAAATGATGCAATCCATAAGATGCTCAAGGAAACACAAATTCGAAGATGTGAAAGATAATAGAATTGGGCCGATTACGAGAGCACGAGCAAATAAGTTTAAGGAGGGCACTCAATGGGCTGGTTCAAGAGGCATGGACTCAAGCAAGTGCGTGGAGGCCCATGGAGCATGATCCACTTGGGCAACAAAGATTCATCGATATAATTCAAGTTCTAGAAGAATCCGGCTAAGGTTAAGCGTACATTGGCCCGTTGATGTTAAGGCCTCCTATTTATTTAAAGGATTATTATTATTAGAATAAGTGGGCTTGAGGATGCTTGGTCCACATGTTTTACTTCTTAGGAAATAGGATTTTCAGAGTTACTGTAGCACCAGACTGTTCATGCTACAGTAACAGCACACTATTCATTCTTTCTAGGGTTTGATTGCAAGGCTTGCATGCCAAGTACTTTCCTTTTAAATTTAGGCATGTGAGTTATTCTTTTTAGGAAAGTAAGAGATATTTCTTTACCCACAAGTAAGAGATATTCCTTAAATAGGA
>CM042187.1:27506236-27584189 GCA_023539305.1 Ilex asprella
CAATGACAGTACTCGCGGGCTGACGGGGGCGGACCGTGAAGCGAGACATGGGTGGCATGGAGTTACATGGGTGTGTCATGCATATTGACATTGCATAGCATTGAGGGGTTACGGGGTTATAGCATTAAAAAATGTACACTTGCACATGCCACGCCTTAAATTTGTTCCTAGTATTAGTATTTTGTCATACCAGCAGTTGAGCTGACCCATTCGTGGGATATCATATTACAGATGAGGCTCCCGGTACTTGAGACTTGAGGAAGTCTTAAAGGAAGGAGAGCAAAAGGGCTTGAATGAATATTTGGCCCTTGGGGCACATTTTGTATGTATGGGCATAAGCCCAAATGACTTTTTTTTTATTTGGAAAAGTAATGGATTATAGATTTTGGGTCATTTTAAAGTGTAAGGGTGTAAACCCAATTGACATTTGAAATATTTTTATTGAATGAGCATCATATATGTATATTGGACAATTTTATGTATATGTTGAGAATAAGGGATGTATGTTTAGTTTACATGGGTTGTTGCCACCGAGTGAGGGTGGATTGTGGTTGCTTATGAAATATTGTGAATATTAGGTGGGAAAAGGGCTTGAAAAACAAAGGAGGTTATGTCGAAATTTTATGAAAAATTAAAAAAAAATGTGTTAAGTGTGAAAAACACCTTTCAAATAGGTGGGAAAGATATCAAATGGGGGGGTTTAGAAACCTTGAAAGAATAGGTTAAAAATGGAAGAAAAATGACTTGAAAAATTTTGGAAAAACGTGAGAAATGAATGAGAAAGTAATTTATCCAACCTAATAACCTTTCATTTATTTTTCTTATTTTTTTATTCCTCACTTCCCGGGTTTGTGGAAATTCGGGGCGTGACAACTTTCATGAGCGGGGATGCAACCCCTTATGATCTGATCCTTACCGTACCTATATACGTACGAATCTTCCCAAAAGAAGTTACAAACCTCCCTCAAATTTTTTTTTATCCATGGAAGTGAATGACGGAGGAAGTGTACCAGTAACTAGTAAATTAGCAATATCAGCGTACCATGGGGACTCATTAATCATGAAAAGTAGTTCATCAAGGAATTTTTCATTGACTGGCAGTCCATCCTGGTGAAATTCATAAGTTAATTTGGACAGATGATCTGCCATCATATTCTCAACACCCTTTTTATCCTTAATGATCAGATAAAACTCTTGGAGTAAGAGTATCCATCTCAAGAACCATGGCTTGACATCTTTCTTTGTGAGCAAGAATTTTTGGGCTGAATGGTCAGTGAATACAGTAATAGAAGAACCAACAAGATAGGAACAAATCTTTCCAAAGAAAAAACTACAACAAGCAGTTCTTTTTCAATTGTTGAATAATTTATTTTAGCATCATTCAAAATTTTGCTTGCATAGTAAATTACATGTGATTTCTTATCCTTTCTTTGTCCCAACACAGCACCTGTAGCATAATCACTTGCATCACACATTAGTTCAAAGGGTAGAGTCCAGTGTGACCATGAAATGTCATTTCTCCCAATTGAGCACCAGATTGGCTTATTTACACCTTATCAACACCTTTTCTAGGTTGGTCAGACACAAATCAAATGAGTCACCATAGACAGAGAAGTCATCCATGAACACTTCCAAAAAATTTTTCAACCATGTCACTGAATAAGCTTAGCATGCAACTTTGGAATGTTGCAGGAGTGTTACAAAGTCGAAATGGCATCCTTTTAAATGCAAAGGTGTCAAAGGGGCATATAAATGTGGTTTTCTCCATGTCATTTAAAGGCTATTTCAATTTGATTGTACCAAAAATACACATCAAGGAAGCAGTAAAATTCATGGCTTGCAATTCTTTCTAGAACCTAATCAAGAAAGGGTATAGGGAAATGGTCTTTCCTAGTCACGAAATTGAGTTTTCGTTAGTCTATGCCCATTCGACATCTTGTGACGACTTGAGTTGGCAGTAATTCATTGGCATCATTTTTTACTACTGTGACCCCAAAATTCTTGGGCATAACTTGGGTTGGACTAACCCATTTGCTATCGAAAATGAGAAAGATTATCCTTGCATCTAAGAGTTTGAGTATCTCAGTTCTCACAGCTTCTTTCGTGTGAGGATTCAGTATTCGTTGCATTTGTCGAGAGGGTTTTGAGTCCTCTTCAAGGTATATAGTATGATTGCAGATTAACGGGCTTATACCTTTCAAGTCAGCAATGGTTCACCCAATGGTGCTTTTATGACTTTTAAGAACTTCAATTAGTTTAGACTCTTGCAAGTCTATGAGCTTAGAGAAAATTACCATTGGGTATGATTCTTCCTCTCATAAGAATGTATATAGGGACTTCTCCGTTTCTGTCATTATTTGTCATATTAATCTCACAAGAGTCTGCTACTAATGTAGGTAAATTTGGTTGAGGCTGATTCACAGACCTAGAAGATTCTGTCGACAAATTTTGATAGTGAAGAGCGTCCTCGACATAAGATAAACAAAAATAAAATTTTCATAGTAAACCAAAGAATATATACAAAATGGAAAGGTCTTTTTATCTTTTACCTTAAAATACCTTTGATTGTTCCTCGGCAACAGCGCTAAAAAACTAGTCTTAATCCGAAATGTGTACACCCAAGTGCAGGCTGTCAAGCTGTAGTAATAATCCAGTTTGAGTTCGGAGTCGAATCCACATGGAACTTTGTGTTGGTGTTTCAAAGTAAGCAGTGGTGGAGATCAATTTGTGAAATTTAGGGAGTTTTTTTTTTTTTTGGATTAAATATAAGATTCTTTCCAAGACAAGCTTTTAAGACAAAATATAAGATAAGTTCAAATGAAAAGAAAGTCACTCTTTAGTTCAAGGATCTGGACTTGCAGTTCATTATCCGATTTATTATATTTATGCTTGATAACTCAATTAACTCCAGTGTCAACAAGTTAATCGGAAGATCAAGATGGACTATGAGAATTAAGAACATGATTTCGATGTCTTTCTAGAAGTTTACAAGAATTGCATGTGCCAAGACTTAACCCGTCTACAAACAAGCAAGTATTTCTACAAAACATCCAACAATGACTTTAATATTCCATCATTTAAATGAAGCACAATAATGGGGAGGATTGAAGGGCAGTCATGAAGATCTAGCCGAGGTACTTTGATGAGAACTAAGGTGGGCCTACTTTTAAAGATCCTTTGCGTGTCTAGAAGGACCAATTACACGATCAAGAGCCATGAAGATAAAGGAAGCAATGCAAGGATTGGTGCAATCCACTTGGGATAAAGCTAGCAAGAGCCCAACACTCAAGATGAGCTTGAAAGAAGGAGAATTAATTTTGATCCACTTGATCCATGCTATGGAAGACATAAAGACATGACTTAGAGATAGGGTCTTTTATTGTTAAGGCTTTTAATTTGTTTAAAGAGTTTTTATTATTAGTATAGAATAAGTGGGTTTGAGGATACTTGGCCCACATATGTCTTATTATTTTATTTGAACTAGGGTTTAGAATAAGTACTGTAGCATGGTACTGTTTATGCTACAGTACCGTGACACTATTCACTCAAGGGCATTTTTGAGAGAAAGGGTCATAAATTTTAGTCTTTAGTAATTCCTGTTTAGATTAGGACTTGTTTCCTTATTAGATTAGGATTTGTTTCCTTATTAGATTATGATTTGTTTCTTTATTAGATTAGGATTTGTTTCCTTGTAATGACCAGCCTTATAAATAGGCATTTAATCAATGAAAAAGGGAGAGACAATATGGGAGACAATACATAATGAATTTTGATTGTGAGTTGAGTTGAGTTTACTCCTCTTGTTCTTGATTGAAATTTTGAACTTATCAAAGGTAGATCACAACCTTTGTGGCGTTCCTTCTTGTAATTTGGGTTCTTGAGACAGGTTCTTCAATGGGTCTAGATTTTAATATAATCTAGGTTCTTGACACAAGATCTCAATGGGTCTAAATTCTCCATCCATAGACCTAAGTTTGGCTTTCTTGGGTTGTATTTCCAATATTGTTGTTGGGTCTCAAAGCATGTCGATTGGGGATCACATCATTTCAAATAAAGTAATAAGACTAAATAAAACCCAAGAAAGCCTTGCTCTGATACCAAATGATGTGATCCCCAATCGGCATGCTTTGAGACCCAACAACAATATTGGAAATACAACCCAAGAAAGTCAAACTCAGGTCTATGGATGGAGAATTTAGACCCATTGAGATCTTGTGTCAAGAACCTAGATTATATTAAAATCTAGACCCATTGAAGAACCTGTCTCAAGAACCCAAATTACAAGAAGGAACGCCACAAAGGTTGTGATCTACCTTTGATAAGTTCAAAATTTCAATCAAGAACAAGAGGAGTAAACTCAACTCAACTCACAATCAAAATTCATTATGTATTGTCTCCCATATTGTCTCTCCCTTTTTCATTGATTAAATGCCTATTTATAAGGCTGGTCATTACAAGGAAACAAATCCTAATCTAATAAAGAAACAAATCCTAATCTAATAAAGAAACAAATCCTAATCTAATAAGGAAACAAATCCTAATCTAGTAAGGAAACAAGTCCTAATCTAAATAGGAATAACTAAAGACTAAAATTTGTGACCCTTTCTCTCAAAAATGACCTTGAGTGAATAGTGTCATGATACTGTAGCATGAACAGTACCGTGCTACAGTACTTATTCTAAACCCTAGTTCAAATAAAATAATAAAACATATGTGGGCCAAGTATCCTCAAACCCACTTATTCTAAACTAATAATAAAAACTCTTTAAACAAATTAAAAGCCTTAACAACAAAAGACCCTATCTCTAAGTCATGTTTTTATGTCTTCCATAGCATGGATCAAGTGGATCAAAATTGGTTCTCCATCTTTCAAGCCCATCTTGAGTGTTGGGCTCTTGCTAGCTTTATCCCAAGTGGATTGCACCAATCTTTGCATTGCTTCCTTGATCTTCATGGCTCTTGATCTTGTAATTGGTCCATCTAGACATGCAAAGGATCTTTAAAAGTAGGCCCACCATAGTTCTCATCATACTTGCCTTGAAACGACGATTCTTTCTATGCAAAAGTCATTCATGTCATAGAAAGAACCACGATTATACAAAGTACCTTAGCTTTGTTAGATGCAATCAATCATCCAATAAGCAAGGGGATATAAACATTAAGCATAAGAACAAAGCACATATATAACTTTCGGATAATTTATACATGCCCTTCACCTCTTACTAAAGAGTGAATAAGAAACTACTCACTCTTCATGACTTTGGTAAAGCTAGAAATCGAGTGATACTCATCCCTCCAAGTAGAGGACTTACAAAATAAAAGAACAACAAACAAGGAGCCAATCTTCAACGAAAAATGAGTGAATCACGTTCTACCCTTCACGGCTTTGGCAAAGCTCTAGAAAAGTGGAAGAGTTTCACTCTTCTAAGAAAGAAGGAAGGTCAAGCAATAGAAGTGAAAAACATGACAAATAAAAGTTGAAGAAAGCTAGTCATGTTTGGAGGGTGGCTTCCTCAACCAAACAATGAACTATCTTCCTTGGTCCAAGTAAATAGGAAGCATAAATTTAAGACTAATTTCATAACAAAGTAAGAAGTGTTGGTCTAAAGCCAAACTAACTTCAAGAACAACTACAAGTAAGAATTTAACAATTCTACAACATGAGTTGGAGTCTAAGCCTCCATCAAACTCTCTAGCAAGCACCTCCCAAGCTCCCTTGAAGGCTCCCAAAGTGGGAGTATTTATAGGCAAGGCGAGGGAGCAAGAGGGGGTGAAGGAATAGTGTTTGCCACACAAGTCCAAGTGAAAGCCAACAACTCTACTAGCAGTCTGTGGACAACGTTGGAACATTGTCTGGCGTTCAAACATCTTTGTTGTTTTTGCATTATAGGCATTTGAACGTTTCTTCTGTCTTTGCCATAAGGGCGTTCAAACGCAAGAAGGGTTCTGACCTTCTACTCGAGTGGTCTGTGGTCTTTTGTGGAATCCTATTTCCTCACTCCATGCATCAGTCTAATCTTCAAATGATTCCAGGGGACGTTCGAACGTGGTACTCAAGTACTTAAGGGTCTTCCTTCTTGACTGCACCACACCATGTCTCAGCACTCTGAACTTCTCATGATTTCAGTTAACGTTCGAACATTCTTGGCTTGGTCCAAACTTTTCCAATTTTGTTTCCTAATGCGTTGGCGTGACCCTCAAATATGATATTTGTTATTCTTGAGCCCTTGTTCACTTTAAGACCTGAAATGACATCACTTAAACTCTATCAAAGTACAATTAATCTAAAAAAGACATAGAAAAATGCTACTTTTAAGTACTAATCAAGAACTGTTCATTATCTCCCAAAGTTACAAACCCTAAGCCATTTCTCTCTCCCCCAAGCATCTGTAACCTACAAAGACCCTCACCCATCACCTTAATATCCTATTTCTCATTCATAGGGTTATGATTGAGTGGATTTTATAGAGGACTTGTGGATTTCATCATTTAAAACACTAGTTTTGCTGATTTCCCCAAGCCCTAATCCCCTTTAATCTTTTCAAAAGCTCAAATATCTTTGAAATGACTCGTCAAGGGAAGATCATCTTTGACGTTATGGACCCAATTGAGGGGTTTTTGATGGCCTTCTTTTCTCTTTTGGTGTTCAGGGCACTGTTGCTCTGCATGGCCTGCACCAAGCGCATCGGGCCAAGTCCTCCACAACCCTCGGGTACAAGTGCCCGCAAGAGGGGTGGTGAAGGGTCGAGTGGAGACCATGGAGAATGAAGGAAGAAAGCTCGCAACAATGCTCATTACCAAAGCATCGAGGAAAAGAACGTAACTTGCGAGCGGTATGTGGATCACATATCCCCGGGCCCAAACAATGAGGTTGTGAGGATAATTGAGGCCCATGGGATTGGGATTTTGTTTGAGCCCGTTAGTGGGTTCAACTTGGCTATATGTCAAGAGTTTTACCAGAAATTGACAATAGTGAAGGTGGATGCATATGTCTTGAGAACCAATGTGAGGGGGAAAATCTTTGATGTGACCCCGACCGTGATTACCACCCTTATGAAGTACGAGAGGCCACCTCCTAGCACCCCGGTGTATCCACATAACATTTCTCTGGTCAAGACCATCTCAAAGTATGGGAGGTGATGATCCCAAACTTGAAAAATCTAGCTCTCTTGGAAGTGGTAATGACTAGGAAGGCCTTGGACATTGCCCTTTTGATATGGGAGGTGATGAAGGAATTCGCCCAGGCTAGAAAGCCGAAGGCGAACCTTCCATTTGGCAATTTAGTCACCCAAATGTGCGACCATTTCAATGTCAAAGGCTATGTCTCCGACGTGATAACCCACTGAGACCGGAGCTATAGGAAAGCCGAGTATTAGCAAGAGGACGGCGATGAGCCGAGGTGAGCGAGCCAGAGTTCCGAGATCGGAGTCTTCTGTTGCGGGACCATCCTCTACTAGGCCATTTGTTTCTGGGCCTTCCACTTCTGCACTGGAATGCACAATATCTAAGTGCCTTGATGCTCTGGAGGAGATTGTGCACGAGATTTCGGCAATGATTACTTGGCTTTTTCAGTACACATTCCCGGGAGAGTCGATTCTCGGTGGACCTCCACCTCCCACCTCTACCTTCTCAGCATCCGCTGTGGTTGAGGTGGGGAATTCTGATGAGAATGACCAACATGATGGCGAGGAGGTGGATGGGAGTGATGATGGTGATGATGATGCGAGTGAAGAGTAGGATACTCTTATTTTTTTCCTTTTTGATTTTGAGTTGTACATAGCTAGGAGTGAAATTATCAGCCTAGTAAAAGAACCTTTGGGAATTGTAGGCTGTTTTTGTATATTTTTTTGAATTCTAACTCCTTGTACTCAACCTTTGAATGTAATTAATAAAATGCCACAATTTTTGTTTCATCTTGCCCAAGTTCATTTCTTTAATTTCATTGTGATTTATGTCTTTTGAATGTTTGTTGAATTACTTGTGTAAATGGATTGTCGTAGTTTCATACTCGTTGGTTTGAAAATAAAGTTTGCTAGGGACTAGCAAAACTCAAGTTGGGGGTGTGATTAGCACGAAATATTGCATATCATGTGTGCATTTACACCCCTTTTATACTCTCTTCAATGGTGAAAATGAAGGGGAATTGCAATGTTTCGAGCTTTTAATGAGGTTTCGGTGTGTTTTTAGGTAAAAGAGCCTAAATGGTGCATGTTAAGCCCTATCATGGTGCTAAACGTCAATGGAGATGAGGTGGAGGCTTGATGATAGCTTGGAAGGTGAAGAAACCAAAGATTGACCAAAATAAGTGAAAACCTACTGGTAGGGCATACCAATAGGTTTTGCCTACTAGATCTACAACTACCGCGAACCTACCAATAGATTTTGCTCACTAGAGTAAAACCTACCAGTAAATTTCCATCAACCTACCAATAGGTTTTACTGAAAAATGCCAGATTCTGTCACTCAAGTTCTACTATGATGAGAACTAAGATGGGCCTACTCTTAAAGATCCTTTGCATGTCCAAATGGGCCAATTACAAGATCAAGAGCTAAGAAGATCAAGAAAACAATGCAAGGATTTGTGAAATCCACTTGGGATGAAGCTAGCAAGAGCCCAACACTCAAGATGGGCTTGAAAGAAGGAGAACTAATTTTGATCCACTTGATCCTATGGAAGACATGAAGAAATGACTTAGAGATAGGGCCTTTTGTGGTTAAGACTTTCAATTTTTTAAAGAATTTTTATTATTAGTTTAGAATAAGTGGGTTTAAGGATGCTTAGCCCACATATGTCTTATTATTTTATTTGAATTAGGGTTTAGAATAAGTTACTGTAGCAGGCACTGTTCATGCTACAGAAACCGTGCACTATTCACTATTTTTGGGGTCTAATTGTAAGGCGTGAATGCCAAGTACTTTCCTTTTTCTATTTAGGCATGTGATCAACCAATTAAAAGGCTGATTTGTCCTTCTTTTCTTCAAGTAAGAGTCTTAGGAAAATAAGAGATATTTCTTTACCAACAAAGAAGAGATATTTCTTAATTAGGATAACTATTTTAGGAAGTTTCCTAATCCTTGTAATGGCTAGCCTTATAAATAGGCATTTAATGAATTATTTTTGAGAGACAATACATAATGAATTTTGATTGTGAGTTGAGTTGAGTTGAGTTTACTCCTCTTGTTCTTGATTGAACTTTTGAACTTATCAAAGGTAGATCACAACCATTGTGGCATTCCTCCTTGTAATTTGGGTTCTTGAGACGGGTTCTTCAACGGGTCTAGATTTTAATATAATCTAGGTTCTTGACACGAGTTCTCAACGGGTATAAATTCTCCATCCATGGACCTGTGTTTGGCTTTCTTGTGTTGTATTTCCAATATTGTTGTTGGGTCTCAAAACAAGTCGATTGGGGTTCACATCATACTACATGGGCGTCCCACCTTTGGGTCTCCCACTTGTTCCCTGACACACCTTATACACAGACATGCCTCCTTAACCCTAGTAGTAGACTTTGAAGGCTAAAGCATTAATGAGGAGTAGAGAGAAGAGAGGAAGCCTGGAAGTTGCTGGGTAGGCTGTCCTAGCCTGCCCAAAAGCCATCCAGTCAGCCTCCTATGGATGGGAGGTCTATCACACACCTAGGGAGCCCTCCATGGACGAATTTGCAAGCTCCATTCAGTATTATTTCGATTGTATTGCATTATAGAGTGAGAAGCTCCTAGGAAGAAGACATGGTTTAGAGAGAGAGAGCTTAGATTTTTACATTTCTTCCATCCATTTCACTTATAATCTCCTGTAAGATGTTTGTAAGCTTCATTCTTTGTCTTTAATTTCATTTATTACAAGTGCTTTGCATGTTTAGTTGAGTATCATAGAATCTACCGTTGTTGTTTTTAAGTTTCTCATATTAAGCTCATCAAATGGGTATTAAATGCACTATTTTGTAGTTTATGTTTCCTTGCATTAAACTAAGTTCTAACCTTCATTTTTTCATAATGTCTCTCTATTTCATTTATGTTCTTGCATTAAATATGAGTAGCTATGCTTTAAGTTGGCTAATCCAAGGGATAATTCCTCTTGGGTATGCTAAATCAACTCTTTTCCATTTCTCCTCGTAGTGTACAATAATTTGGTTTGATTAAGTGGAGTGTGGACGTGGTTGTGAGTTCTTGATAGACTACAGACTTGTCCTGGTGTATGATTGAATCCTCACCCCCAATTTTAGTTATGCGCTTGCTACAAATCAAATCAAACATCTAGGCACCAAATATGAAACATGTTGGCTCTCTAAACTAAAGAGTACCTTTTATCATTCTTATCCAAAGTCTTAGTTAAGTGTTTATTTGATAATTCAAAGCTCACACCGCAAGCTATTTCATTTCACACTACGCAGACAAGTGACAATTTTACCATTTCCAATTTTGAATACCAACAATTAGCTCCTTGTGGGTTTGACTTTGGACTTAACCAAGAAATATTGCAATTTGACCACTTATACTTGGGTGTATGGCATAAATTAGGTCAGATCATGGTGTGATAAATAGAAATGAAGAGATGATTATTTTTTTGCTAGGGCCTAAAAACACTTAAGTTGGGGTTTATATTTAGCACTAATTGTTGCACATTTTATGGATTAAATCATTCATTTTCTAAGTTTAAATGATGCATGTTCTTTAATTTTTGGGGTGAATGATTAATTAAGTTATGTTTATGATTGTAAGTGAGGATAGATGAGTATAATAGACGGTTAAGGCAATAAGGATCACTAAGGAAGCAAGGGATTTCATGAAGGAATGACTGAAACAAAAATGTAGGAAAAATGTGGTTCAACCGGTTGGACAATCACTTTAAACCGGTTGATCTATGGAATAGCAGATTCAACAAAGTATTGGGAGCACTTGAATTGATAGAGGAACTACGTTCAACTGATTGATCGGACAAAGCCAATAAAGAAAGTGAAGTACTGTGAAAGATTCAATCAATTCATCAACTACATTCAATTGGTTGAATAAGGGAGACCAATCGGTTGAACCCTCTTTTAACCGGTTGGTGTTAATGCAGTTTCAATTATAATCTTCTCATGTTTTCATTCGTTGAGAATGATCGGCTGAGTTTTCATTGGTGGCTTCATACACCGCACCTCCCAAAGCTGCAAGGATGCAATCCGTTGGGTGAGTTGGGCGACGAAGCTTCCTCTGCACTTCACTTATCATCCGGGCCATGCATCTTGTCCAATGAGGATGAGAGAAATGGGGCATATATATATATATATATATATGTATTCTTAGAAGTCTCTCTCTCTCTTCCTCTCCTCTGGCCACATTTCTTTCCTGAGAATTTTAATTTCATACTCTTAGCCATAGAAGAAATTTTTTTACTGTAACTCTACCTTTGCAAGAGCTTTGCTTTTGGAGAAGATAACAATTGAGTGGTTTTAAGATTTTGTTTCATTCTATTTGAATCCATTATTTGAAGATCAATAGCAGTTCAAGCATTTCTTTTTCATGCAGTTGTGTTTTTACATATGATTAGCATATTGTTAATACTGATTTCGACGCTATGAGTTTCATTTTCGGGCAAGGTTCAATACGATTTTAGGGATGATTTTGGTTTGAAATCAAGCCTTGTTGATCCTATAACATATTCTTACCATGTAATATGCTTTTCGATTTTAAAAGTCAATTTTGAAAGCTAGTATTTATTTATGCATTTAGATTAGTCGTCAACCAATCTCTGGGCATGATTAATGCTTAGAGTATAGATTTATATTTCTGTATTTATCATAAAAAATTCTATTACCTATCTTCAAAGTTACACACCTTCCATCTTGGGGTCTTATTGAATATTTTTCATCCAAATGAATTTGATTATGAGTTAAAAATGAGGATCAATAAGCTTAATTTCGACAAGATAATTTCTAAGGATTGACCTATTGTTTTCTTATTGATTTCAATACATTAAAAATCATTCCACCATTTTCCCACAATCCAAAGGATTTTTATTTTATTTTTGAACACATCACCAATTAAATTGTGTTTGTCCCTGAAGAGACAACCTTGGATTTATCCAAGTTACTACACTATGAAACTTTCTTATGCTTGGGAAGTCTATTGTTATATCTTAAGGAGAAGTGGTTCACAAAAAAGTGACAAGCAAAGTGAACACCCCAAGCTTCAAGGCTTGGGTCCGAATACGAGTCTTGCACTGGATGCGTGTGTTGGAATGTGCCCCATTCAGTTTACCCTAGTAGGCCTTACTTAGTGATTATATATTATTTTTGATTATTTTTATTGTAAAAATATAAATATTAAAAAAGTCAGTTGTATTCATGATTTAGCCTCGAATTATTCTTTGGCTGATCTTCTTTTTCCAGAGTTTTTGAAGTCTACTTCCATGGCCCGTGAGTAATTTTCTTTGTACTCTCTAGTGAGGGTAGGGTTCTTGGATTGTAAATTGAATGTTATTCTTAATGTTGTTATCCATTTATTGTTCTTGAATGATTTATCGGTTTCATTATCCGATTAAATGAATATTTCTAATCAAAGTAACAGACTCTGTATACTTGTTTGACTATTAATCAATTGGGTTGATTCCTGGGTATGGATAATTCTTATAATTGCCTACAAGTTTATATTGCTGGTTTTGAAATTCATATTTTCATATTAGTCTAATCTTTGTTTAATAGTTATATCCCTTGGTTGATTACACTAACATTGGAAGTCAACTAAATTCCTTACATTTAATTCATTTCCCTGAGGATCGACCTCGGTCTTACCGAGTTATTACTACTTCTTGATCAGCTACACTTGGGTATACCTATTTGGTATCAAGCATCTGCCCCATCCAGGTCGTACCAAAAAAATTTGGAGTTATGGTAGTCAAAAATGTGGAAAATCAGTTAGTGCTAACCCAATTTGTCACATGATGGCTTATGTGCATTTATTACCGTAAACTCCATCTTGTTACCACGAAAGACCTCTTCCCTCTCCTATTCCTTGATCATGTATTATAGAGGATAGCAAGTCATGCAATTTACTATTTCCTAAATGAGTGCTTGCTTCTTAGAGTGGTATCAAATTAACAAGGAAGTCCCAAGTGTAGGAAAGAATATCATGTTCGTAACTCAGTCGATTACTGAGGTCCTCTCCTCAGGGAAAATGGTTAGCTTAAAGGATAATAAGCAAAAGAAAATAAAACCCTTGAATTTTGAAAGTTGGTTTGAAGAAAGTATCAACTAGGAATTAACCATTAAAGTAAAGAACTAGTTAATCGGTAGAGTTCGTCTCATTGTGAACAAGTATTTTGACACAAATTCTATAACTTATTTGAGATTGTAATCAAACGCACTCAAATGGTAGATATTCATTAAGTACCCAATTGTAAATAAAAAATGTGTATTCAAATTAATTGATTCAATTTCTAAATAATTAAATCCACTTTGATTGTAGTGATTCCAAGAATTACCCATGCCAAGTCTTAGTTTTCTATGGGTAAGCAAGAAGATATACATGTTTTTGACTTTAATCACTCAATTGACCCAAATAACTCAATCAATGAAAAGCCCTAGTTTGAGTCAAAATCCTCAATTCAAGGATGAGACTCCCTCATCTGATTAAACCAGAGTAGACTACTCACTCATGATGGAATTGAAATTGAAAGAAATTAAAAAAAGCATCATTGTAAATGAAAGCAAGAAAACTGGAATTGAAATTGTGATTACAAGTAAATACATTGTATTGAAAAGCAATGAAAGCAAATAGTTCACAAGAAGAAATAGAAAGTACTTGCATTGTGAGATTTAAATAACTTGAAATCAACAAAGCCAGTAATGTAAAACAATGAAGAAAGTTGTAAAGAAGAAGAAAACATTCTAAAACCCAAGGAAAGAGAAAATAGGAGAACTTTGAATTGAACAATGGAATCGGGCCCTCTCTCAAGCAAGCTTGGGTATTTATAGCAGATTTCCAATTAAAACTGCTCCTCTCTATTTACCAATCACGACCATTGAAATATTTAGCTGATTCACCTTCCTTAGGAGTCTTTATTTTTGAATTACAGGAACCTACAGGAAGAAAGTAGAAAATAACTTATTGGTAGTACTGTTCACTATTTTGCTTCTACTGGTTGCCTTGCTCTTCTACTAGTAGAACACCTTTCTGTCTTCAAACTACTGGTAGAATAGTACTCACGTACTAGTAGAACAAGTTTCTGTTTTACTTCTACCAGCAGGAGTGTTGTGCTACTGGTAGAATCAACTTCTTACCTTCATTGTATCTGTAGAAATGGTATTTTTCTAATCTATGCTTGCATTGGCCTTGGCTTCACTCTTGGATCTTCTAGCTCATCCTGCAAGTCCTCTATGGCATTGAAACACGTAAAATTCCATGTCTTTACACCAATTCACCTATTAACACATATTTAGTATAAAATACAAAGCTCAACTAAAACAAACGAATAAAGTATCTAACATTCCTAAAAATGAATGATATGAGGCCTATAATACGCAATAATATGCTTTCATCATTGGGTACTGTGGGTACAACTAGATTGAAATAACACTAAATGATGAGGAGAAAACAATATTCACTTGTCCTTTAGGCTTTTTTGCCTATAGGAGGATGTTGTTTGGTTTTTGTAATGCTCCTACAGCCTTTTAACGATGTATGATAAGCCTTTTCAGTGACATGGTAGGGAGATTTTTAAAAGTTTTTATGGATGATTTTTTTATTTACAATGATTCTTTTGATTTATCTTTGTAAAATTTGGAAAATTTTCTCATTAGGTGTGAAGAAACTAACTTGGTCTTAAATTGGAGAAAATGTCACTTTATGGTGACACAGGGTTAGGTCATATTATCTCATCTAAAGGAATAAAAGTAGATAAAGCAAAGATTTACTTGATTGGTAATTTACTTGCTCCTAAAATAGTAATAGAAGTTAGGTCATTCTTAGGGCATGCAGGATTTTATAGGAGATTCATTATGAACTTTAATGATATATCTAAACCCATGTGCTATATCCTAATTCAGGATGTTTCTTTTGTGTAGGATGATGCATTCCGAAAAGCTTTTAAGAAGCATAATAAAGGCATGCTAATTTCTGCCCCTATTATGTAGCCACGTGACTGGTCCTTGCCCTTTCAATTGATGTGCCATGCTAGTGACTATGATGTAGGAGCAGTGTTGGGACAAAGGAAAGAGAAAATAACCATACGTCATTTACTCAAGTAAAACGCTGAATGATGCTCAAACAAATTACTCAACAACTGAACAAGAGTTACTTACTATAGTGTTTGCTTTGGATAAATTTAGATGGTTGGCTACTCAAGTCATTTTACTGATCATGCAACACTAAAATATCTACTAACTAAGAAGGATGCAAAACCAAGATTGCTGCGATGGATACTCCTACTACACGAATTTGATCTAATCATTAAGGACAAAAAGGGAGTGAAAATGTAGTGAATGATCACCCTTGAAATATGATTTTCCTGTGGAGGAGGTAATTATTAATGAAAGCTTCCCGATGACCAATTGCTAGTAGTTTTTGAGGTCCCATGGTCTGCCGACATTGCTAATTATTTAGCCACATGTACTCTTCCCCCTTTTTTCAATTCTATAGATAGGAAATTTTTTTAGTGGAGGTAAACAGTTTCTTTTGGGATGATCCATAGTTATTTAAGTATTGCAAATACCAGATCATTAGGAAGGGTGTACCTAATCAAGAGATCTATAGTGTCATTAAATTTGTCACTCTAAAGCATGAGGTGGCCACTTTTCATCAAGGAAAAGCACTACAAAGATTTAGCAGTGTGTATTTTATTGGCCAACACTATTTCAAGGTACCCATTTGTGAGGTATAAAGTGCCACCCAGCTGTGGGAAAGAGGCAAGGCCTCATGCCACTAGGCAAAGGCTCCTCTAATCAAGAGCAAGGGGCTGCCCTTACCACTTGGAAAGGAGTGAAGAATGGAGCTAGCCCTCACCATTTGGCACTTGGTGCTTGCCAATTTTCCACTCTGCATTTGGGGCTTGCTTGCCCTTGCCACTCAACCAATGGCTTGGCTAGCCACTACCAGTCCTAAAGTGGCTCGTCTGGCCCCCTACTAGCTCTCTAGGGACTTGTGCAGGTCCTCCCTCGTCTACATTTGGCACCCAAGGCAACTAAAGATGGGCCCTACTCAGTGAGGGATCAACCAAGGATCTTGAGTCCTAATCAAATACCACTCCAAATATCTAGGAGTTGGAGATAACGAACCAAAGAATTAGAGTCCAATTGAAATGCTACTTCGAGCAACTAGGGGCTAGCATTGAGGATTTAGGACTGAGTCCTAATCTAACTTTACCCCGAACTTCTAGGGCCAGGTGATGGGGTTGAGCCAATCAACTAAGAGTTTGCTTTCCTTTGGGATACATATCCCAACCACTATAAATAAAGGCCCTGGTACTAGGTGAGGCATTGAATACTAGCCTATTCACTCAATATTTCTCTCTAACTTGTGATTTGACTGAAGCGTCGGAGTCCCATTAGCCTCCTTCTGCCATTGGTTCACGTAGGTGTTCTACTGTCTTGTAGGTTGCACAAGGCTTCTTCATCACCCTTTCCGTCTGTAAGAGGTGGTTACTCTTTGTGCAAAATTATTCCAGCACAATTGGTGACATCTAAGGGAAATGACTAAGTTTCCCACCAACCCAAGAAGCCTTGAACCATGACTGGCGAGAGAATCCTTGGTCCTAAAATCAGCCACATGCCACTTTCACTACCCTCGATCAATGAGGATCCCGCTAACTATAACCTATAATTATTAGCGGACATACTACATTGTGATGGTCAAGACCACTCTAAAGAAAAACCTCATTCTCAGTGCATCAAGCAAGTTAGTTACTGATATGGACTATCACGAGGCAATAAAATAGAAGATGGAGGAGCTAAAAGACCTTAAACGAGGGCTCCTCCACAGGGGCAATAAACTTGCTAGTTAGGTCATACGCCCATCTTGTCAAAATGACCCCATAGCGATCACTCACATGAGGCTCAATCTACCCATCATAGGAACAGGTTGTCGATAAGAAGCTATCGACCCATGGTCACCATCAAAGAATGTACTTATCAAGATGCTCTACTTCTTAACTCTTTCCTATAGACCCTTCACCCAGAAGGTAGCCCCTTCGTTACAAGGAGAAGGGAGGTAAGCCATAGAGGGAAAGTCCCCTAAGGAACATAGAGAATGACATGGAAGTTCAACCCATTACTCTAGACGAGACAAGCGGTATGACAATTATGGAAGAACAAAGCGTGGGCACTCTGAACCTGCCTGTGACGTGGCCACCCAACTGCAATAAAACTTCACTCAAGATGACCTCATATATTCAACGGAGGAAAGGGCAAGGAAGACCCTTGTAAAGATGAACACTACTCCTTTCTTTTGGTCCATACGAGAAGACAAACCCCCACGTAAGTTCTTTCCTCCATCCTTTAAGTTGTATGTGGAAAGTTTGATCTCGTCATTCACATTGGGGACTTTACTAATAAAATGGCCCTCTGAATGAGCAACAATGCGTTGATGTGTAAGATGTTCCCCTCTAGTTTAGGGAAGTCAGCTCTTAAGTGGTTCCATGGGATGCCTGTGAATTTAGTCTTCTCTTGGGAACAACTCGCAGAGAAATTCGTCTCTTGATTCATAGCTAGTAGTTAGGAGACAATAATGGTGAAGATTGAAAGATAGTTATGAAGATCTAACTAGGGTACTTGCAAAGGACCAATGAGTCTTCCCATGCCAAGAGTCATCTATGTCATAGAAATGACTCATGGTTGTGCAAAGTACCTTAGCTTTTGCTAGATGCATTCAATCATTCAATAAGCAAGTAAAAGATAAAGCATCAAACATAAACGAAATGCACAAATATAACTTTCAAACGATTTATACATGTCCATAACCTCTTACTAAAGAGTGAATGGGAAACTACACACTCTTTATGACTTTGGTAAAGCTAGAAAAGTGAGTGATTTTCATTCCTCCAAGTGGAGGAGTAACAAGGTAAAAATCACTACACAAGGAGCCGATCTTTGACGAAGAATGAGTGAATCATCTTCCACCCTTTACGGCTTTGGTAAAGCTCTAGAAAAGTGTAAGAGTTTCAGTCCTCTAAGGGACGACGGAAGCTCAAACAATGGAAGTAACTTAAACTAATAATGAAAGTAGAAAAAAGCTAGTCACTTTTGGAGGGTTTCCTCCTCGACCAAACGATGATCTATCTCCCTCTATGCAAGTAAATGTAAGTTTGTCTAAGATTAACTCTACAATTGGCTCTAGCTCTCTTTTGAAGCTCCCACAATGGAAGTTTTTATAGACAAGGAGGAGGAGGCAAAGAAGTGTGGAAGAATAGTACTAGGTCTTCAAAGTCCAAGTAAATGCCCCAAAGTCCAGATAGAAAATCAACCACTCCACAGCCTGTCTGGGGACAACGTTCGAACGTTAGATGGTGTTTAAAGGTTGTCTCCTATCTCCCTTAATGGGCATTCGAATGCTAGATGGAGTTTGAACTTCCTACTCAAGAGGCCTTTGTTCTTCTATGAGAGTAACTACAACATGCCACATGCCATTGCCCTAGCACTCAGCAGTTTGGTCCTCAAATAATTCAAGCCAACGTTCGAACATGGATTGTCATTCGAACATGGTACTCTAGAACCTCTTCATTTTTCTTCTTAGGGAATAGCTACAACACGCCATGTAACATCACCTCAGCAGTTTGGTCCTTCAATAATTCAAGAGAACATCCGGACGTTGATTGGCGTTTGAATGTTCATGCCTTATTTCAAACTTCTCCAATTTTATTCTAGAACATGTGGGTGTTGCTTGAAAGTTTGGTATCCCTTAACTTTAGGCCCTTGTATAATCTTTCTCCTGAGATGTCATCATTGAAACTTTATCAAAGCATAATTAGTCCTAAAAAGGAATAATAAGTTGCTAATTTTAACTATTAATCACTCATCAGTAGGGGAGCTGGATTGATCCTAACCTCTCTAGATTGAATAGACATGGAGTACGCCCTTAGGTTCAACTTTAAGGCTTCACACAATGAAACAAAGTATGAAGCAATGATTGCAGGGCTTAGGTTAGCTCATGCTATGGAGGTGGAACAACTCATAATAAACAATGACTAAAAAATAGTGGTAACACAAATCAAGGAGACATACGAAGCTAGGGGAGAAAAGATGGCGTTGTATTTGCTAAAATACATTGTTCAGGTCAACATCGTGCAAATCCCCCAAGTAGAGAATTCTAGTGCCAATGCTCTAACCAGGCTAACCATCACCTCCCAATAAATTCTACATAGGTTTATCCCAATTGAACACCTAGTCGAGCCCTTTGTGAGCTCCGAACCAGAAGAAATTCTCCCCATGAACATACTGTTGACCTAGATGAACCTAATCTTAGCTTATATACAGAACAAAAAACCTGCAGATTCTAAAGAAGTAGCAAATCTAAGAACAAGGTCCTCTAGATTCACCCTCATCCAAGGGAAACTGTACAATAGAAGCTTCTCTTTGCCTCTCTTGAGGTATGTTAGAGAAGACGAAGAAAATTACATCCTACGGGAGATTCATGAGGGCATTTGTGGAAATCACATTGGAGCTCGAACCTTAGCCTACATGGCACTGAGGCAAGGATATTTCTGCAATACAATACTTAAGGATGTAAAGGAGCTTGTAAAGAAAGGCAAGGTCTGTCATCTTCATGCAAACATCCCACACAGTCCACCAGAGCTACTCACCTAGGTGGTAAGCCCTTGGCCCTTCTAGCAATAGGGGCTAGATATACTTGGACCTGTCCTAATAAGCATGGGGCAATGCAAGTTTGTAATAATTGGGGTTGATTATTTCACTAAATAGGTTGAGATGGAGCCCCTTGTGAAGATCATAGAGTAAAAGGTTCAAAGCATTGTTTGGAAATCTGTAGTATATGGGTTTGGGATGCTGAGGGCCCTCCTCTTAGACAATGGGAGGCAATTCAATAATTCAATGTTCAAAGGGTTTTCGGTGAGCTAGGTTTAAAGAACTATTTCTCCACCCCAACTCATCCATAGTCTAATGGGCAAGCAAAAATCACCATCGAAACTATCAAGGCGGCTTTGAAAACTAGACTCGAAGCTTCAAAGAGCCAATTGGTGGAGCATCTACCACGGGTACTATGGGCTTACAAAACCATTGCTAGTGGTTCTTGTCAAAATAGGCGCTCCATCTCCAAGGACAAAGCTTGCAAATCTATAACAAAATGACTTATCACTACTCGTCAATCTTGATCTGTTAGATAAGAAGAGAAGTAGCACCCTGCAATACATCACAAATTATCAAAGGAAAATAGCACGGTACTACAATAGGGGAGTTAAGCAGAGAAGTTTCAAAGTAAGAGATATTGTCCTAAAGAAGCACCTCCTGGCTGGGAAGAACACTACACATGGGAAGGCCCATACATAATCACAAAGGGTAGCCAGACCTAGAAACTATGAGTTGCAAATGAAAAAGGAGAAGTCTTGTTTCACTCGTGGAACATAGACCACTTGAAGAGATTCAATCAATAGGAGGGTTGAGCTAGAACACAAAAAGAGGGATCCCTTGTAAAAAACTTTTGCAATGAATAAAAGTTTCAGATCATTCCCTTAGAGAATGCATTGAGTAATCGATTTCATAAATAAGAGATGAGCTTCCCAGGTCATATCAACAATGAGATATTCAACTCATAAATTAAAATGAGTTCTTCAATTCATAAATAAACGATGAACTCTTCAGCTCATAAACATAAGATAAGTTCTTCAACTCATAAAAAATGAAGATCCTTCAGTCATGAATAGAAATCCAAAAGCTCAAAAATGGTCTATAAGTTCAAGTTTGGGAGCATGCATAGACCTCAAACTTGGCCTCACAGACTAGAAGTTTTGAAATAAATTGCTTCTACAAGACCAAATACCCTTCTTAAAGTAGGGGAAGGAAGGAGACATATCTCCACACATCAAGCATGAAGAAAGGAAAAGTTGGTAAAACATAATTTTTTAAAATCATTTATTATTTAAAACCAGAAGAGGGTTACAAAGCTAAAGGTTTGAAAGTTACAAGAATGAAAAAATAAAAAAAGATCAAAAGACTAAGCATCTGGTGTAGGTGTAGTGGCCTCTTCAGCACCTCTGGGCAGCTCAGGGTCAACAACGCTCGCCTCACCTTCTGGCAAAGCAGGAGCTAGATCTGACTGTCCGTCAGGCAAGGAAATAATTGAGCTAACTGGTCTTCATGCAAAATGGGAGTTGGAGTCTCCACCTCATTAGAAGCAGCCATAAGTAAAGCAGGCTATGAAGTCTCCAACCCTTCAGAAGTAGTCACTAGGACCACGTTAGAGGCACCCGTTGGCAGAGCAGGCTCAGAAGTCTCCACCTCAGCCATAACCAAAGACTCTTCCTCAGCCCCCTCCTCAACTAAGAATTCTTCTTCTTCCCATCCAAGGCAGGCTCGAAGTCAAAATCCAACTCTAGGTACTTCTTCATAGCTTGTGTTTGAAAAGAGAAATAGCCCTTAGCCCAAACGGTGGCACACTCGTCCTTCAGCTTGACGATGTGGGAATCTCTCTCAACCACCTTGGATCTCTTCAAATCAATTTCCTTCAGGTAGAAAAAATTGATCTCGCTAAGCTCCTTCTACTCATCTTTCACAGCATGGGTTGCTTCCCATGTCATTTCGAGCTTGGACGAGACCATCCCTATTAAGCTTGACCTCACCTGCCTTGAGCTTGACCTCAGTATCAAACCCCTTCTTAGATAAGCTCAAGTTTTTTACGTGCACCTTAAGGTCATCATTCATAAAGGGTAGCTCAACGACCTTGAGCTCAAAAGCCTTGAGAGATTCCCTGGCTGTTCCTATAGGCTTCTTTGATGTCGAGCCCTGCTCACCAATGCTCTAACATGAATCACCATCTGTGAAAAAGATTAAAAATAAATGCCAATTTAGAAGACAACAAGTAAAGCTGAGCTCAACGAATGATTCTAATTAAAGGAAAAAGTCAGGGACTCATCGAGGTTGTCCCAAACAAGACAGTGGCAACCTAGGTGGAGAGAGGCATGAAGGATGCCTCATTTATCCATCCTAGTTGAAGAACTCATTTGTGTGTGTGCCGAGAAGTGATTTCAAAGGCACCCCTTTAAATAGACTTCAGTGGGGGAGGATCTCGAAGAGACAGAGCTATTGAGTCTGACGTCCTGACCACCTCTTTCGGCCTGGAGGAGGTCTTGACGACCTCTGCAAGAGATTTCTTGAGCTTAGAAGGAGGGGAAGAAAATTTTGGAGCCTCCATATGAGGCTTAGGGGTAGGAGGAGCCTTCCAGGGATAATCTTTCATTGAAGCCTTCAGAGGATGCTTCTGTTCGTTGCCTAAATTGACCTCAGCCTTGCTCTTCCCAGTGGTTTTAGACACCTTAGCGTCTTCCCTGATTTTGGCTACCTTGGCCCTTGTAGCATCATCATTAGGGGCTATACTGTCAAGATTTGAAAATAAAGGGGATTAACTGAGAATTATATGAAGTAAAGAAATAAATTTAAGACACAAGGCAGAGGTTTTACCAACAAGATCTTCTCCTCCGAGAACAGATAGAGGTATGGGAGATTCACCTCTCACCTCTAGAGGTCCAAAGCAGTATCTAGCAATGGTTGAGGGTGTAACAAGCCTAGATTACTTCTCCAGTTTACACTAGGTCCCTAAGGAGGAGGTTTTCATCAGCGTCAAGCTCGAGACAAATGCATGAAACAATCAGAAAAGACATCATCGATTAAAGGAAAATGAGGAAATAAAATCAGGAGAAACTAAACTAAAGCACCTCATCACGGACTCACCCAAATTATCTAGGCCTGACCAAGCCTAAGGTACTGGAAGTGTGCGAGAGACATCCCTCGGATTGAACTCCCACTCCCAGACACAAAGAATAAGTTATTTTCCAACCTTTGTGGGATCTCAGAAATTCGGCGATTAAGTGTTGGATCTTGACCCGTTTTGAAATTTAAAGAAAGCCATCATCAAGAGAGAACTTGACATTTAAGAAATTCATGAACAGAGGAACCAAAGGGAAGCCAGCCAAACTATTTTTCTTGAAGAAAACCATGAGGCCTACTAAGATACCCTAGCAGTTGGAAGAAAGTTGAGCTGAGCAGACATTGAAGTGTTAGAGATATGACTTTAGAAGGGGGTGCATGGGAAACCTGAGACTATACTCAAAGGGAAAATTAAGAAGTTGGTATACCTAGAGAGCTCGGTGTCATATCGGTTGTCCACAATGGGACTCCAGACACGCATGTCCCTAGGGAAGTTGAACTTGGTAGTAAGTGCACCAAGCAGAAAAGGAGTGACTTTGCTAGGTCCCGAGATGCCTAAGCCACTCGGATCAAAATCCTCGACTGTAATTAAGGTCCCAGCCACGAAGAAGTAGGAGAGCCTTAACCCCAGCAACCTGGGTATCAATGACATCTACCTCGAGAAAATTAACTATCTCATCTCATTATCTTCCAGATCACCAAATTCGTCAAGATCTTCGATCCGCCTATGCTTGTTGGTTCCGTTGTATGCATTCCCTAATCTCCACATATCACCCTCAAATGTATGTATGGCTCATGTGTGAAAGGGAGTGTCACTCTTCCTCAGAATGATGTGTGAAATGGGGCAACAGAATGGTGTGGACTGAAATGAAATGTACAAAATGTGTGTGAACAAAAGTGCTCCCCAAGCACAGAGAGTCTTTTGAGTATTGTATTTTACTTGGAAAGTATTCCAAGGTCGTCTCCTCAGGGAAGGAATAGAATTATGTGTAGGTGATTTTGGTTAAAAAGGAAAAGTGTAAAATCTTTTAGTTTGAGTTTTGGTGTTTGAAGTTTGCAATTGAAATTGAAATAAAACAAGTGTTGGCTAATTTGAAGGGTTCACTCCAATGGGAATGTCAAGTCAACTAGAAACCTTCTTCCAATGGTGTATAGATGAACGATTGATTCATAAAAAGCGAGGGTCAAGATGGAAGTGAGGATCCAAGCATAACCTGTGACAAATTTACGAGATATCAAAAACTCACAACCATGTCCACACTCAACCCAGTCAAACCAAATCATCATACACCGAGGAGAGGAAAGAAGATGAGTTGAAATGGCATACCCAAGGGGAGGTCTCCCTTGGATTAGCCAACTTAAAATCTAGCTACTCATGCTAAAAGGAAAGACATCCAAATATGAAAAGAGACATGGTATTGAAATAGAATTTAAAACTTGTATTGATGCTAAAAGGAAGTAGACTACAAAAAAGAAATCATTTCATAAACATAACTAAATCTTAAAAGGAAAACCTAGCTGAAAAATAAAAGTGCAAGAACATTAGAATTAAACTTGATTACACTAGAATTAAAAAGAGATTACAATGCAAGAAATAAAGATTACAAGAGAACTACAACTTATTGCAAAGAAATGGGTGAAGAAAATGCAAAAACATGAATTTTATCTCCCTAGCACTATTCATCATCTTCTTTCTTGGATCTCTCTAAACTACTCCTTAGCTTAGGTAGCCACCCCCAAAATCTTGTGGAAATGCTGAATATATGGTGGAGGAGTGATCTATTTTCATCCATAAGGCTTCCCTAGCCTGTGAGAGCAGACCTTCCATCTATACGAGGCTGACTTGATGCTTGGACAGGCTAGGACAAGGCCAGCCTACAACCCCCCCCCATGCCTCCATCTTTTTATCTCCTCCTCACCCATCCTCCATCTTCTCTGATGTGAAACCCGCCAAGAATAACGAGAACCAACAACGAAAAGGAACCCAAGATCGTTCTTCGTTCAGATTTGAATGGAAGACCTTGACCCGTTGTTTACGACAAACAAGAACCTTGGTATATAGACCTCAACCCGCTGTTTGTGAAACAAGAACCTTGGTATAAAGGAAGACGCCACAAACGGTATGGAAATCCATTTGATAAGTCGATAGTGAACGCCACGGGAAATCCCGATAAGTTCGTCTAGTTCTTCAAAGAACCAAAGAGAAATATACTCTCACAATTTGCTGAATCATAATCTGAATTTTCATTAATTTGAAGGCCTATTTATAAAGGCTAGTCATTACAAGGATTAGGAAACTTTCTAAAATAGCTTATCCTATTTAAGGAATATCTCTTACTTGTGGGTAAAGAAATATCTCTTACTTTCCTAAAAAGAATAACTCACATGCCTAAATTTAAAAGGAAAGTACTTGGCATGCAAGTCTTACAATCAAACCCTAACAAGAATGAATAGGGCGCCGTTACTGTAGCATGAACAGTATAGTGCTACAGTAACTCCGAAAATCCTATTTCATAAGAAGTAAAACATGTGGGCCAAGCATCCTCAAGCCCACTTATTCTAAAAAAAATAATCCTTTAAATAAATTGGAGGCCTTAACATCAACGGGCCAATGTAAGCTTAACCTTAGCCGGATTCTTCTAGAACTTGAATTATATTGATGAATCTTTGTTGCCCAAGTGGATCATGCTCCATGGGCCTCCACGCACTTGCTTGAGTCCATGCCTCTTGAACCAGCCCATTGAGTGCCCTCCTTAAACTTCTTTGCTCGTGCTCTCGTAATCGGCCCAATTCTATTATCTTTCACATCTTCGAATTTGTGTTTCCTTGAGCATCTTATGGATTGCATCATTCTTTGCCTGACTTTGGGGTGTAAGAGGCATGTATGTAAGTAGAATATGTTAGGAGACAGGTGAGAAAATCATAGGTGGGACCCCCAAGCAAGTGGAGCATGAGTTTCAAGTGTTCAGGGCATTCTGGACAAAACCTTCCGGAAGGTTCAGTCCAGTTCGCTAAACTTTTCGGAAGGTCTTTTGGAAGGTGACAACTTAAGACCAGGTTTGATAAAATTCCCATAGCTTTCGATCCCACCGTTGGATTGAGCTGAAATTTTGGTACAATACTGAAGACATCCAAATTGACAACTTTCATGGTTTGAACTTTTGCAGATTCAATGTGGATCATGGTAAAAAATGGGTAAAACAGAGGTACTGTGTCAAAAAATGGGGAAACCAGTGGGTTAAACCTTCTGGAAGGTTTTCATCCAAATTGCAATATTCTTAGTGTCTTCACCTTCCAAGCCTCCTAATCCTCATTTGATGTGTTCATCTCTTCACCACTCATCCACACTTAGTTGCAAGGCTCTAAAATTCATGATTTACGCTCTAATTACCTGCAACATTAAAATTTCCATATTATTCATAACTTTAACTAACTCTAAGTAATTAAATGCAAATTTAAGTTAAAAAGCATGAAATGAGGCCTTCAAATGTGCAATATTTTGTGCTCATCATGTCCCCTAACTTAAGCTTTACTAGTCCCTAGCAAACAAAATATAAAAATTAAGCAAACAAAGATAAACATATACTAATCTTGCAATTGCATTCAGCATATTCAACAAGCCTTTAAACCCCTAGTGGACGAGTTTTGTCTCGTGAAGGTTTCCGGTGAAGGTACCTACAAACTTTTTTCCTAATATTCAATATTTAAAGCATATGCCCTTATCTTAACTAGCACTGGGATGTCAACAATAGCTTTGTCCAACACACCTGTACTAATCACACATGAAACACATCATAGCCTTAAATGCTATTCTCGAGTATCCACATACACATTTCCTTTCAAAACTCGTGTGTGTGTGAAATGAATATGTAATTTAAGCATTTACCCAACGAAATTCACTTTCACATGGCTATCCAAATTAAGCTTTGATGCAACACTCACCAAGAATTTCTTTCAACAATGAATTACACTATTATTATCTTGGCATGCTCTCCATGTGTATATGTGAGATAGAATCTTGTGCTCAAAACAAAATATACTCACATATAATCCAAAAATGAAGGTCATGCATAATAATGAAACAACCTTGGCATAATCTAATGAAAGGAATGTTAGGGCATTAGATAGCAAAATCAACCTTTCTTTTTCTTTAAAGGTGTGCCTTCCCCATGCTTTCTCTAGATTAGGACTTTCACAGGTTATAATCGGGTCTTGGGGTGAAATATAGGCAAGTGAAATAAAAGATATAGGATAACAAAGAGGGTTTTTCCGAATGAATGACCTTTAATTCAAAAAGATCTCCCTTTTATGGGATTTCTAGGCTAATACCATCACTTCACTCTTTGTTTCTTTTTCTTCTTTTCCTTAACATTTTCCATTTTCTTTGATCATTCTTTCTTCTTTCACCCCTTTCTTCTCTTTTTCTTGAATTTTCATTTTTTTTTCATTCAACTCTTGGAGTTTCAACATCATTCATCCCTTTTGTTGAGTTTTCGCCATACTTTTTTCTCTTTTATGATCACTCATATTCAACTCTCGAAGCAACCAAGATGAGATAGATTTTATCATTTTGCACTGGTTTCGTCAAATGTGTGGCATGCAAACGAATTTACAATTAAGGCTCAAACATGGCACTAGGGATAGAATTTCGCAAGAAAAAGGCTAAGGCTCAAAGACAATCAAGGATGACCTAAAATCATTTCTAGATAGGCATGGGAGACCACTATATATTTCAAGACAAAGTCAATCAACTACCCAAATGCACCTAAATAAAACAAACATAATGAGATTATTGAACTGATTTTGAATTTGAAAAATTATTCTTTTGAGTAAATGTAAGTTCCCTCCAACAAGGATTGACACTAAAGCTCACATAGGTTCTGACTCATCTCCACTATGCATGTCAAGCTCTAAAATCTGAATTCAATCTGTAAATTGTCAAAATTACACATTCAAGGTGTACTATGGTTGAGTTTTAAAGAGAACACGTATGTGATACTCTAGTATAGTAACTTCTATAATGTGCTCATTTATTCAAAGTTCAAAATGAAGATCAAGAAATCATGGTTCAATATTAGATATTTTCCATAAAAAGTGTCCAAAATTTTTAAAATTTTCACATTTCCCTTTATTCTATACAAAAAGTGGTGGGAAATGTAAATGGTGCACCTCACCCTCCACCTTGAGCCATGCATTGTCCTTAATGCACAAGGAATCATGCAATGAGAAAAATGAAAGTAATATGGGAAATAAGATACTCCTTTTTTTTAGACACATTAAGGAAATGTTTTGAAGATTTGAAAGGAGTAGAAGGAGAGCAAATGTGAAGGGTTTTTCAAAAAATTCAACTTAAAACCCTCGTTTTTAGGTTTCTAGGCAAAACCTTACTTAAGGTTTTCCTTATTGCTTAAGACAAAAAATTTCAGTAGACAAAACCTTACAAAAGGTTGATCACAACCTTTTGGAAGGTTTTGCCTTTGCTGCAAAACCATTCTTCAGTTCAAAAATTATCATCCAAGCTATCTTTCCTCAACTCCAAAACATTTTATCACCCTATCTATGATACTAACCTACCAAAAACTTGGACCACACATTTGTACATGAAAACAAAAAGCAAAGAGGGATAAATACTATCTACATGAAAACAAAGCAAAAAAGGCTCATGTCAATCCGGCTTTAATTCGGATATAAACTTGCACCCATTGATTTTTTTTATTTTGAATTTCTTTTGGTGTGCAAATGCCTCTCCAAACCAACCTATCCAACAACACATAAGATAATCATTAAAAATCTCAACCAAAAAGAGGTGTATGCAAGTTTATGCAATGCTACAAATAGAATATACAATTTCTCTTTAAGAGTTTCAACACTTAACTGCATTTCAATGCTTTTCCCAAATTGAAAAATGTAAATCTCAACACCACTCATAGATGACAAAATGACCTTGGGCTCATTAGCCTCATGTGAGATAATAACTTCATCAAATTTTTTACAATCTAGAGTGGTGGGAGATTTAACATCAATATACATTCCATTAAGATGACAATCCTCAATACATTGACTATGCTCAAGTTATTGTTCTTCATCCATAGCAGTTATAGCATTAGTCAATTTATTAAGTTGATCTCTAATTTTGGAAAATTATTGGGCTAAATGGGAATTGACTTCCATTTGGTGTTCATTAAATTTCATTTGACATTGCGCAATGTAAACCCCGAAAAAATTTGAAATTTTTTCGAAAAAGGCAAAATGGTCATTTTACCACTGTAATACGGAATCAAAACACATGTTATATAGACCCCGTATGACACAAGGGACTTCATCGTTGGATTCGTATTCCAAAATCTAGTCATCTTGTCAAATTTCATCGAATTTCGAGATAATCGATTTTTTATACGTCATTTGAGGCGGCTTGGTGGCAGATGACCTCACAATGGTCCCCAAATATAAATTTTATAAAATTAATGTATAATTGGATAAAATTTCAAATAAAATTAATTTAAATTTAAACCTAGATGAAATAAATAGTTTCGGGACGAAAATAGACTCGAATAAGTGAGGGTAGTGAGGCGCGACTCGGGCTAAGTCTTTAAAAATATAAATAGGGGTTAAAATGAGATATTTCAGCAGAAATATCTCTTCAACTTCAGCCAAAAACGTGTGAGGAAGAGAGAGAAGAGAAATAGAGAAATCTAAGGTTTTTTCCTTCGATTCTCGGAGTTTCGTCGGTCAAAATCCGTCGAGCTAAAACTTAAAATTTATCTACGCGACAAGAGCTACATGTACGTACCAAGAAGAAAAGATTTCACCAAAGATCCAAAGACAACTTTTGGAAAATCAAGATTTTTGGGCTTGGGGTTGGTGTTCTTGAGGTTCTCCACTTCATCTCACTCTCCAAGAGGTAGGGTTCTTCCTACTTTGATTTTATTCCTACCTTCCGGTGTTGATAGAAAAATAGTCTGATTATGTGGGCTATTTTTGGGCTTATTATGTGGGCTGTTATGTTTTATCATGTGCCTTGCGATTTAAGTGTGTTATTAACATAGATTTGTAATAACATGCTTATCAATTGTGTTGGATATAAATGTTAATACATGCTAGTTGATGTTTTGACATTATGATGAATTATGACAAGTATATACATTAGATATCAAGTGCCATAACATATGTTGAAATATGTGGTTGAAATGAGTCCATATGACATTCATAGCAGAACATAATTGTTGTTTGCAATGGTTCATTACATTGCATATGCACGGAGACATTGCGTATATTGGGTGTGAGTGCATTGTGATATCAAACACAACACTTGGTGATTGATAAGTGGACTCGGAATGGTTGGGTCAAAGACCCCTTTGAGTCGTACGGTTGCATGAGAAATAAACTTGTGTCGGGTATAACAAGAAGGGCTAGATTTTCCCTCGGGTGCAAGACCCGGCTACTTGGTTCATACACTCCGACGGTGCAAGTCCAAAAAAGTGTAAAAAGGCGTACGGAGCCAGTGGTGTGATTCGAAAATCCGTTACCCAACAAAGACACAAGTTTTTGTTTTATAATAATACACATTCAATGGGTAACATCCAACAATGATTTGGTTTTATAAATATATAACTTTTGTTTCAAACAATCGTTGGATGTATTTTCGTCAATTGACGGATTCATTACACATGTGCATTGCATCGTGTTGTGGGAGTCGGTGAGAGGGTTGAAGTTGATAAGTAAGTCTCATCTCAATTCATAGCATGACATGTAAGTTTCTATAATGATTACAATTCTTGATTTAAAAGAATATTGCTTATAAATTGTTGCTTGTGCACATTTCATGTGCATCTAGGGTGGCAAGTAGCCTCTGTTGGAGATACTCTATTGAGCATTGCTCACCCTATACGTGAAAATATTTTAGGTGCGAGATATACGCCAGTGGATGGCTCACCTTTAGAGCCTCGAGAGTGAAGAAAGCCAACTTGTGGCTTTTATAACTCATTTTGTAAAACTTTTAGAAAAAATTTAGTCTTGGCATGTAATCTTATGAAAGAGACTGTAACCGAACTTAAGTGGACGATGTATGCTAGACCTCTGATGGGTCATGTAATTAAATGTTGTTATGAAATTGTGGATAAATAGACCCGGTGTGGTCAATATTTACTTACAAATGGACCGGAGTGGTCTATGTTGAATATTGGACCTCGAATGGATCTTATAATTATATGATGCACATGTTATATTTTTGGATAGAGTTTCCCGTACAAAGGAGACTCTGTCCAAATTTTGTTAAATTAAGGATCCCGGTAAATGGGATTGAACGGTGTGATATTGAGTTACACGATATCCATAGGTATTCTGCGTGGTGATGGGTGATCAACGGACCCCTAGATTTTGAGGTGTCACAACTTGGTATCAAAGCATAAATATACGATTTACCTAGGGCTTGATGGGCATGGGTCTAGACCATTGCATGCATTGTGCATTTCATCATATGTGTTTAAATGCTACATGGTATGTGTTATGTGTTATGTGAACTATATGCATGGTAAAATGTATATGGAAAATAGAAACACTAGGGTTAGAAAATATAACCTTGGGTTTCGATAAAGGATGAACGGGTTAGTTTAGGGTGTAAATGTCTACTAGTAGGTGGCATGCGCATTACTAGTGAGACAATGAGAGAATTCTCAATGTTTATATTTCTATCCCTATCTTGGGACACTATGTGAGGCTCTATTGCTATCTTATCTGTGTGTAGATGGCTAATTGAGGAAGACTACAACCAATCACCATCGGCCTTTGACCAACAAGCCTTTATAGAGGCTATTGGTACTGCAGCTGCTACCATTGCACAAGCTAGTGCTACGGCTACCACCATTGCACAAGTTAGTGCAAATGTGGGTCAAGGAGGCTCAAGTCATCTCTAGAAGTTTAAGGCACACCAACCTCCGACTTTCATCGGAGGGGCGGATTCAATGGTGGCTGATCATTGGTTCCGGCAAGTTGACAAGATCTTAAGAGCTATAGAGATCACTTCTAATGTTAGTAAGATAGCGCTAGCTACATTCCAGCTAGAGGGAGAATCCCAATTATGGTGGGATTGGGAGAAGGACTCCAAGAACTTAGAGGTGACGACATGGAGAGAGTTTTGAGAGCTCTTCATGGGCAAATATTTTTCGGCGTCTGTCTGGCAAGCTAAGGCTCGGGAGTGCCTAAATTTGAGGTAAGGAACTATGAAGGTACTAAAATACGTGACTAAGTTCACGAAATTAGCCCATTTGCTGATGATTATGTGGCTACAGACATGGCCAAGGTGAGGAAGTTTGAGGATAGCTTGAAATTATCCATCCGGGGTAAAATTGTGGGACTCTGCCTGCAAGACTTGAACTCGATGGTCGAGGCATCTATGATCGTTGAGAGAGAGGTAGATGACGCACGGAATATCCGGGAAACAGGTGTTAAGGACAAGAAGAAAGAGGGACAATCCTTTTCTTCTAGCTCAAGAAAGAGGCAGAAAACTTTCACTTCGCAGGGATAGCCAGGACAGCGCCGTGGCTACCAAGGTCAATCTTCCCAAGTCGCGAGACACTTCAGGGCTTCCAACCAGGCAGGTGCATGAACTTGCTTCCGTTGCCACCAACCTGGTCACTTGAAGCGGGATTGTCCTCAAAGGCAGGGATCCCAAAGTTAAGGGGCGTCTCAGTCCCAATCATCAGTAGGGCACTAACAGACTCACTTTTTCCTACCTACACCATCCTAGGCCAGGGAAGCCATTACTAGTCCCAGGGTGCTACACATGGACCTACTACTTCACGTGCGGGGATCCCGCAATCAGGCTAGATAGGCCAGAGCATTGGTCAAAGTCGAGGCCATGGATCACAAGCTAGGACTTCAAGGACCCAGGGGCGTGCCTATGTCATCACTCCTCAAACTGAGCCAGCAGATTAGTCGATTATCTAGGGTACATTTCTACTCTCTCGCTTATAGACAAGGGTATTATTTGACTCTTATGCATCTCATTCTTTTATTGATGAATCAAGTGTGAAAGATTTGGGCTTAGAGGTTAAAATCTTAGAAGAGCCATTGCATGTATGTTCTCCCCTAGGAGCTAGGGTGAGAGTTGATCAGATATGTCAGGGTTGTGAGTCAAAGATCTTAGGGATTCTACTCACCGTGGACTTTAGGGTCATGGACATGTCGGAGTTCGATGTCATCCTTGAGATGAACTGGTTAACGGCACACCGAGTCGTCATTGATTGTGATCGTAAGATAGTCACCATGTACATGCTAGAAAGTGTTAGTTTCAAGTTCTAGTGGAAAAATATGACGTTTTACCTCGAGTAGTGCAAGACTCCCGTTGGCATGGGCAGTTAATGGGTTGGCTACCAAGCCTTACTCTAGAGGACGAGGCGAGACAGGAGTTGGGACTGCCTCTGGTGGTTTGTGAGTATGAAGATATTTTTATGATGAACTATAGGGATTACCTCCACATAGGGATGTAGACTTTACTATTGAGTTGCACCCTGGAACATCTCCTATTTCTATGACTCCACATAGGATGACACCTGCTGAGTTGCAAGAACTCAAACTCCAATTACAGGAATTGTTGGACAAGGGCTTTATTAGGCCGAGCACCTCATCTTGGGGCGCTCTGGTGTTGTTTGTAAAGAAGAAGGACAAGACCCTTCGGCTATGCATAGATTACTGGCAATTGAATAGGGTTACTATCAAGAATAGGTACCCTTTGTCGATGATTGATGATTTATTTGATCAGCTAAGAGAAGCGAGGGCCGGGCCTACTCCAAGATTGATCTCCGCACCGGTTACCACAGTTAAGGGTTAGGGAGACAGATATCCCTAAGGCGACGTTTAGGACTCGATATGGGCATTTCGAGTTTACCGTCATGCCTTTTGGGTTGACGAATACCCCGAAAATATTCATGGATCTCATGCATAGGGTATTCGAACCCTACCTAGATCAGTTCACCGTAGTCTTTATTGACGACATCTTGATCTACTTCAAATTTGAAGAGGAGCATGACTAACTTGAGGGCTGTTCTCCAGACCTTGAGAGACCATCAATTGCGCGCTAAGTTCAGCAAGTGTGAATTTTAGCTTACTAAGGTGAAATTTTTGGGACATGTGGTGTCGGCTTTGAGTTTATCCGTGGACCCGAAAAAGGTTAAGACAGTCATGAATTGGGAAAGACCAAAGTCAGTCTTCGAGATACGCAGTTTCTTAGGATTGGTAGGGTACTACCAGAGGTTCATTGAGGACTTCTCTCTATTAGCTACAACTATGACTAAGTTGACCTGAAAAGAGGTCAAGTTTGAGTGGAATGATTCGTGTGAGAAGGCATTCCAGGAGTTGAAGAGAATGCTTACTTCAGCTCCTATTCTGATGGTCCCAAAAAGGGGACAGAGGTACACAGTGTATTGTGATGCCTCTAAGGATGGACTTGGATGTGTTTTGATGCAGTCCGGGAGGGTAGTGGCTTATGGTTCTCGACAGTTAAAGAACCACGAGCAGAATAACCCCACACATGACATGGAGTTGGCAGCCATAGTCTTTGCCTTGAAGGCTTGGAGCTACTATCTATATGGTGAGCAGTTCGAGGTGTTTTTGAACCACAAAAGTCTGAAATACATCTTTACACAGCGGGACCTCAACATGAGGCAACGCAGGTGGATGGAGTATCTAGAAGACTATGACTTCAGTTTGTATTATAATTTTGGTGAGGCAAATGTGGCTGAGGCACTCAGTCAGAAGTCATGGGGAGTCTTGGCTAGTGTGGCTTCCGAGAGTGGCAGATGCTTGAGACTATGTGACAGTTCGGGCTATACCACATAGGTCAAGTTCAGGGTACTTAGGGAAGTTTGGTGGCTACGCCTTCCTACTAAATACAGTGATTGAGTTATAGGGGCAAGACCTAGAGATATTGTCCATTAAGGACCGAGTACAGTTGGGTACAGGTGACAAGGGCTGGAGTATTCATATAGATGGTAGTCTTCGGTTTAGGGGAAGGATTATGGTTCCTCAGTCTACAAAGTTTGGAGATGAGATCCTTAGAGAGTTCTATTGCTCCTGTTTTGCTATGCATCCAAGTGACACACAGATGTACCATGATCTTGGTCGCCAGTATGATTGGAGCGAAATGAAGAAACACGTTGAGAATTTGGTTAGTCGATGTCACACGTGTCAGCAAGTAAAGACTGAGCACCAGAGACTAGCGGGATTACTCCAGCCTTTGGAGGTAGCTAAGTGGAAGTAGAAGCAAGTCACGATGGATTTTGTGACTCACTTGCCACGAACATCACGAGGGCACGATGCGGTGTGGGTGATAGTGGACTGGCTTACTAAGTCGGCACACTTTTTTGGCGGTGTGGATGACCTTCACACAAGAGGAATTCTACGAGTTATGTATACGGGAGATTGTCCGGTAGCTTGGGGATCCCGTAACTATAGTATCAGATCAGGATACCAAGTTTGTGGCTCATTTGGTGGAGAGTTTTCAGCGAGTCATTGGGACACAGTTGATAATGAGCACTGTTTTTCATCCCCAGACGGACAGTCAGTTGGAGAGGACCATCCAGACTTTAGAGAACATGCTATAGGCATGCGTCCTAAATCTCAAGGGTAGCTGGGAAGAGCACCTACTCTTAGTGGAGTTCTCCTACAACAACAGTTATCAGGCGAGCATACAGATGACACCCTATGAGGCACTATATGGGAGACCTTGTCGATCTCTGGTTTGTTGGACGGAGGTAGGAGAGATGATGTGAAGCCCAATCGACTTGTTTTGAGACCCAACAAAAATATTGGAGAAATAACCCAAGAAAGCCAAACTCAGGTCTATGGATGAAGAATCTAAACCCGTTGAGAACTTGTTTCAAGAACCTAGATTATATTAAAATCTAGACCCGTTGAAGAACCCGTCTCAAGATCCCAGATTACTAGTAGGAACGCCACAAAGGTTGTGATCTACCTTTGATAAGTTCAAAACTTCAATCAAGAACAAGAGGAGTAAACTCAACTCAACTCACAATCAAAATTCATTATGTATTGTCCCTTAAAATTTCATTGATTAAACGCCTATTTATAAGACTGGTCATTACAAGCATTAGGAAACTTCCTAAAATAACTATCCTAATTAAGAAATATCTCTTACTTGTTGGTAAAGAAATATCTCTTAATTTCATAAGACTCTTACTTGAAGAAAAGAAAGACAATCAACCTTTTAATTCGCTGATCACATGTCTAAATAGAAAAAGGAAAATACTTGGCATTCAAGCCTTACAATTAGACCCCAAAAAGAATGAATAGTGTACGGTTACTGTAGCATGAACAGTACTTACTACAGTAACTTATTCTAAACCCTAGTTCAAAAAAATAATAAGACATATGTGGGCTAAGCATCCTCAAACCCACTTATTCTAAACTAATAACAAAAATTCTTTAAACAAATAGAAAGCCTTAACTACAAAAGGCCCTATCTCTAAGTCATGTCTTCATGTCATCCATAGTTTGGATCAAGTGGATCAAAATTGGTTCCCCTTCTTTCAAGGCCATCTTGAGTGTTGGGCTCTTGCCAGCTTCATCCCAAGTGGATTTCACCAATCATTGCATTGCTTTCTTGATCTTCATTAATTGGCCTATTTGCACATGCAAATAATCTTCAAGAATAGGCTCACCTTAGTTCTTATCATTCCCCTTTTCCTAAAAAAGATTCGTCCTCGAATCTTGATCGACATCTTAAGGAGAAAGATCATAAACATTGAAGGTAAAAAAAATTCGAATTTATTCCTCTTTTTTTTTTTTTTTGCTATTCTGTTTTTTTTTTGGTATGTTTTTTTTTTGTAACCGTAGAATCAATAATGCAAGAAATAAAAAAGATAGAATAAGACCTGGTTGGAAACCTTGCTCTGATACCAAATGATGTGAACCCCAATCGACTAGTTTTTAGACCCAACAACAATATTGGAGAAACAACCCAAGAAAGCCAAACTCAGGTCTATGGATGGAGAATCTAAACCCGTTGAGAACTAGTTTCAAGAACCTAGATTATATTAAAATCTAGACCCATTGAAGAACCCGTCTCAAGAACCCAAATTATAAGTAGGAACGCCACAAAGGTTATGGTCTACCATTGATAAGTTCAAAACTTCATTCAAGAACAAGAGGAGTAAACTCAACTCAACTCACAATCAAAATTCATTATGTATTGTCCCTTAAAATTTCATTGATTAAACGCCTATTTATAAGGCTGGTCATTACAAGAATTAGGAAACTTCCTAAAATTACTATCCTAATTAAGAAATATCTCTTACTTGTTGGTAAAGAAATATCTCTTAATTTCCTAAGACTCTTACTTGAAGAAAAGAAAGACAATCAACCTTTTAATTGGCTGATCACATGTCTAAATAGAAAAAGGAAAGTACTTGGCTTTCAAGCCTTACAATTAGACCCCAAAAAGAGTGAATAGTGCACGGTTACTGTAGTATGAACAATACTTACTACAGAAAATTATTCTGAACCCTAATTCAAATAAATTAATAAGACATATGGGGGCTAAGCATCCTCAAACCCACTTATTCTAAACTAATAATAAATTTTTTTTTAAACAAATTGAAAGTCTTAACTACAAAAGGCCCTATCTCTAAGTCATGTCTTCCATAGTTTGGATCAAGTGGATCAAAATTGGTTCTCCTTCTTTCAAGGCCATCTTGAGTGTTGGGCTCTTGCTAGCTTCATCCCAAATGGATTTCACCAATCTTTGCATTACTTTCTTGATCTTCTTTAATTGGCCTATTTGGACATGCAAATAATCTTCAAGAATAGGCTCACCTTAGTTCTCATCATTCCCCCTTTCCTAAAAAAGATTCATCCTAGAATCTTGATCGACATCTTAAGCAGAAAGATCATAAACATTGAAGGTAAAAAAAATTCGTATTTATTCCTCTTTTTTTTTTTTTTTGCTATTCGGTTTTTTTTTGTACGTTTTTTTTGTAACCGTAGAATCAATAATGCATGAAATAAAAAAAATAGAATAAGACCTAGTTGGAAACCTTGCTCTGATACCAAATGATGTGAACCCCAATCGACTTATTTAGAGACCCAACAACAATATTGGAGAAACAACCCAAGAAAGCCAAACTCAGGTCTACGGATGGAGAATCTAAACCCGTTGAGAACTTGTTTCAAGAACCTAGATTATATTAAAATCTAGACTCATTGAACAACCCGTCTCAAGAACCCATATTATAAGTAGGAACGCCACAAAGGTTATGATCTACCTTTGATAAGTTCAAAACTTCAATCAAGAACAAGAGGAGTAAACTCAACTCAACTCACAATTAAAATCCATTATGTATTATCCCTTAAAATTTCATTGATTAAACGCTTATTTATAAGACTGGTCATTACCAGGATTAGGAAACTTCCTAACATAACTATCCTAATTAAGAAATATCTCTTACTTGTTGGTAAAGAAATATCTCTTAATTTCCTTAGTCTCTTACTTGAAGAAAAGAAAGACAATCAACCTTTTAATTGGCTGATCACATGTCTAAATAGAAAAAGGAAAGTACTTGGCATTCAAGCCTTACAATAAGACCCCAAAAAGAGTGAATAGTGCACGGTTACTGTACAATGAATAGTACTTGCTACAGTGTGGGCTAAGCATCCTCAAACCCACTTATTCTAAACTAATAATAAAAATTCTTTTAACAAATTGAAAGCCTTAACTACAAAAGGCCCTATCTCTAAGTCATGTCTTCCATAGTTTGGATCAAGTAGATCAAAATTGGTTATCCTTCTTTAAAGGCCATCTTGAGTGTTGGGCTCTTGCTAGCTTCCTCCCAAGTGGATTTCACCAATCTTTGCATTGCTTTCTTGATCTTCTTTAATTGGCCTATTTGGACATGCAAATAATCTTCAAGAATAGGCTCACCTTAGTTATCATCATTCCCCCTTTCCTAAAAAAGATTGGTCCTCGAATCTTGATCGACATCTTAAGGAGAAAGATCATAAACACTAAAGGTAAAAAAAATCGATTTTATTCCTCTTTTTTTTTTTGCTCTTTTATTTTTTGCTCTTCTATTTTTTTTTGTACGTTATTTTTTTGTAACCGTAGAATCAATAATGCAAGAAATAAAAAGGATAGAATACGACCTGGTTGGAAACCTTGCTCTGATACCAAATGATGTGAACCCCAATCGACTTGTTTTGAAACCCAACAACAATATTGGAGAAACAACCCAAGAAAGCCAAACTCAGGTCTATGGATGGAGAATCTAAACCCGTTAAGAACTTGTTTGAAGAACCTAGATTATATTAAAATCTAGACCCATTGAAGAACCCGTCTCAAGAACCCAGATTATAAGTAGGAACGCCACAAAGGTTATGATCTACCTTTGATAAGTTCAAAACTTCAATCAAGAACAAGAGGAGTAAACTCAACTCAACTCACAATCAAAATTCATTATGTATAGTCCCATAAAATTTCATTGATTAAACACCTATTTATAAGGTTGGTCATTACATGGATTAAGAAACTTCCTAAAATAATTATCCTAATTAAGAAATATCCCTTACTTGTTGATAAAGAAATATCTCTTAATTTCTTAAGACTCTTACTTGAAGAAAAGAAAGACAATCAGCCTTTTAATTGGCCGATCACATGCCTAAATAGAAAAAGGAAAGTACTTGGCATTCAAGCCTTACAATTAGTTGGGATCAAGTGGATCAAAATTGGTCCTCCTTCTTTCAAAGCCATCTTGAGTGTTGGGCTCTTGCTAGCTTCATCCTAAGTGGATTTCACCAATCTTTACATTGCTTTCTTGATCTTCTTTAATTAGCCTATTTGGACAAGCAAATGATCTTCAAGAATAGGCTCACCTTAGTTCTCATCATTCCCCCTTTCCTAAAAAAGATTCATCCTCGAATCTTGAACGACTTCTTAAGGAGAAAGATCATAAACATTGAAGGTAAAAAACAATTCGAATTTATTCCTCATTTTTTTTTTTTGCTCTTCTGTTTTTTTTTTGTACTTTTTTTTTTGTAACCGTAGAATCAATAATGCAAGAAATAAAAAGGATAGAATAAGACCTGGTTGGAAACCTTGCTCTGATACCAAATGATGTGAACCCCAATCGACTTATTTTGAGACCTAACAACAATATTGGTGAAACAACCCAAGAAAGCCAAACTCAGGTCTATGGATGGAGAATCTAAACCCGTTGAGAACTTGTTTCAAGAACCTAGATTATATTAAAATCTAGACCCATTGAAGAACCCGTCTCAAGAACCCAAATTATAAGTTGGAACGCCACAAAGGTTATGGTTTACCATTGATAAGTTCAAAACTTCATTCAAGAACAAGAGGAGTAAACTCAACTCAACTCACAATCAAAATCCATTATGTATTGTCCCTTAAAATTTCATTGATTTAACGCTTATTTATAAGGCTGGTCATTACAAGGATTAGGAAACTTCCTAAAATAACTATCCTAATTAAGAAATATCTCTTACTTGTTGGTAAATAAATATCTCTTAATTTCCTAAGACTCTTACTTGAAGAAAAGAAAAACAATCAGCCTTTTAATTGGCTGATCACATGTCTAAATTGAAAAATGAAAGTACTTGGCATTCAAGCCTTACAATTAGTTTGGATCAAGTGGATCAAAATTTGTTCTCCTTCTTTCAAGGCCATCTAGAGTGTTGGGCTCTTGCTTGCTTCATCCGAAGTGGATTTCACCAATCTTTACATTGCTTTCTTGATCTTCTTTAATTGGCCTATTTGGACAAGCAAATGATCTTCAAGAATAGGCTCACCTTAGTTCTCATCATTCCCCCTTTCCTAAAAAAGATTCGTCCTCGAATCTTGATCGACTTCTTAAGGAGAAAGATCATAAACATTGAAGGTAAAAAAAAATCGAATTTATTCCTCTTTTTTTTTTTTTTTGCTCTTCTGTTTTTTTTTTTTGTACGTTTTTTTTGTAACCGTAGAATCAATAATGCAAGAAATAAAAAGGATTGAATAAGACCTGGTTGGAAACATTGCTCTGATACCAAATGATGTGAACCCCAATCGACTTGTTTTGAGACCCAACAACAATATTGGAGAAACAACCCAAGAAAGCCAAACTCAGGTCTATGGATGGAGAATCTAAACCCGTTGAGAACTTGTTTCAAGAACCTAGATTATATTAAAGTCTAGACCCATTGAAGAACCCGCTTCCAGAACCTAGATTATAAGTAGGAATGCTACAAAGGTTATGATCTACCTTTGATAAGTTCAAAACTTCAATCAAGAACAAGAGGAGTGAACTCAACTCAACTCACAATCAAAATTCATTATGTATTATCCCTTAAAATTGCATTGATTTAATGCCTATTTATAAGGCTGGTCATTACAAGGATTAGGAAACTTCCTAAAATAACTATCCTAATTAAGAAATATCTCTTACTTGTTGGTAAAGAAATATCTATTAATTTTCTAAGACTCTTACTTTAAGAAAAGAAAGACAATCAGCATTTTAATTGGCTGATCACATGTATAAATAGAAAAAGGAAAGTACTTGGCATTCAAGCCTTACAGTTAGACCCCAAAAAGAGTGAATAGTGCACGGTTACTGTAGCATGAACATTACTTTCTACAGTAACTTATTCTAAACCCTAGCTCAAATAAAATAATAAGACATATGTGGGCTAAGTATCCTCACACTTATTCTAAACTAATAATAAAAAATCTTTAAACAAATTGAAATCCTTAACAACAAAAGGCCCTATCTCTAAGTCATGCCTTCATGTCTTCCATAGTTTGAATCAAGGGGATCAAAATTGGTTCTCCTTCTTTCAAGGCCATCTTGTGTGTTGGGCTCTTGCTAGTTTCATCCCAAGTGGATTTCACCAATCTTTGTACTGCTTTCTTGATCTTCTTTAATTAGCCCATTTGGACATGCAAAGGATCTTCAAGAATAGGCCCACCTTAGTTCTCATCAAGAGAGACCCTCTACGGGTCCAAATTTAGTTAGGGACACCTCTGAGAAGGTGGACTTGATACGAAAGTGTCTTCTCACAGCTCAAAACCTACTAAAAAGCTATGCTGACAGACGATAGCGACCTCTAGAGTTTGTGGTGGGAGATCATATTTTCTTGAAGGTGATGCCTAAGAGAAGAGTGGTAGTCAAGCGAAAAAAGTTGTCGTCGAGGTATATCAGGCCCTTCGAGATACTCGAGAGAGTAAGTATAGTTGCTTACCGATTGGTGTTACCATCAAATCTATTGGTGTTCATGCGGTATTTCATATCTCTATGCTCTGAAAGTATACTCAAGATCCGACACATGTGGTGGATTGGGGTGAGTTGATTATTGAAACGGATAAGACCTTCGAGGAGTGACCGGTACGTATCATGGATAATCGGGATCAGGTTTCGCGGGGCAAGATTGTGAGACTAGTGAAGGTACTGTGACAGCACCGAGGAGTGGAGAAGGCGACATGGGAGCGCAAGGACACTATGCGTACCAATTATCCTTTGTTATTTGAGGATGGAGGTATATTCTTATAGTCATTTACTATTAGATGACTGTTGCATATGCATGTCATTGTATGTGTATGTATGTGTAAATTTCGAAGAATAAATTTTTTTAGGGGGAAGAATGTAAAACGCCAAAAAACTTAAATTTTTTTTCAAAAAGGGCAAAATGGTCATTTTACCACTACAATGCGGAATTAAAATACGTGTTTTATAGACCCCCGTATGACACAACGGTCTTCGTCGTTGGATTCATATCAGAAAATCTAGTCACCCTATCGAATTTCGTCAAATTCTGATATAGTCAAATTTTTGCACATCATTTGAGGCGACTGGATGGCGGATGACCTCACAAAGGTCCCCAAATATAAATTTTATAAAATTTATGTATAATTGGATAAAAGTTCAAATAAATTTAATTTAAACTTAAACTGGGATGAAATAAATCGTTTCAACAAAAATATCTCTGCAACTTCAGCAAAAAATGTGAGGAAGAGAGAGAAGAGAAAGAGAGAAATCCAAGTTTTTTTACTTTGATTCTCGGAGTTCCGTCGGTCGGAATCCATCGAGCCAAGACTTAAAATTCAACTACACGACAAGGGCTATGCATACTTACCAAGAATGAAAGATTTCACCAAAGATCCAAAGAGGAACTTTTGAGAAATCAAAATTTTTGGGCTTGGGGTTGGTGTTCTTGAGGTTCTCACTTCATCTCACACTCCAAGAGATAGGGTTCTTCCTACTTTGGTTTTATTCCTACCATTTGGTGGTGTTGATAGAAAAGGGGTTGATTATGTGTTATCACGTACCTTGTGATTTAAGTGTGTCATTGGCATAGATTATGTAATAACATGCTTGTCAATTGTGTTGGATGTAAATATTGATACATGTTAGTTGATGTTTTGACATTGTGATGAATTATGGCAAGTATATGCATTAGATATCAGGTGTCATGACATATGTTGAGATATGTGGTTGGAATGGGTCCATATGACATTCATAGCATGTTGGACATAATTGTTGTTTGCAATGGTTCATTACAATGCATATGCACAAAGACATTGTATAAATTGGGTGTGAGTGCAATGTGATATCAAACACCCCAGTTGGTGATTGATGAGTGGACTTGGAAAGGTTGGTTCGAAGACCCCTTTTCGCATGGTTGCATGAGAAATAAACTTGTGTCGGGTATAACAAGAATGACTAGATTCTCCCTCAGGTGCAAGACCCGACTACTTGGTTCATACACTCCGATGGTGCAAGTCCAAAAAAGAGTAAAAAAACGTACAGAGCCGGCGGTGTGATTTCAAAATTTGTTGCCCAACAAAGACACAAGATTTTATTTTATAAAATTACACATTCAATGGGTAACATCCAACAATGATTTGGTTTTATAAAGACACAACTTTTATTTCAAACCATCATTGGATATATTTTCATCAATTGAAGGATTCATTACACATGTGCATTGCATCGTGTTGTGGGAGTCGGTGAAGACTTGGGTTGAAGTTACATAAGTGAGTATCATCTCAATTCATAGCATGACATGTAAGTTCCTATAATGATTTCAATTCTTGATTGAAAAGAATATTGCTTATAAATTGTTGCATGTGCACATTTCATGTGCATCTAGGGTGGCAAGTAGCCTCTGTTGGAGATACTCTATTGAGCATTGCTCACCCTATACGTGAAAATATTTCAGGTGCGAGATATACGCCAGTGGATGACTCACCTTTAGAGCCTCAAGGGTGAAGAAAGTCGACTTGTGGCTTTTATAACTCATTTTATAAAACTTTTAGAGAAAATTTAGTCTTGGCATGTAATCTTATGAAAAGGGCTGTAACCAAACTTATGTGGACTACGAATTGATGTATGCTAGACCTCTGATGGATCATGTAAGTAACTGTAGTTATGAAATTGTGGATAAATAGACTCAATGTGGTCAATGTTTACTTACAAATGGACCGGTGTGGTCTATGTTGAATATTGGACCTCAGATGGGTCTTGTAATTGTATGATGCACATGTCGAATTTTTTTAAATTAAGAATCCCAGTAAATGGGACAGAACGGTGTGATATCGAGTTATACGATATCAACAAGTATTCCGCGAGGTGAAGGGTGATCAATGGTCCCCCGGATTTTGGGGTGTCACACATAAACTCGCAAAGAGTATTTTCTAATTCTTCTTCGGTTGATTCCTCCTATGTTGGATAATGAAGAAATTCATTTGGTGGTGTGAGATCGGATGAAAAATTATAAGGTTCATTCTCCCAACCATAACTCGGATAACTCGGTGTATCATATTGGTCGGGGTAAAAGTTTTCGGAGGCCAAAATTGAATTTGAACCTCCGCATGCAAAGTGTTGAACTGGATAATATATTGGGCACTCATTAGTGATGTATCCATACTCACCACAAATCTTGCAAACGTTTTCAAAATAAGGGGCATTTTATTGGGCACTCACTAGTGACGTGCCCATACTCATCACAAATCTCACACACATTTTCAAAATATGGGGCATTTAACACATTTTCATTAAAATTAGAAAAAATAACAAAAAAATACAAACTAAAACAAACTATTTACAAATGAGACGACATACCTTGGCCCATGAGGAAAATCACGAGACTTACCTATGCCGCCTAAAATTACCTTTTGAACTCAACACTTAACCTTCCCCAACAATGGCACCCAAAATGCTTGTTGGTTTCCGTTGTTTGTATTCCATAATCTCCGCACATCACCCTCAAATGTATATATGGCTCATGTGTGAAAGGGAGTGTCACCCTCCCTCAAAATGATGTAAAAAATGGGACGACAGAATGATGTGGAATGAAATGAAATGTACAAAATGTGTGTGAATAAAAGAGCTCCCCAAGTGCAGAGAGTGTTTTGAGTATCGTGTTTTACTTGGAAAGTATTCCAAGGTCGTGTACTCAGGGAAGGGATGGAATTATGTGAAGGTGATTTTGGTAAAAAATGAAAAGTTTAAAATGTTTTAGTTTGAGTTTTGGTGTTTAAAGTTTGTGAATGAAATTGAAATAAAACAAGTGTTAACTAGTACGAAGGGTTCACTCCAATGGGAATGCCAAGTCAACTTGAAACCTTCCTCCAATGGTGCATAGATGAACGATTAATTCATGGGAAGCGAGGGATGAGATGGAAGCGAGGATCCAAGCATAACCCATGACGAGTCTACGAGATATCAAAGATTCACAACCATGTCCACACTTAACACAGTAAACTGAACCATTGTACACCGAGGTGAGGAAAGAAGATGAGTTGAAATGGCATATCCAAGGGGAGGTCTCCCTGGGATTAGCCAACTTAAAATGTAGCTACTCATGCTAAAAGGAAATACATCCAATACGAAAAGAGACATGGTATTGAAATGAAATTTAAAACTTGTATTGTTGCTAAAAAGAAGTAGACTACAAAGAAGAATTCATTTCATAAACATAACTAAAGCTTAAAAGGAAAACCCATCAGAAAAATAAAAGTGCAAGAACATTTGAATTAAACTTGATTACACTAGAATTAAAAAGATTACAATGCAACAAATAATGATTACTTGAGAACTACAACTTATTGCAATGAAATGGGTGAAGAAAATGCAAAAACGTGAATTTTATCTCCCTAGCACTATTCATCATCTTCTTCCTTGGATCTCTCTAAACTATTCCTAAGCTTAGGTAGTTACCCCCAAATTCTAGTGGAAATGCTAAATATATGGTGAAGGAGTGATGCATTTTCGTCCATGAGGCTCCCCTAGCCAGTGAGAGTAAACCTTCCATCCATTGGAGGCTGAGTTGATGCTTGGACATGCTAGGACAAGGCTAGCCTGCAACCTCCAATGTCTCCATCTTTCTCTCTCCTCCTCTCCCGTCTTCCATCTTCTTTTGCTGACTTTGGGGTGTAGGAGACATATATGTATGTAGAATATGTTAGTAGATAAGTGGGAGAATCATAGGTGGGACACCCAAGAAAGTGGAGCATGAGTTTCAAGCGTTCTAGGCATTCTAGGCAAAACCTTGCAGAAGGTCAATGAAAACCTTTCATAATGTTCAGTCCAGTAGGCTAAACCTTCTGAAAGGTCTTTTAGAAGGTGACAACTCATGACCAATTTTGGAAAAAGGGTCATAACTTTTGATCTAACTGTTGGATTGAGCTGAAATTTTGACACAATACAGAAGACATACAGATCTACAACTTTCAAGTTTTGAACTTTTTAGTTTGAAGTGGATCATGGTCCAACATTGGTAAAATAGCGGTACTGTGTCAAAAAATGAGGAAACCAATGGACTAAACCTTCTGGAAGGTTTTCATCCAAATTGTATTTTTTTTTGGTTTCTTCACCTTCCAAGCCTCCCAATCCTCATTTGATGTGTTCATCTCTTCATCACTCATCCACACTTAGTTGCAAGGCTTTAAAATCCATGATTTACGCTCTAATTACCTACAACATCAAATTTTCTAAATCATTCATAACTTTAACTAACTCTAAGTAATTAAATACAAAGTTAAGTTAAAAAGCATGAAATGAGGCCTTCAAATACGCAATATTTTGTGCTCATCAGCTTGCTATGACGAGATTGGACCTTGACCTCGGGGGATTTATCAGCCATTGTGAGGGAGATGGAAGAGCCCATCACTTCAAAAGAAACAGATATGGTACAAGGGAAAAGTGTCCAAAAGAATCATGAAGAGATGGAATGTTCAAGAAATAGTCCTCGAGGGCTGGAGGATCAAGACTCCAACGACCAAAGAGGAAGATCCTAGTTGTGGCGTATGAATCTAAGAAAAGGGGAAGAAAGGACATGGAACGACCCTGATTCCTAAAATAACAGAAGCGGAAGATCCATAAGGGGAATAACCCCTTGGATTCATAAAATACAAGGTTTAACAAAAAAAACCCTAGGAGAGAGAAGAAAAGAAAAAGGGCAAGATAGAAAACATACCCAGAAATTGAGGACGATCGACAATAGAGAACCCTAGGGGGCACCAAGAAAGAATAGAGCAAGATTTAGAAGACCTCCGAACGATCCAAGCACTCAATGAGTCAGCTTGGACAGCAAGAACGGAGAAGAAGAAGACAAAATCGCAAGAGATAAAGAGAGAAGAAGGCTTCCAGATAAAAGTGTGAAAAGGAATTTGAAAAAAGGAAAAGACTGGAATAGAGGGGTCTTTTGGTGGTTTTGTCCGCGAAGGCATTTAAGGCATGTGCACGGTTGGATACATGCAGCAAAGACGCCAAATGTGTGCAAAAAACGAGGCAAAAATGACTCCTCGCATGCGTGCAATGCCAAAAATCTTGGGAAACATCCCATCGTGCTCCTCCTAAGTATTGGCATCGTCCACAATATGGCAAGTCATTCCCATTCCACATCAGGCTAGGCTTACCTTGCTAGGGACTGGGGCAACTGACAATACTAAAAATTAGCTAAGGCTAAGTTCGGGACTCTTAGCTCGTACATCTAAGTTTGGACCTCTCAACTCATGATCATTAGCTAGGGGTGAGCAGGTCGAGAATCTCTAATAATGTGACTCTCGTGTACACAATGATAACAATAGTTGGTACCTTCTAAAAGGTCAAGTCATGGCTAAGGAATGTAACCCACAACGGCCAAATGTTCTGGCACTTGGATCACAACACCCTCAAGGGGGATCACATTGATTATGCTGGGAGGGTATTGATTACGGGAGGATCGTAGAGATCATGCAAGGCAATCACGCAAGGTGTACACTATAAATAGGGGTCAAATCCCTACTTCAACGGAATTTGTTCCAAAGACGCATTTAATCGCTCCGCTGGGACGATTTGGTCGAGAGGTTCCCCAGAAGTAAGAGATTTCATTAGAATGGACGAGCCAAACTTTTGAGCTGGTGAACCACTATAAATTTTCTGTGTATTGACCTACGTTATTTATCATCCTGAATCGATAGATCAACTCGTAAGAGCCTAGAAGCTTTGACTAGACATCTTGGTAATCTCCATTAATGTCTTCACCTCTACTTAGCCACACAGAACACTGCATCAATTGAATCGATAGATCAACCCCCAAGAGCCTAGAAACTTTGACTGAAAATTCCAGTAATCTCCATTAACATCTACAACAAGATCTCCAAATAGTTCACCTCTACTTAGCCGCACAAAACACACCATCAATACATAATTCTTCAAAGTATAATATCTGGCTCAATAAGTTACTTTGGAGGATATTGAAACACATATTAAGGGCACTTATGGTATTGTCTTCTCATAGCGCAGTCAACCTACTGTTCTTAGGGCTACGATTGTTTTTCAATATTTTCAGGGGAACTCAAAGAGAAAATAGGAGTGTAAATTATCCGACCATTTTTGCCATTGTCAGAACAAAAATCATGCATAAGAGATAGAGAGATGACGGAAAACCAACAGAAAGTTAGCCAATTGATCATGAGTAATAAGCTTTGAAATTATAAGAAAGTGGCTTAAGTAGAATTTACTTTAGATTCAACTAGTGGAAACAGAAATAAAATATATGTAAATATTGAAACAAAATTTAAGCATAATTTCTCTCAAAAGGGTCAATATATGCATTATCAGCCAAGCTATGTATTTTTGTCACCAACTCTGCCCCAAACCCTTTTCTTTTAGTATTATTTGTGCTATTTCCCGTGCACAATCACTCGTCTTCTTCATGCACCTTCTTCGTCTTCTTCATACTCTATTATTCTAAATGGTGTAAGGATGAAGCAGGGGCATTCCCGTCACAATGCCACACAATGGGGTGTTGTCTGGAATGTTGTACTCATCCCTCAGGGAACGGGCCGGAGAGAGAACACTGACATAGAGCTGTTGTCCGAGGTAGAACCTCTCTCCCATCTCCGACCTCAAGTTCCACATCCCAGCATTGTCTAGCGTTGTCATGATGGCTGCCCATGAATTAGGGTAAACTTGGATGGTATGCCTGCTCACGGCGTCAAGAAGGTTGTAGTTGTTCCTTTTATCCGGGTTCCACTTCCCGGGTTCGATCCCCACAGCAAAGAAGGAATACCCATCGAGGTGCCATGTCTGGATGGTTTTCTCGTGGTTCTCGAAGATTATCTCAACAAAGTTACGGAAGGTGGCGTTGACAACATTTGCGGCCATTGTGATCTTCTTCTCGCTCTCAGAGGTGGGCTCGTCAACAATTGTGTCATACTTAAACACCTTGTCGGCCACTCCAAAGTACTCTGCAAGCTTTAATGGGGTGTTGGGATCCACGTGCGAGACTCCATTGATGGCGTACCGAAGTTTATCATTGACATTGTTCCTCGAGTTAACGATCTTGATGGTTCGGGTGATGTTAATCTTTCCGTAATGGTAAGAGCCCTGAGGGTTGGGGCGAGCAGCGCTGGCGGTGAGATTCCAACGGAACGAACGAAACTGATTAAGGGACCAAGCGATGCCCTGGGAATTCTCTGGTGGGGGAGCTGGGAGCTCAGGAGATGCTGGGCCCTTGCCATTGGTGTAGCTGATTATGGCCACGGATGTCATTGGTTTCTTGGTGAACCTACTAGAGGCCACTAAGTAATACTCCTTGGCCTCTTTGTTGGCAGTAACTAGAACGGAGAGGCACTGCCCTACGTGCAAGTCAAGGGAGTCGTATAAATTCTGAACTGTGTGAGAACCTTCCAACTCTACAAGCTTCATGGTGTGGCCTTGGAGTTTGAAGTTGAGGGATGTCTTCATCCCTACATTGCAGAATCTGTATCTGTAGGTCTTCCCCGGCTCCATCGTGAAAAGGGGTTCGCCCTGGTCACCAACTTTGCCAGATTTTCCATTGATCTGGATGCCATCAGGTCTGCCAATGGATCGACCACTGTCCACTAGCTTCTTTAAGGCCTTGTGGCCCTTGTTGTACCAGTCTCCCATAATGACAGTGTAATCATCTGCCGGCTCGTCAAAAGGTACAGGGATGAGCAACCGGCTGTTAACACGGATGCCACCAATACCACCAGATGCCCTGTGCATGGCCATGGAGGGGTAGTAGAAATAGCTTCCAATCTGGTCCTTGACTTGGAAACGATAGGTGTAATTTGTCCCCGGCTGAATCGGGCACATTGTTCCGGGGGTACCATCCTGCCATGAGTTCTTTCTTTGCTGGATGCCAGCCCAGGTAAGGAGGAAAGGCTCATCGAGATTGTTGAAAACGTTCACCACGATGTTGTTGTTGGACGAGCAGTTGATCTTAGGTCCGGGGAACTCTCCATTGATGAGGATGGCTTGTTGGGGGACTCCCAGAGGGGCAATTGTTCCATATGTGACATTCCACTCGAAGAAGAGGTAAGGGTCCTCCGCCTGAACTACCAACGCCCCGGCGAAGAGGCACAAAAATAACGCTGCTACGAAAGTCATGCTACCCATGGCTCCTCTCGCTGCTGTGACTCTCTCTCTCCCCCACTGTCTCACAATTTCTTAATTTTGTTGGGATTGTTTTTGTTTAGACAGAAGAAGATGGGGATGTCTTCTTCCAGCTTGCGCTTAGCATCTACTGATCATCAATCAACCCCTTTTATAGCTGGGACTGTCTTAATTTAGACAGTCCATAAGTCATTATTTCCCTCTAATATCTTTGTGGGCGGACCTTCAATCTTGCTCCCTTCCCTTGCGGTTCTCCTTTCTTTTTTTCAATTCTTTATGTTCCCCTACTGTGGCGGTTTCTCTCTCTCTCTCTCTTCTGGCGGTTGAATTGCCCGCAAAGCTTTTTCAACCAGGTTATTTTGTTTCCTTTCTTTTCCTTCTTACAATTACAACTACCAGTACAAGTTATACTATTTTTACAATTACTGTTATTGGAGATTGACATGTTATCTGTTGCATTTGATTTACGTGCTTGTGCATTTGGTTCTTCCATCTATATGCAAGTCTGATAAAAAAAAAAGCTATATGCAAGACTTGGTTTTATAACTAGTCTAATAGCTATAATGTATCGAATCAGCAGATTATATTGACAAAATTATGCCCAAATAATATTATAATTTGTTAAATGTTGGCATATTTCTAATTTGACCTAACCCATACCTTACGGGTTTGTAATAGTCGAATACAGTATTTTATAGTGGGACGACCAGATTTGTCTTACGCAGTAAGTAATATTTGTCATCGTGTTCATAATATCCTCCATTAGCACTACCCTTCCATCAAATGAATAACACGTTTGTGAAAGAGACATTAAAACATAGCCTCACATTTACCGCTTGACCACTTGATATTATTTCCTATGCCAATTCCAGTTGTGCTGGATTTACAAGTGGTCCTCTTCTGTTACGTGTTTTGGTCAATTTCATGGACATAATTTGATCTCATGGTATGCCAAGAAGCAAACTACAGCAACTCATTCAACCATTGAATCTAGATATTGAGCGCCAGCTCACACTGCCATTAACACTTCAAGATCTTCGAATTGAAAGTATTTCAATGTCTATTTTATTGTGTGACAACGTATCAGCTATCTTACAAGCCAAATTCAATTTTCCGTTCTAGAACCAAACGATTAAAGGTTGAGTATTGTAGTACCATGTTGTTCTGGGAGGGGAAACTCGATATGGAATTTCCCTTATGATTGTACACGTGGAGACCAAGATATTACATATAAAGGGAGTTGAATAGGTTTTTGAATTTTAGCCCAAATTGATTACCAATTAAAAATTATGTCTACTACAATTACCTCTTCTCACAAAGATTAAGCAAAGAGTGAGAATCCCTTTAGTCACCACAATCTAATTTATGATGACGATTGATTTTAATTAATCTTCAACTAATCCACTCAAAATTAATCTCATGGCGATTCCAAATCCAAAAACACAATTGCACAACTTTTTATGGATGAATAGTCAATCAATTAAATCGACAAACACACAGTGCGCGAGAAACACAAACAATTTATTGACGCAAAAAACGCTCATCGGAAAAACTGCAGGGAGCCTTCTTGGTTCACCAAAGTCTAATCTACTACTCCCTAAGTCAATATACAAGTACTCTAGAGTTATACCTCAGCCAACACTATGGTTAGATGCTCATTTACTTATTATATCTCTTCGCCTAATGTCTCGCTTCGATGTTTAGTATAACTTCACTTAGTCGTCCCCACCGCACGGTTCGTCTAAGCTTTGAGCGATTATGGGTGTGTGAACAATCCTTAATATACACACAACAATAGGTTTATCAAACCATCAAGATCTTCAACTTCAATTTGTGAGGTTGAGTAGAATATTTAGTGGTAGCCTTTGGATCTTAGAGATCTAGGTTGTGATAGAAGCTCTCAAGGTCAAAAAATAATTTTCTCTTTTAGAAATCTTACTAGAGGCTTAACCCAGGTGCGAGAAAAGATCTCTATATTTATAGGTCAGGAATAAGAGTAGTTTTAGTAAATAAAAAAACTCAGATTCACGAATGACTGCTCGATCAGTGAGAGAGTTGTTGTCACTGGAATGAAAATAATGTTTTAAACACGACTAAAGCAGGTACCTCTAGATTGAGCCCTATGCTACCTTCTGCATCCTTTTCTCATTTCCTTCTCTAAGTCATAAAGAGACTGCTACAGTGCAGGCTAGTGAGAATAGATCGACCACTATAGGTTTTTAAGCGTAAAACCATACAAAAACTTGTCCTCTTGAGTACTAAAGGGTATTGCTCAAAGAAGGATCTGATTGTGACTCAAATAATATTTTAAAACGCATAAATGATTTAAGCATAAAACCATTCAAAATCGGATCGCTTCCAATTCCATATTCATCATAATCAACCTAAGTTAAAATAACTAAGTGTTCATCTTAGGTGTTTAGGTCATTAGCTAGTCTGAAATATGAAAGTACATATAGAGGTTGAATGATGATACTTTAACGTTTGATCTCCTCCCTTCAATGATACATACAAATCTTGAACTTGATAGCATCATGATCGTGTAATAGATTAAGATTTTATAATGGACTTCACGAAATTAGTTAATTACAAGTATGATCTAACATACTCGATAAATTCAAAACATGTGTTCAAACTGTGGCAAGAAAAATGGCAAGAGTTATTAGTTGAGCTGGAAATTAGGCCTAATTGATTCCCGCAGAATTTGTACAAGGCGATAGTGCCACGACAACACCCTAGTGTCGTAAAAGTACCCAATGTTGCAGTAGACACCTTGTGCCATGACAAGCACCGCGTATTGTACAAAGCGTCAAGCACTACAGAAGGGCAAGACACATCTTCTGTGACGCCCCTAAAATCGGGGGATCCTTTGTTGACTTGTTGATCACCCATCAAATCGCGGAAGTATCTGTGAATGGTGCAAAATTCGACAACACGACAATAACATCTTTTTCACTAGGATCATAAACAACACAACATTTGGGCAGAATCTCCCTTGTACCGGGCACTCCCAAACCCGTAACCTGTGTACATTTCTGTCACTTGACCATTCTAAGATCCAACATATATCAATTTGCCCTTAATTTTACTCTATTTACATCCTTTGGGCAAAAGGACTCTAGGACAGGAGACTTGACAAAATTATTTTAAATTTCTGAAAATTTAAGAGGACCTATCGATAGATAATTAACGTTCTACCAGTAGAAAAACCTTCTCTGGAATTCTTCTACCGATAAAAGGGCATCTTAGAATTCTTCAACCAGTAGGTAATCAATGTTTTATCAGTAGAAAATATCTCTGGAATGTTTCTACCAGTAGATAATCAATGTTCTACCAGTAGAAGAGTCCAATTTGCCCCCAATTCAATCATTTTTCTAATTCTAACTCATCCAATCTCATACAACATCCAATTCTACACAATATAGTTCATATGAGTTCGTTTTACAAGCTTTTATACAATATTACATATTCAAAAACTAATTACAAACATGTATTTTAAAGCCACAACTTGACTTACTTCATTAATGAGGGCCCAAGTGAGAGCCTTTTGCTAGCACTTGTCCCGCACATGAAATGTTGTCCCCATAAAGGATGAGCAACGCTCAATAGGGTATCTCAACCTAGATGCATCTGAAATGCTCACATGCAATTTAACAATCAACAAACAATCCACTAAAGAATGTGTCATTTATAATGAAATTTTCTATGTCATGCCATGTTATGAGATGAGACTCACACATGCAATGTAACTCAAGCCTTCACCGGCTCCTATAACACATGCAATTGCATATGTATTAATCCGGGCATTCCAAGCTCCACCATTGACGTTGCACATCTAACGACCATTATAAATTCCGCGTCTTTCTTGGGGTATATATTTATAGACTTCCACCAACGGGCGTCCAACCGACACAACATTTATGAACTTCCACCAACAGCTCCACATATGCTAACTCACATTATGGACTCAACACCAATGGAGTGCGAATCCAAATCACCGGGTCTTGCACCCGAGGGACAATCTAGCCCTTATTGCTAACCCCGACCCTATTTTCAATGCAAACTTGTACGACTCAATCGAACTTTGATCCAAATTTCCTGAGTTCATGCATCATCCACCAAGAATGATGTTTGATCAAAACTATGCACACTCCCACACTCATCTCACACACCCACGAATGTGATGCTTCCCGTGCATATGCTACGTAATGAACAATTGCATTACATATCATTATACAACCAAGATTTCAATTGTAATTCCAATGTCATGTTCTTCATATCATGAAAGTAGCATGACATACCCCATTTTTACAACATCAATTATATCAAGAGCATATAATTACACTCCACAAATTTTCACTAAGCATATTATAAACATTTTCAATTAAACCAACATGCCAAACCAACATAGTCATTTTATCAAACACATTCAAAGCATAAATGTAACACATAGAATGCCCAATCACACATTTCTCTTGGAATTACCAAAATAAGCAATTTCACTCAAAACCCAATTCACACAAAAAATAGTTTTAGAACATTTATATACTATTTCCCATGTTCTAGTTACACTATAAATACATCTAGATAAGAGATTTCATCCCAAGTCATACTATCTATTTCATACAAAACCCTAGTTTGGAAATAAACCTAGTTAGGAGAAAAATCCTACCTCTTGAAGCGAGATAAAAGTGGTAGAAAGTTCCTCAGACCCAAATCATGCTTCAAACATTGATTTTCAAAAATCCTATTCTTGAGACTTCGTCAAAATCCACTATCTTTGGTATGGTTTTGTAGCACACATCCCGTAGAACAACCTTTGTTCTTGGCCTAAAACGATTCGACGAACGGAGAGTCGTAGATCTTAGAGAGAAGGTTGAAGAATCTTTCATTTTTCCTCTGTTCCCTTACCTTCTCTTTTTGGAAAATACAATGATGAGAAAAAGGGGAATTTAAAACCCAGGTAAAAATTAAACTTTTATGAATAAACGGCAAAATAGTAAATTGTCATCAAGGTTTGGGTTATAAACCTAAAATTTTATATAGCTTGGATGATGAAACTGACCTTACCGTTGAGTTCGTCTGGCAAAATCTAATTACTCCGTCAAATTTCGTCGAATTCTGAGATAGTCAGATTTTTCGCGTTTTACAAGGCAGTTGAGCCTCGGGTGACCCAGACACGAAATTTTTAAGAAAATTATGAATTTTGAGAAAATAAACAAAGGCAAGTTAAAATAAAGAGATTTTGAACTTGAACCAAAACAAAATTTAATCGTTTCAGGATGAAAACACACTTGAGAAAACAGGGACGTGTGGCGCGTTGTGGGCCAAGCATTTAGAAAATATAAATAAGGGAGAAAATCAAATTTTTTGCCCATTTTTACTTAGCCGATTCAATCGATAGAGAAGAGAGGGAAAGGTGAGGGTTTCTCTAACTTCTCTCTACGATCTACGGAGCTAGAGAGCTCGGATCCACTCGGGCTAAGAATTAAAGTCGATTTTCTCGACAAAGGCTATGCGTACGTACCAAAAACAAGGGCTTTCACTGCAAGAGTGAACGCTGAAATTTGGAGAAGCTTGGGGATTGAGCTTGGGTTGAATTTTGGAGCTTCCTACAATCGTTCCTTACGCTTCAAGAGATAGGATTTCTCCTACTTAGGTTTATTTATAACTTAGAATGTCATATTGAAATGGGTAGGTTGATAGATGTGTATATCAATTTCCTATTGAAGAGATTTTGGTGAAATTGATATTGAAATTGGGAAGAATAAATTCTATATTGAAATATGTATGTAGAAATTGCCTAAAGTAATTTCTTGACTTATGTGAGTTGTGGACATGCTATGTGTTTACATAATGCCTTGAGAAACTAAGTTTGTTATTGCTTGATATGTGATGGCATGCTTAGGTTTGGATTCGCGATGAAATGTTGACAATGCATGTTTACATATTGACATTGTGAGAATTATAAGAATTATATGCTTTTGATATAAATAGTCATGAGTTATGTGAAACGTGTTGGATATAGTTCATATGGCATACACAACATATCGAACATTGTATTAGAGTTGCACTGAGACATTACATTACATATGCACAGGAACATCACATTAAGTGGGTGGTTGTGCATGGATATAATCAACACCACACTTGGTGGGTAACGAGTGGGCTTGAGTAAGCTAGGCCGATGACTTGGCCGAGTCGCACGATTTGTAAGGTAAAGAGGGATGGGGTTAGTAAGAAGGGCTAGAAGATCCCTCGGGTGCAAGACTCGGTGATTTTGATACGCACTTCCGTTGGTACAAGTCCATAAAGTGTGTCAGTGTATGCAGAACCGTTGGTGGGAGTCCATAAATTTTGTGTCGGTTGGGTGCCGTTGGTGTAAGTCCATAAATACCCACCCCACAAAAGATCCTGGAATGGAAGATGTCATTTGATATGTAACATAAATGACAAACCCATACACATTGGTAATTGCATGTATAGGGGAGCCGGGAAGAGCTCGGTTTGAATTGCATGGGTGAGTCTCATCTCATTTCATGGCATGACATGGTAAATTTCAACATTGGATGCATAATCTTGCTTGGAATGTTATGAGTTGTTAAATGTTGCAAGTGAACATTTCATATGCATTTAGGTTGGGGAGTAGCCTCTGTAGGAGATACCTTATTGAACGTGGTTCACCCTTTATGGGACAAACATTTCAGGTGCAGGGATTACACCGGCGGACGGTTCCCATTTCGGGCCTCTAAGATGAAGAAAGCCGACTTGTGGCTTTTATGGTTATTTTGTAAAACTTTTGTGAAAAATTTCATTTTATGTATAAATTAATGGAATTAATTGTAATGTAACTTGTACAAGTCATGTTTTGTATGGAAAGCCTTAGTAAACATGTATTGGGTAATTGTGGGAAAGTTTGGAACAAGTTGGAGGTGCAAAACAAGTGAAACAAGCAAAAGTGGACAAAGAGGACCGGTACGGTTCAGTACCGGTATAGTGTATCGGTACGCTATGGTCCAGAAGGTTCACCATACCGGTACATAGTACCGGTACTGTCTCTAAAATTCTAAAATTTAAAAATTGTTTGCCGTGTTTTTGGCCTATGTTTTCCTCACTTCCAAAAATACAAATGGGCATTAAATGAAGTGTATTTAGACCTATTGAACTTAGATGAATTAAATGATTAAAGGAACACGAGTTACTTGCGTGAGTTATAATCCTAATTAAGGGGATCCTTTTGAAATGATGTCGGGAATTGCGACAAGCAAGGTTAATTCCGCGAGTTGACGGTTGGTTAACGGTTAGTAAAGTACCCCCGGTTCTAGGGGTGTCACAGGGACAATTTAATTTCCCTCTTTTTATACTTCCCACATACTTGCCTCTCATTACGCCACACGTCTACCTTTCTCGGGTCAGATTTCATTCTGAATCAATTAAATCTCGTTCTGTTTCAAGTTTAAATATTTTTATTTGGACTAAATTTAAATTATGTTCCACGTTCAGTAATTTATTCCTGTTTGTGTTTATTTTGGTTACAGGACACTCGATCGCCTCGTAAAACATGAAAAATCATTTTATCTTGGAATTCAATGAAAATTAACTAGGTAACGAGATTTTGTGAGACAAATAGAACGTTGAGGTATGTTTCGTCATCCGAGTTCTAGAAAGATTTGAGTTTTTCAACCCGTACTAAAGTAGTAATTACCGTTTTCCCATTTTCCCTAAAATTTCAAATTTTCTTGATTTTTCATTCTCCCCCCCCTTAGAAGAAATTTCGTTCTCGAAATTTACACATACATGCACATTCAACCACATGCATATGCAACAGTCATATAACAAAGATGACCACATGAATGTATCTCCACCCTTGAACAAGAATGGATAACTGGTACATATAGTGTCATCACGCTTTCATGTCGGCTCCTCCACACCTTGGTGCTGCCACAGCACCTTCACCAGCCTTACGATCTTGCCCCATAAAACCTGCTCTCGGCTATCCATGATAAGCACCGATCCCTACTCGAAGGTCTCATCCACATCAACAACCAGCTCACCCCAATCCACCACATGCATAGGATTTGGAGTGTACTTCTGGATCATGGACTCATAGAATACTACGTGAACACCAGATAAATTTTGCGATAATGCTAATCATAAAGCAACTATACCAACCCTCTCGAGTACCTCGGAGGGCCCGATATACCTCGATGATAGCTTCCGCACTTCCTAAACCTGACCACTCCTTTCTTGGGTCTCACATTTAAGAAAATGTGATATCCGACCTCGAACTCCGGTGGTCTTCATCGTCGTCTATCACCATAGCTCTTCTGCCGGTTTTGAACTGTGAGAAGACGCTTTCGTATCTAGTCCACCAACTCCAAGATGTCTATAATCAAATCTAGACCCATCGAGGGTCTCTCTCCAATCTCCGTGCCTCACAGGGTAGCATCTGCATGCTCATTTGATAACTATTGTTGTAGGCGAACTCCATTAAGGGTAAGTGCTCTTTCCAGCTACCTTTGAGATCAAAGACGCATGCCTGTAACTGGCCATTTATTCGTGGATGAAAAGTTGTGCTCATCATTAACTGTGTCCCTATAATCTGCTAGAAACTCTCCCAAAAAATGGGTTGTGAACCTGGGATCCCGATCCGATACTACATATACGAGCACTCCATATAGCCAGACTATCTCCTGTATGTATAATCTGTATAATTCCTCCAATGTGAAGGTCATCCGCACTATCAATAAGTCTACCGATTTCATAAGTCGGTCCACTATCACCCATACCATGTCATGCCCTTGCGATGTCCATGGAAAGTGGGTCACAAAATCCACCGTGACGTGCTCCAACTTTCACTTTATCACCTCCAAAGGCTGGAACAATCCTACTGATCTCTGGTGCTCAGCCTTGACCTGTTGACACGTGAGATATCAACTAACAAAGTTCCCAACGTGCCTCTTCATCCCACTCCAATAGTACTGGCGGCAAAGATCATGGTACATCTTCATGCCATCTGGATGCATAGCAAAATGCGAGCAATAGAACTCCCTAAGTATCTCCTCTCTCAGATCTGCAGACTGAGGAACCACAACCCTTTCCCTAAATCGAAGATTATCATCCATGTGAATGGCCCAGCTCTTGTCACCTGTACTCGACCGCACCTTGTCCCTGATGGACAATATCTCTGTGTCCTACCTATGGAACTCGATCATCTTGCCCAGTAGGGAAGACGTAGCCATTAGACTCCCCAAAGTGCCATGAATCAGACCCTTGCAGTGTAGCTAGAACTACCCTACAGTCTTGAGGATCTGCCATTCCCAGGAAGCCACACTAGCCAAGACTCCTTGTGACTTCTAGTTGAGTGCATCAGTCAACACGTTTGCCTTATTGGGATGGTAATACAAAGTGAAGTCATAATCTTCCAAATATTCCATCCACCTACGTTGCTTCATATTGTGGTCCCGCTGCGTGAAGATGTACTTAAACATCTCAAACTACTCTCCATAAAGATAGTGGCCTCATGCCATCAAGGCAAAGATAACGACTGTCAACTCCATGACATGCATGGGGGTAGTTCTGCTTGTGGCTCTTTAACTGCCGATAACTATAAGCTACCACCCTCCCAGATTGCAGCAAAATGCACGCAAGTCTGTCCTTGTAGAAATCACAATGAACTCTGTACCTCTGTTCTCTCTCTAGAACTATCAGGATAAGAGCTGAAGTAAGTGTAATACCCCATTCTATTTTGGCAAGGAACTAGTTAGGAAATATTATATTGGAAGGAATAAGAAAAAATTTAAAGAAGAATCTAGAATGTTGGAGAAGTTTCTAGAAAGTTCAAGAATAATCTAGAATAGTAGTCTGAACAATCTAGAAGAATCTAGAATGTTGAAGAAGTTTCTAAAAAGATCTGAGATTCTAGAACATCGAGGAACCTAGAGCACTCCAGAAGAGTTTGGAAGGTTTAAGAATATTTTAGAGAGATACAGAGTACTCCACAATGTCTTAGATTAGTATGAAGACTTCTAGAGATGTGGAGGATTAACCATTGTATAAATAATCTACAATTGGAACCTAGAAAGTTCCAAGTAAGGAAGTGAAGGGAAAATCTAGAAAGGTTCACCACACCAAGGAAATAATGACACATGTCCACATTTTAGAATATTCCTAGGAGTCCTGAAGGCCTATAAATAGGGGACTTGGTTATTGAATTAGGAGAAAAATACATTGAGGACCTCCCACTAAAGAGAGAGAGAGAGAGAGAGAGAGAAAAGGAAGGTTGGATACTTCATATAAGAAGAAACGAAACAGTGGAAGAACAATGTAAGGGATCCATAACTTCTCAATCAACACAGGGTGACAAAACATTTCCTTTGAACTTGAGGTGAGTGGTTTGACATGCTACATATCTTCAAAAATTCCTCGTATCCCTAAACATTTTAAAAACCATACATCATGCTTGTTCCTTACTACCTTTACAAAATATTTTACTAAGTGTCTAAATACTTGTGGGATACGATTCTCCTTACTTTGAGGAATTCTTTTGTGAAGTATTCCCTGAGGAGAAGACCTTGGAATGTTCGTTCCAAGTAAAATATGACATTGCAAGTCTTTCGCTTGGGGAGCAATTTTGCACACACGCGTTTTTTTTTCATTCACACACATTTTCCACTTCTTACATTGAACTCGAGGGAGAGTGACACTCACTAATCTGTATAAGCTATATATACAGACAATCGGGTTCGTGTGGGAAGTTAGGGAAAAGGATTCAAGCATTTTTGGTGTCATTGTTGGGGAAGGCTAAGCATCGAATTTGAAGGTGATTTTGGAGGACAACGGAGGTAAGTTCCATGACTCTCATCACAGGCTGAGCTACGTTGCCCTTTTGTATATTTGTGTATAAATTGTCAATTGTAATTAGTGATTTTATATGTGGGGATGTGACAATCAAAATAGACTAGTGAGACGTACCCTAGGACCAAATATAAATATAGATCAACACCCACCTGAGGATCTTGAAGACAATTTTGGGGATGATGGTGCTCATAATCCGAGGGGTGGGGGAGTGCAAAATTCTCGAGTGCCAAACCTTCGAATGCAATTCCCCCTTCGAGAAATGAAGGAAATAATCTCCCTATTGATCCACCGACTAGATCAATGAGATTATCTCCGACCTACGCGAAGCACCACCTCCTCATGCATACTTCTACATGTGTAAGCACATGACTTCCTTGTCAAACTAGGCATGTTGCAATTACTTCCTCAATTCTATGGAGTGGAATGAGAAAATCCTTGCCTGCATAGTAATAATTTGAGGAAATAGTTGGAACATTCATTTCAAATCATGGTATGGAAGACTTGGCATGCATGAAACTATGTCCTTTCTCCTCCCTTAAGGATAAAACATAAACTTGGTTGAACTCGTTAAAACCCCGCTCGATAAGCTCTTGGGCACAAATGTTATCCGAATTTCTAAACAATTTTTTTTGTGTGCCCAAGACAACTGTTCTAAAGAAACAAATTCAATTTTTTTTGAAAAAACTAAATGAGCAGTTCTATCAGTGTTGGGATAGATACAAGGACTTGTTGCACTACATTCCACATCATGGATTCAAACCATAGCAATTGGTTAGTTTCTTCAATGAAGGAATTACACTGACCCATTGATAATTTATTGACATTATGTGCAACTGAGAGTTTTTGAACAAGGATCCCAATGAGACCCTTGAGATACTTTAACACATTCGCGAAAAATGCCCAATCTTGGGATATCATAGATCCCACGGATATAGTAAAGTCCTCTCTGGGAAGTTAACCAAGTGGAGGAGGGATGTATAACTTGCGTGATCAAGAGGAGTTGCTTGCTAAGAAAACAAAATTATCCAGTAAGGTGGAGAGCTTAGAGGTGAATAGGAGGCATGAGGTGTCATATGTCACAAAGGCCAAGGAATCTTGATCAATATGTTAGAGTCTTGAGCACTCTCTTGTGGAGTGCCCAAACATTTTGGCACTCAAAGAGGTATACCAAGAGCAAGTGAATGCATTAACCAAAGTAGGTAGTCATACTCTCCACACTCTAACACATACAATCTGGGATGGAGCTCCCACACGAACATTAGTTGGAAGAATGACAACCCTATTCTACAATGATGTCACCTCCCATTCCACCCCAGCAAAATTAATCATTTTATGGTCATAGTCCATCATCTAGCTCTCAATACCCACAGTCCAATCCATAAGGGTTTTCATAAAACCCACCTCACCAAGGGTTTGGTCAACAAGGACAACCCAATCCACCCACATACCAATCTCCTCACAAGAAAAATTTGGAGGATGTCGTGCATTAATTCATTTAGAATCAAACCACAATCAACAATCAAAATTTCACCACTTTTAATGACATTTGGACACAAATCACTAACTTGACCAATGCTATGGGGTCTCCTAACAAGAAAAAGGGAAATTTCCCAGATGCAACCTGCTAAAAATAACGAGATCCAACAACGAAACGAACTTATCGGGGTTTTCCGTGGCGTTCACCAACAACTTATCAAACGGGTTTCCACACCGTTTGTGGTGTCTTACTTACACCGAGCTTCTTGTTTCACAACAAACATCGGGTTGAGGTCATATGTACCAAGGTATTTGTTTGTTGTAACAACAGGTTGAGGTCTATCATTCAAATCTGATGGTTGAACAATCATGGGTTCCTTTTCTGATGAGAACTAAGGTGGGCCTACTTTTAAAGATCCTTTGCATGTCTAGATGGACCAATTACAAGATCAAGAGCCATGAAGATCAAGGAAGCAATGCAAGGATTGGTGCAATCCACTTGGGATAAAGCTAGCAAGAGCCCAACACTCAAGATGGGTTTGAAAGAAGGAGAACCAATTTTGATCCACTTGATCCATGCTATGGAAGACATAAAGACATGACTTAGAGATAGGGTCTTTTGTTGTTAAGGCTTCCAATTGGAACGTGGTTCACTTATTCTTCGTTGAAGATCAACCTCGGAGTTCCTGTACTTGGAGGGATGAGTATCATTCACTTTTTTAGCTTTACCAAAGCCAAGAAGAGTGAATAGTTTCTCATTCACTCTTTAGTAAGAGGTGAAGGGCATGTATAAATTACCGAAAGTTATATTTACGCTTTGTTCTAATGCTTAACGTTTATATCTCCTTGCTTATTGGATGATTGGTTGCATCTAGCAAAGCTAAAGTACTTTGTATAATCGTGAGTCTTTCTATGACACGGATGACTCTAGCATGAAAAGACTCCTCTTTTCAAGGCAAGTACCCCGGCTAGATCTTCATGACTACCCTTTAATCATCCCCATTATTGTGCTTCATGTAAAGAATGGAATCACAATCCATCTTTATGATGTGAACCCACGAACAATATTGGTGAAACAAGCCAAGAAAGCCAAACTCAGGTCTATGGATGGAGAATTTAGACCCATTGAGATCTTGTGTCAAGAACCTAGATTATATTAAAAATCTAGACCCATTGAAGAACCTGTCTCAAGAACCCAAATTACAAGAAGGAACGCCACAAAGGTTGTGATTTACCTTTGATAAGTTCAAAAGTTCATTCAAGAACAAGAGGAGTAAACTCAACTCAACTCACAATCAAAATTCATTATGTATTGTCTCTCATATTGTCTCCCTTTTTCATTGATTAAAAGCCTATTTATAAGGCTAGTCATTACAAGGAAACAAATCCTAATCTAATAAAGAAAAAAATCCTCATCTAATAAGGAAACAAATCCTAATCTACTAAGGAAACAAATCCTAATCTAAATAGGAAACAAATCCTAATTTAAATAGGAAACAACTAAAGACTAAAAAAGTGAATAGTGCACGTTACTGTAGCATGAACAGTAATGGTGCTACAGTAACTATGATAACCCTAGTTCATAAGAAATAAAAAAAAACAAGTGGACCAAGCATCCTCAAGCCCACTTATTCTAAAAATAATAATCCTTTAAATAAATTGAAAGTCTTAACAACAAAAGACCCTATCTCTAAGTCATGTCTTTATGTCTTCCATAGCATGGATCAAGTGGATCAAAATTGATTCTCCTTCTTTCAAACCCATCTTGAGTGTTGGGCTCTTGCTAGCTTTATCCCAAGTGGATTGCACCAATCCTTGCATTGCTTCCTTGATCTTCATGGCTCTTGATCTTGTAATTGGTCCATCTAGACATGCAAAGGATCTTTAAAGTAGGCCCACCTTAGTTCTCATCACTTTATCTTCCAATTAACTTGTTGTTGACACGGGAGTTAATTGAGTTATCAAGCATAAATATAATAAATCAGATAATTGACTACATGTATTGATCCTCGAACTAAAGAGGGACTTTTCTTCCATTTAAATTAATCTTATATTTTGTCTAGAAAACCTTCTTGAAAAGAATTCAATATTCTAGTCAGGACATCACCCACATCTCACAACTTTAAATCTCAAAGGTTACAATCAATCGGTCTCCACCCCTGCTTACTTTGAAACACCAACACAACAGGTTCCCTGTGGATTCGACTCTAGACTCAAACCGGATTATTACAACAACTTCACCGCATGCACTTGGGTGTACACATTTCGGATGAAGTCAAGTTTTTGGCGCCATTGCCGGGGAACTTAGTAAAAGGTAAGAAGAAAAGACTCACGATTATACAAAGTACTTTAGCTTTGCTAGATGCAACCAATCATCCAATAAGCAAGGAGATATAAACGTTAAGCATTAGAACAAAGCGTAAATATAACTTTCGGTAATTTATACATGCCCTTCACCTCTTACTAAAGAGTGAATGAGAAACTATTCACTCTTCTTGGCTTTGGTAAAGCTAAAAAAGTGAATGATACTCATCCCTCCAAGTACAGGAACTCCGAGGTTGATCTTCAACGAAGAATAAGTGAACCACGTTCCACCCTTTTTAGCTTCGGTAAAGCTCTAGAAAAGTGGAAGAGTTTCACTCCTCTAAGAAGAGGATGCTTAAGCAGTGGAAGTGAAAGAAAGTAAAAGAAAGGTAGATCTTCAACAAAGAATAAGTGAATCACATTCCACCCTTCACGGCTTTGGTAAAACTCTAGAAAAGTGGAAGAGTTTCACTCCTCTAAGAAGAAGATGCTCAAGCCATGAAAGTGAAAGAAAGTAAGAGAGAGAGAGTTATTTTTGGTGGGTTACTTCCACTACAAAAAATAATGCTATCTCTCTTCATATATGTAAATTAAAGCAAGTGCAACAAAGATTATAAGTAAGTAAAGGAACTAGAACATAAATGTAAAGACTTGAAGTAAATAAATGAACTAGAACATATATGTAAAGACTTGAAGTAAATAAATGAATTAGAATATAAATGTAAAGACTTGAAGTAAATAAAAGAAACTACAATGTATGTAAAGACTACAAGTTATCAAGAAGCCCTTAGATTTTCTACCGGCTCCAGCTCTCTTCCAAGCTCCCAAAATGGGAGTGTTTATAGACAAGAAAAGCGGGGGTAAAACAAGGAGGTGAAAAGTACTGCTATCCAAGTTCAACAACTAATATGCAGGATGTCTGTATGATCGTTTGAACGTTAGATGGACATTCGAACGTGGAACCAAAAGTCTTTTGTCTTCACTGCAACACGCCATGTCTCATCAGTGTACTCTTGTCACAGATCACAAGGACGTTCGAACGTTATTTGGCGTTCGAACGTGGTACTATTCTTCAAACGTTGTACTGCAGGCACTGCATTTCATAGTCTTGATCTTCTTCACTACAACACGTCATATCTTTAGTCTAGTTTTGTAGTGTACCAGTAGGTGTTCGAACGTGAGATGGCGTTTGAACGTTGATCCTTTGTTCCTCAGGACATTGGCTCTTGGTTGTAACACATTCTGTCTCAGTGTCATAGCTCTTATGGACGTTCAAACGTTGAATGGCGTTCGAACGTGACTTCTTTATTCCAAACTTTTCTAATTTGTTCCCTGATGTGTTGATGTTACATCATATTGTGATATTGAGTCCTTGTTCACTTTAGGATCTAAAACATCATCACTTGAACTCCATCAAAGTATAATTAGCCCAAAAAGGGCACAATATTCTACTATATTTGATTACTAATCAATTGACCTTGAATGATTTACCATCTTCGGGGTTTTCTATGTCAACGGCTCCGTGTGAGTAGGCCACCTTGACAATTTAGGAGCGATCCCATCTTGATCGATGTTTTCCTTGGAAAATAAAGTAAGAATTATACAAGAACACTTTTTGGTCGGGCTCAAATGTTTTTTTTGAAAATGGATTTGTCATGGAAAATTTTGGCATTTTACCTGTGAATTCTAGAGCTGTCATATGCATCTCTACGAATTTCCTCCAATTCATTTAACTCTAACTTCCTATATTCTCCAACTAGTCTCAAGTTGAAATTCAAGGTTTTTATGGCCTAATATGCCTTGTTCTCCATCTCACTAGCAAGTGACAAGCCTTGTCGTAGACTAGCCGATAGGGAGATATACCATGAAAGGTCTTATAAGCAGTGCGGTAAGCCCACAAGGCATCTGTCAATCTGAGTGACCAATTCTTTCGATTTGGGTTTACCGTTTTCTCAAGTATGCTCTTTATCTCCCTATTGGCCAACTTAGTCGAACCATTAGTCTATGGGTGATAAGCAGTGGACACCATGTGTATTACGCCATATTTATGCATTAGCGAAGCAAATGGTTTATTGCAAAAATGTGAGTCACCATCACTTATCATCACATGAGGCATCCCAAACCTAGAAAATATGTTTTATTTTAAAATTTGACCACGACTTTGTGGTCATTGGTCTTGGTCAGGATTGCCTTTACCCACTTGGACACTTTTGTCCACTAATTAAGGTAGCCAAAAGACATAGGGAATGGACCTATGAAATCGATACCCCAACAATCAACAATTTCAATGACAAGAACGGGGGAGAGGGGCACCATGTTTTTACGGGTCAAACTTCCCAACCTTTGACATCTATCACATTGCTTATAAAATGAGACACGATCTTTAATTAGTGTAGGCCAATAAAAACCACTTTGTAAAATCTTAGTTGAAGTATTCTTGAAAGAGAAGTGTCTGCCACATGTTTCAGAATGACAGAAAGATAGGACATCCCGTTGTTCTTTTTCAGTACACACCTCCTTATGACTTGATTAGGGCAATATTTCAACATATACAGGTTGTCGAAATAGAAGTACTTCACATCTTTCTTGAATCTTCTCTTATCTTTAGGGCTCCAATGTGGAGGAATTTGTCATGTGGCAAGAAAATTCCAAATGTCAACATACCATGGACAAACTGAATGGATAGACATCAGGAAAAGAATTAGGGATAGGGAAGTGCTCTTCAGCATCTTGGACAACAAGTTGTGATATATAGTCTGCCACCATATTCTCGACTCCATTTATGTACTTGATGATTAGATTGAATTCTAGAAAGAGGAGAATCCATCTAATGAGTCTCGATTTAGCGTCCTGCTTAGACAAAAAATACTTTAAAGCAGAGTGATCAGTGTAGACTACAATAGGTGAACCAATGATGTTGGACCTAAATTTATCCAATGCAAACACTACAACTAGCAACTCTCTTTCAATAGTTGTGTAATTCATTTGTGCTTCATTTAGAGTTTTGCTAGCATAGTATATTACATACGGCCTTTTATCTTCCCTTTGACCAAGCACTGCATCAACCGCATAATCACTCACGTTGCACATAAGTTCAAATGGGAGTTCCCAATTGTGTGGTTGCATGAATGGGGGCGAGGTAAGCATACTTTTATGTTTTTTGAAAGATGCCTCACAATCATCGGACCACGTGAATGGGACATGCTTTGCTAACAAATTTTTCTTAGGGCTTGCCAATGCACTAAAATCCTTAATGAAACAGCAATAAAAACTTGCATGGCCAAAAACCAACCTGATGTCTATGACTACCCTTGGAGTGGGTAGGTTGGAAATGGCTTCCACTTTAGAATTGCCCACTTTGATTCCCTTTGTAGACACAGCGTGTCCAAGCACTATCCCTTGTGTTACCATGAAATGAAACTTTTTCCAATTAGGCACCAAATTCTTCTCTTCACATCTCTCTAACACTTTCTCCAAGTAGCCTTCAAATGAGTCTCCAAATGCAAAGAAGTCATCTATGAAAACCTCCACAATATTTTCCACCATGTCGTTGAATATCCTCATTATACATCTTTAAAAAGTTCCAAGGGCATTGCACAACCCAAACAAAATTTGGCGATAGGCATATGTTCCAAAAAGGCATGTGAATGTGGTATTCTCTTTGATCTTTTAGGGTGATCTCTATCTAATTGTAGCCAGAGTAGCCATCTAAGAAACAATAGAAGAGATGTCTGGCTACCTTTTCCAGTACTTGGTCAAGGAATGGTAGGGGAAAGTGATCCTTTCGAGTGCATAAGTTAAGTTTTCGGAATCAACTCATTCTCCTCATTGACCACCGCAGTCACCCCTGACTTCTTTGGTACCACTTGCATGGGGCTAGCCCATTTACTGTCGGTAATTACAAAGATAATGTCCACATCAAGTAGCTTGAGCACTTTATCCCTAACCACATCTTCCATGATGGTATTGAACCTTTTTTATGGTTGTCACAATAACTTGGTGTCTTCTTCAAGATATATTCAATAAGTGCAAATGATAGAGCTAATTCCCTTGATGTCGATTATGGTCCAACTGATGGCTTATGCTTTCTCAAGGCTTGCAACAATTTCTCCTCTTGCTTCGGATCCAATGAAGAGCTTATCACCACTGGGAATGTTTGAAGCTCCCCCAAGAATACATATTTTAGTGTGGATGGCAATGGCTTCAACTCCAAAGTGGGTGGTTGCACTGTTGATGGAAAAATCATCTTTTCTTATGGCAGTAGTTTTTCAAATGTTGGGGTCCAAGTCGCCACCCCTTGCACAGTCCTTAATGAACTCCTCCTCCTCCAACTTGTTATTGCACAAAAAATCCATGTGGTGCTCCACCAAAGTGTTAATCCTATAGACTTCATGAACCTTCTCATCATCCCTCGATTGCTTGCAAAGGTTGAACAAATTAAGATCCATTGTCATGTTTCCAAATGCAAACTTCATTAGACCATTTTTGTAATTTATCACAGCATTAGAAGTAGCAAGGAAAGACCTACGTATTGTGATAGGAATCTATGAATTAGGATTAGCAATAGGGAGAGTATCGAGCATAATAAAATCTACGGAAAAATAAAATTTGTCTACTTAGACCAAAACATCTTCAACTACTCCCCTTGGTGTTTTCACGCTTCAATCCGCTAGTTGAAGAGTGATAGGGATTGACTTCAACTCCTCAAGCTGTAGTTGTAATAAATTGAGAAGGGTAGGATGTTGATACTGGTTCCCAACTCTAGCAAAGCTTGCTCCACACGACAATTCCCAATGGTGATGACAATGGTAGGACAACCATGATCCTTGAACTTGGGTGGGGTGTTTGTTCGCAAGATGGAACTCACTTGATCGGTGAGGAAGGCTTTCTTGTGCACATTCAACTTTTTCTTCAAAGAACATAAGTCCTTCAATATTTTTGCACAAGAGGAGATTTTCTTGATAGAATCAAGAAGATGAATGTTGATCTTTACCTGCTTAAGCATTTCAAGGATATCATAATAGTTAGCAATTCGAGCCAGTGACTTCGTACGTTGGGGAAAGGGAGCTGGGATAGGACAATCATGCACATTCAAATCAACAATCTATGGCTTCTCAAGTGTTTCACCCTTTTCGTAGTTACCCTTAGTCTCTTTTTCATTTTTCAAAATGGCTTTGGGTGAGAATTTAGGTTAAATAGTTTTATCTAATTTTTTCCCACTCCTAAAAATGGAGGCAGCCTTGAGTTGCTTACAACTCACTTCAGTAGTATCGGACGATTCAATCACATGTTGACCCCTTGGATTTTCTTACGGCTAGGCGGGAATGATGTGAACCCCAACCGACTTGCTTTGAGACCCAACAACAATATTGAAAATACAACCCAAGAAAGCCAAGGTCTATGAATGGAGAATTTAGACCCATTGAGAACTAGTGTCATGAACCTAGATTATATTAAAATCTAGACCTGTTGAAAAACCCGTCTCAAGAACCCAAATTACAAGGAGAAATGCCACAAAGGTTGTGATTTACCTTTGATAAGTTCAGAAGTTCAATCAAGAACAAGAGTAGATCATTATTCAGCAAATTTTGAGAGTATTTTCTCCACGGTTCTTTGAAAAACTAAACGAACTTATCAGAATTTTTCGTGGCGTTCACCAGCGACTTATCACACGGGTTTTGAAGTAATACAATCTTATCCGTTGAGCATAAATGGAGGTCCTATTACTCGAGCGAAAGTGAAAAGGATGAAGGAAGCATTGAATGGGCTGACTCAAGACATATGGGCTGATTATGCAAGCCCAAGCATGAAGAGTGCGTTTGAAGGCTTTTCTACCATGGCATGCGTAGGCTTTAAGGGGAAAAGGCCTCAAGTTTATTTTAAAGTAATTCAAGTCCAACAAACCTGATTAAGTGGCTGTATAGGCTGATTTAGATTATTTAGGGATTTTGGGCTGATTACTTGTTTAAAGCCCAACTTTAGTTATTCCTATTTAGATTAGGATTTGTTACCTTAGTAGATTAGGATTTGTTTTAGGGCTTTATATATACACACCCAAGACCTTGAAAAAGAATAGAATATTTTTATGAGTATTGTGAGGTTTCTACCTTATTGTTCTTCCAAGAACTATTTCAAGAACTTATCAAGAATTAATCTTTCTTGTGGCGTTCATCAACTTATCGCTCAATCTTGAGTGTGGCGTCTTTCTCTTGCACTTTTAACCTTGGGTTCTTGTTTCTTGAAAACATCGGGTCTAGGGTTTTGGGTTCTTATAATTCTGGTTTGTGAACTTTCTTGGGGATTCTTCAATCAATTTGCGTGTGGGTTCTTGAATTCGTTTAAGGGTTCACATCATTTGGTATCAGAGCTTTCAGATTTGTTTTCTCAAATCAGGTTGGTGTTTCTTTTTCTATTTTAAGCACATCAATTAAAAAAATATATATATCTTCGTGCACTGTTCATCGTTACTGTTCATCACGGTTTTTTTCCTTTTTTTTTGGGAGTGAATTGCTGCTGGAATTTCAGTTGTTCTTTCTATAATTTTGATATCAATTAGGGTTGCATAATATGGGCTGAATTGAATGCATAATTTTCTAGTGAATCGATTGTGAAGTTTGCTGCCCAATTACGCGTAGTTTGTTTCTTGTGATCTGATATCCATAAAAAAAGAGAAAGGAAAAAAAAAAGAAAAAAGAAAAGAAAGAATCAAATTGAGGCTAGTTAGTTTGCTTGAGTGCTGATGTGTGTTGAGATTTGAACAAAAATAATAGAAAGTTACTTATTCTGATCATTCACGCATTGTTATCCCAAAATAGAGCATCCTATTTGATTTAACCGCTTTTTTGATCCATTTGTTGCTTTCGAATCATTGTTTGTCTTAGTTTTCGCCGAATTCGTTTTCTTTGCTTCGTTGTGTTTCTTTGTTATCGTTATTATTCTCTATTTTTCATTGTTAATTAGGGTCATTCCTTTGATATTTGTGTCTTATTTGTTAAGTCGTTGTGCGTTGTGGGAACGATTGATTTTTGGTTGAGTTTTGAGTAGTTTACGAAAGAAAGACAAAGGTGAAACATTTGAGTGTGTGAGCTTATCTTTAAAAAAGCCAATAAGAGTGTAAACACGAGAGTAGAGTGACATTGAAATGAGTGAAACACGTGAGGGAGTGTTTGTGAGGCTATTTCTAACATTGTTTTGCAGGTTATAAAACATGATTTCCAAGGATAAAGGAGTAGTTGATGAGGGTGGTACTGATGTGCTATTCATACTTCGGGCTATGCAACAACAGTTTGAACGTATGAATACGAGATTTGATGACATGGGAAATCAGTTGGAGGAGCAAGCAAATGCGATTAATGAATTGAGAACGAATGAGGGAAGAAGAGGTGATGGACATGATAGGCATGAGGCACCAGTGGGGAGGAGGCAGAATAGGCGTCATCAAAACATTATCGATGATGACGAGTGGGATCTTGGTGATTACTTAGATGATCAGGCCACGTTGATTGGGTTTGACCATGGTAGAGGTGGCAGAGGTGGTCGTGGAGGTGTTAGAGATGTTTATCGGAGAGATGGAAATTTGGGTAGCATTAAGACGAAAATCCCAGCCTTTCAAGGCAAGAATGATCCAGAGGTTTATTTAGAGTGGGAAAAGAAAGTGGAGTTAGTGTTTGATTGCCATGACTATTCAGAGGAGAAGAAGGTAAAACTAGCTGTAGTGAAGTTTACTGATTATGCAGTGGTATGGTGGGATCAGTTAGTGATGAATAGGAGAAGGAATAGAGAGCATCCGGTTGACCCTTGGGATGAGATGAAGAGTATCATGAGGAAGAGTTTTGTCCCTTCTCATTATTATAGGGACTTGTTTCAGAGGTTGCAGGGGTTGACTCAGGGGTCCAAGAGCATTGAGGAGTATTATAAGGAGATGGAGATAGCCATGATTCGGGTTAATGTAGAGGAGGACAGAGAGGCGACCATGGCACGATTCTTGCACGGTTTGAACCGAGATATTCAAAATGTAGTTGAGTTGCAGCATTATGTGAAGATGGAGGATATGCTACACATGGCGATGAAGGTTAAGAGGCAACTCAAACAGAAGGGTTCTACTCGTTTTGGGCAGAATTCAGGTTCTTCATCTTCTTGGAAACCGAATTCTAGTTGGAGCAAGAAGGAAGAGAAATCAGATTCTCAGGGTAAAGTTGAAGCTTCCAACAAAGGCAAAGACATAGAAATTAGCAAGGAGCGAGGTAAATCTGATTCTCAAACTTCTACAAATAGAGATATAAAGTGCTTTAAGTGTTTGGGCAGGGGGCACATTGCATCTCAATGTCCAAATAAACGTGCTATGTTTTTTAGGGATAATGGTGATTTTGAAACTGAAAGTGAATCTGATGATGATGTGGAGAGTAAGGAGAGTGAAGGAGAGGAATATCCAGTTGAGGGTGAAATTTTGGTCACGAGGTGTGCCTTGAATGCACAAGTGAAGGAGGAGGACAACGAGGCACAACGTGACAACATATTTCATACTCACTGCCATATCAACAATAAGGTATGTAGTGTTATCATTGACGGAGGAAGTTATGCTAATGTTGATAGTACCTTATTAGTAGAGAAACTTAATTTTCCTACTATTAAGCACCCTACTCCTTACAAGTTGTAGTGGTTGAATGAATGTGGGGAGATTAAGGTGAATAGCCAGGTATTAGTGTCCTTCTCCATTGGGCGTTATGTTGATGAGGTTTTGTGTGATGTAGTCCCAAGGCATGCTAGTCATTTGCTTTTGGGACGTCCTTGGCAATTTGATAGGCAAGTTAGGCATGATGGATATAGAAATAGATATTCTTTTGTAATGCATGGCAAACATGTAACACTTGTTCCATTAACACCTAGACAGGTGCATGATGATCAAATGAGATTAAAAAGTGAGTTTGAGGAAAAAAAAGAGAGTGATAATGAAAAAAAAGAGGGAAATAGAGTGAAAGTGAAAAAAAATGAGGAAAAAAACAGAGAGGTTGTTGAATCTTCAAAGAGTGAAAAGAGTGAGAGTTCAAAAAAACAAGAGAGGAAAAATGTGAGTTTCTATGCAAAAGAACGAGAGGTAAAGGGAGCTTTTAATTTCGGGCAGCCGATGATTGTACTTATGTACAAGGAGGCCTTTTTGAATACTAACGAGCTTAACCCTGCTTTGCCTAGTGTTGTTGATTCTCTTATGTAGGAGTTTGGTGATGTTTTCCCGAGGAAATCCCAAATGGCTTGCCACCAATTAGAGGGATTGAACATCAGATTGATTTCATTCCTGGTGCAATGATTCCCAATCGTCCAGATTATAGGAGTAATCCTGAGGAGACAAAGGAGCTTCAAAGGCAAGTTGAGGAGCTGATGTCAAAGGGTCATGTAAGGGAGAGCTTAAGTCCTTGTGCAGTTCCAGTGTTACTTGTGCCTAAAAAAGATGGGACTTGGAGGATGTGCACAGATTGCCGCGCCGTGAATAAAATAACGGTAAAGTGTCGTCATCCTATTCCTAGACTTGATGACATGTTGGATGAATTGCATGGGGCTTGTTTGTTTAGTAAGATTGATCTGAAATCTGGTTATCACCAATTAGGATGAGAGAAGGTGATGAATGGAAAACGGCATTTAAGACTAAATATGGTTTATATGAATGGCTGGTAATGCCTTTTGGCTTAACTAAGGCACATGGTACATTTATGCGTTTAATGAACCATGTTTTGCGTGCTTTTATTGGTAAATTTGTTATCGTTTATTTTGATGATATCTTGGTTTATAGTAAGAGCTTAGATGAGCATGTTGAACATTTGAGGCTTGTGTTATGTTCTTTACGTGAAGCTCAGTTATTTGCTAACCTCAAGAAATGCTCGTTTTGCACTAGTCAGATAGTTTTCTTAGGATATGTTGTTAGTGCTAAGGGCATTGAGGTTGATGAAGAGAAGGTTAAGGCTATTCGAGAATGGCCTACACCTAAAACCATTACTGAGGTACGTAGCTTTCATGGTCTTGCTAGTTTTTATAGAAGGTTTGTAAAGGACTTTAGCACCATAGCTGCACCATTGAATGGAATTATTAAGAAAAGTGTAGGCCTTAAATGGGGAAAGAAACAAGAAGTTGCTTTTAATTTGATTAAAGAAAAACTTAGTTCTGCACCTTTACTTGCCTTGCCTAATATTTCTCAAACTTTTGAAGTTGAGTGTGTTGCCTCAGATATTGGAATTGGAGCTTTTTTAATGCAGGGAGGTCGTCCTTTAGCATATTTTAGTGAGAAACTAAATGGGCAGTCTTGAATTACCCAACTTATGATAAGGAGCTTTATGCATTGGTGCGGGCGTTAAAGACTTGGCAACATTATCTTTGGCCCAAGGAGTTTGTCATCCACACTGATCATGAGTCTTTGAAACATTTGAAAGGTCAAGGTAAGCTAAATAGACGCCATGCTAAATGGGTTGAATTCATTGAGACCTTCCCTTATGTTATCAAATACAAGATGGGAAAAGAGAATGTGGTTGCTGATGCTTTATCTCGTAGGTATGCTTTAGTTTCCATTTTAAATGCAAAGTTGCTTGGTTTTGAGTACATTAAGGATTTATATGCTATTGATTCTGACTTTGCTAATGTGTTTGATGCTTGTGAGAGTTCGGGTTTTGGTAAGTTTTATAGGCATGATGGATTCTTGTTTCGAGAGAATAGATTGTGTGTGCCTAATTGTTCGATGTGTGAGTTATTAGTTAGAGAAGCACATGGGGGTGGTTTAATGGGACACTTTGGTGTTAGGAAAACCTTAGATGTGTTAGTTGAACACTTTTTTTTGCCATATATGAAACGGGATATTGAGCGAATTTGTGAGAAATGTGTTGCTTGTAAAAAGGCTAAGTCTAAGGTTCAGCCCCATGGTTTGTATAATCCCTTACCTATACCTAGTTCACCTTGGGTAGATATTTCTATGGATTTTGTGTTAGGTTTACCTAGGACAAAACGGGGACGGGATTCTGTGTTTGTTGTTGTTGACAGGTTTTCAAATATGGGGCATTTCATTGCATGTCATAAGACCGATGATGCTAGCAATGTGGCTGATTTGTTCTTTAGAGAGGTGGTGCGTTTACATGGAGTGCTTCGGAGCATTGTGTCTGATAGTAATGCTAAGTTTTTGAGCTATTTTTGGAAGACGTTGTGGGGTAAGCTTGGTACTAAATTACTCTTTTCTACTACTTGTCATCCACAAACAGATGGGCAACGAGGTAACTAATCGTACTCTTTCTACTTTATTGCGTGTTGTCATTGGTAAGAATTTGAAAACTTGGGAGGATTGTTTGCCTCATGTCGAATTTGCTTATAATCATAGTGTGCATTCTGCTACTAATTATTCACCTTTTGAAATTGTCTATGGTTTTAATCCCTTGACTCCATTAGATTTGTTACCTTTGCCTGTTGATGAGTGTGCTAATTTAGATGGAGAACGAAAGGCTGAATTGGTGAAGCAAATGCATGTGAAAGTTAGATTGCACATTGAGAGGCGAACGAAGCAATATGCTACTCAAGCTAATAAGGGGCGTAAGAAGGTGGTCTTTGAGCCTGGAGATTGGGTTTGGGTGTATATGCGAAAGGAGCGCTTTCCCGCACAAAGGCGTTCTAAGTTGCAGCCTAGAGGAGATGGGCCTTTTCAAGTGGTGGCACGGATAAATGATAACGCTTACAAACTAGATCTTCCTGGTTAGTGCCACTTTTAATGTTACTGATCTTTCTCCTTTTATTGCAGATGACGAAGATTCGAGGACGAATCCTTTTGAGGAGATGGGGAATGATGCAATACAATCTGATCCGTTGAGCATAAATGGAGGTCCTATTACTCGGGCGAAAGCGAAAAGGATAAATGATAACGCTTACAAACTAGATCTTCCTGGTGAGTATAGTGTTAGTGCTACTTTTAATGTTACTGGTCTTTCTCCTTTTATTGCAGATGACGAAGATTCAAGGACGAATCCTTTTGAGGAGAGGGGGAATAATGCAATATAATCTGATCCCTTGAGCGTAAATGGAGGTCCTATTACTCGGGCAAAAGCGAAAAGGATGAAGAAAGCATTGAATGGGCTGACTCAAGACATATGGGCTGACTATGCAAGCCCAAGCATGAAGAGTGCGTTTGAAGGCTTTTCTACCACGGCATGCGTAAGCTTTAAGGGGAAAAGGCCTCACGTTTATTTTAATGTAATTCAAGTCCAACAAACCTGATTAAGTGGCTGTATGGGCCGATTTAGATTATTTTGGGATTTTGGGCTGATTACTTGTTTAAAGCCCAACTTTAGTTATTTCTATTTAGATTAGGATTTGTTACCTTATGATGTGAGAACCCGCCAAGAATAACGAGAACCAACAACGAAAAGGAACCCAAGATCGTTCAACGATCAGATTTGAATGGAAGACCTCGACCCATTGTTTACGACAAACAAGAACCTTGGTATATAGACCTCAACCCGCTGTTTGTGAAACAAGAACCTTGGTATAAAGGAAGACGCCACAAACGGTATGGAAATCCGTTTGATAAGTCGA
>CM042187.1:27597130-27611276 GCA_023539305.1 Ilex asprella
TTGCTTCACTTTTAAGCTGCCAAATTCTCTTGTAATGTGTTCATGCCAAATTCTCTGATTCGTTGAGCATAAAGGGAGGTCCTATTACTCGGGCAAAAGCGAAAAAGATGAAGGATGCATTGAACGGGCTGATTCAAGACATAAGGGCTGATTATGCAAGCCCAAGCATGGAGAGTGTGTTTGAAGGCTTTTCTACCATGTCATGCGTGGGCTTTAAGGGGAAAAGGCATCAAGTTTATTTTAATGTAATTCAAGTCCAACAAACCTAATTAAGTGGCTGTATGGGCTGATTTAGTTTATTTAGGGATTTTGGGCTCATTACTTGTTTAAAGTCCAACTATAGTTATTCCTATTTAGATTAGAATTTGTTACCTTAGTAGATTAGGATTTGTTTTAGGGCTTTATATATACACAACCAAGACCTTGAAAAAGGACAGAATATTTTTATGAGTATTGTGAGGTTTCTACCTTATTGTTCTTCCAAGAACTATTTCAAGAACTTATCAAGAATTAATCTTTCTTGTGGCGTTCATCGACTTATCGCTCAATCTTGAGTGTGGCGTCTTTCTCTTGAACTTTTAACCTTGGGTTCTTGTTTCTTGAAAACATTGGGTCTAGGGTTTTGGGTTCTTATAATTCTGGTTTGTGAACTTTCTTGGGGATTCTTCAATCAATTTGCGTGTGGGTTCTTGAATTCGTTTAAGGGTTCGCATCAGGAGACAATATGGGAGACAAAACATAATGAATTTTGATTGTGAGTTGAGTTGAGTTTACTCCTCTTGTTCTTGATTGAAGTTTTGAACTTATCAAAGGTAGATCATAACCTTTGTGGCGTTCCTACTTGTAATTTGGGTTCTTGAGACTGGTTCTTCAATGGTTCTAGATTTTAATATAATCTAGGTTCTTGAAACAAGTTCTCAACGGGTTTAGATTCTCCATCCATAGACCTGAGTTTGGCTTTCTTGGGTTGTTCTCCAAAATTGTTGTTGGGTCTCAAAGCAAGTCGATTGGGGTTCACATCATCCCCTACTTCAAATCTAGAACTCCCTAGCTTTCACATGTCGAACAGTTGTTGGGAAGTACTTGCCCATAAAGAGGTCCTGAAACTCTCCACATGTCATCGCTTCTAAGTTCTTCGAGACCTTTGCCCAATCCAACCACAGATGGGATTCTCCTTCTAGCTGGAATGTATCTAGCCTTATCTTAGTGGCATTGGAGGTGATCTCCATAGCCTCTAAGATCTTCTTGACATGTTGCAACCAATGGTTGGCCACCATCAAATTCGCCCCTCCTACGAAAGTTCGAGGCTTGTGCGCTGTGAACTTTTAGAGGTTACTTGAGCCCCCTTGACCCACATTGACACTAGCTTGTACTAAAGTAGTCATCATAGTGCCAACGGCCTCCATATAGGCTTATTGGTCAAAGGCCGATGGTGGTTGGTACCCCACCTCCTTGGTCGCGTCCTCTTCCTCTATTTCATAGCTACACACATGTCAAATAGCCATGGAGCAATAACTTAGTATCCTCGGGTGGGGATCAAAGCTGAAAGATTGAGATTCCTCTCCTCATCTCACTTGTAAAGCGTGTTCCACCACTAGTAGACATTTATTCCATGAACCGTCCCATACATTTATTTTCTAAACCCCAAGGTTATGTTCTCTAACCCTAGTGTCTCTTTTCCATATACATTCAACCATGCATACTGTTCGACAACATATAACACATAACATGTAGCATTTAAAGCACATAACATGTAATGCACAATGAATGCAATGGTCTAGACCCATGCCCCGCAAGCCTTAGGTAAATCGTAAACCTAGGCTGAATACCAAGCTGAGACACCCCTAAAACTAAGGATCCTTTGTCAACCCGTTGATCAACCATCAACCCGCAAAAATACCTGTGAATGCAGCATAACTCGGCACCACGACACAACATCTTTTTAACCGAGACCACAAAAACATAAAGTTTAGACAGATTTTTGCCTGTACCAAGCTCTCCCAAACGTACAACCTGTGTACATTTCACTCCTATGACCAATCCGAGATCCAACATATGGCAATTGATACCCATTAAAATTCCATTTATATCATTTGAACAAAAGAACCCGAAACCCAAGGACCTAGCAAAACATTAAAAAATTTTAGTTTAGCTCCCTATGATCGAATGTGAGATGGCGTTTGAACGTGGACTGCTCCCAGTACTTTGGTTCTCTGTAGAGATGCAAAAGTACTATAAGCTATTTACATTCGCACGTGAAATTGGGGTGTTCGAACGTGAAAGTGGCATTCTAACATGGACTGCCCTAGAATGTAGGTGACTCCTAGTACTTTGGTTCTCTGTAGAACCCTAGGTGTTTTAAGCACCCTACGTTCGAACGTGGAAGTGGCGTTCGAACGCCAACTGCTCCCATTTTTGCCTATTTCATATGTTTTTTTTTTTCAATCTACTCTAATCCATTCCATATCAACCCAACACATGTATAATGAAGTTTTTTATTGAAAACATGGTCCATACAAGTTCTATTCCAATCATTTTCATATATTTACATGTCGAAAACCAAATTCCACAAAATTTTTACAAAACATGGTTTGAAAGTCACAAGTCAATTTTTTTCATCCTTGAGTCCTGGAATGTGAGCCATCCACCGGTATATAACCCTCACCTGAAATATTTTCCCATAAAGGGTGAGTCACACTCAATAGGGTATCTCCTAAAGAGGCTACTCTCAAACTAAGTGCATATAAAATGTTCGCATGCAATATTCAACAAGAAACCCTTCCAAACAAGATTATGCAATTCAATGTTGGAAGTCACCATGTCATGCTATGAAATGAGATGAAACTCACTCATGCACTTCAACTCGAGCCCTTCACCGACTTCCATAACCAACCAATGCCATGAGTATAAAACCGGACATTCTGACCCCCCGCCATTGATGTTATACATCCAATGACTATTTAAAATATCTAAGTCTTTCTTAGGGTGGGAATCTATGGACTTACACCAACGGGCACCCAACCAACACAAAATTCATGGTCTTTCACCAACGGTTCCGTATACACCGACACACTTTATAGGCTCAATACCAACAGAGTGCGTCTCCATATCACCAGGTCTTGCACCTGAGGCACAGTCTAGCCCTTCTAGCTAACCTCGACCCTATTTTCAATGCAAACCGAGTGACTCAACCAAATCTTTGATCCAACTTTTCTGAGCCCACCCATTATCCACCAAGTGTGATGTCTAATGACTACCATGCACCCACGCCCACATTCATTAATGTGATGTCTCTGTGCAAATGCAGTGTAATGTACTATTGCAACACCAATATTATGTCCAATATGCATGAGTACCATATGAAAAATCTCAACCACATCTGAATGTACATCATGGTTAATAATATCATAAGCATATAATTTACATAAATCCTCATAGTCTCAATATATCATCTAGCATATATTAACATATACATTCAACACCAATTCCCCAAGCATGTTATACTTAATCTATGCAAAACACACTTAATTTCACCTAGACATTAACTTATACGCGTTCAAGGCACCAAATCATGTAATTGCATAAAATACCCAACTTCTTCACATAACTCAAGAAATTACGTTAAGCAATTTCTACACACCCAATTCAAGATAGAATTTATCCTACCCATTTCTAATGCCACTTTCATCAATTTACAACAATAGGCAAGTGTTAAAATACATCTAACTACCTACCAATTTTCATACAATCATCTTAGGTTGGAAACAAACCTATTTAGGATGAAAACCCTACATCTTGAAGGGTAAAATAACCGTAGGAAGCTTCAAGAACATTACTCAAGCTCTTAGCCTTTGATTTCCCAAAATCCCGTTTCTTGAACTTCAGTGAAATTCATTTTTTTTTTTTTGAATAGTTGTGTAGCCCACAATGAGGTGAACAACTTTAGTTCTTGAGTCGTGTTGATTCGAGCAACGGGGAGGCTTATATCATAGAGAGAATGTGGAGTTCCCCTATTTTTCCCCCTCTTCCCCTCCAACATTAAACTCAACTGAATAATGGGGAGAAAATATAATTTTCTCCCCTATTTATACTCCTAGGATGCTTGGCTCACATTGCGCCACACATCATCCTTTCTCGGGTCCAATTTCGTCTCGAAACGATTAAATTTCGCCATAGTTCAAGTTCAAAATATTTTTAAATGAACCTTCTTTAAATTATTTTCCAATTTTTGAAATTTTATTTTAAAATTTGTTTTTAGGTTCCCCGAGACCCAATCGCCTCGTAAAATGCAAAAAAAATTGAGTATCTCAGAATTCAGTGAAATTAACTGGATAACTAGATTTCACGAGACTAATCCAACGGTAAAATCCGTTTCATCATCTAAACCCTAGAAAAATCTGGGTTTTCAACCCGCACCCAAGTGGCAAATTGTTGCTTTGCCTTTTTTCACAAAAATTCAAATTTACCCGAGTTTTACACACCCACTAGTTTTTCTTCAAGTCTACTCCTATTAAAAACTTAACCATCCTATTTTATAGGTTTCTACCGATTAAAATCTTGTGAAATCCTCTATTGATCAAGAAATTCAATAATCATCTTCATGGACCCAAGAAGAAAATTAAGAGCTCATAGAGATGGTGCTTCTTCAAGTCAATCAAGACAAGGAGTCTCTCCACCACCCCCATCAATACCACAGGAGAAGGAACAACCCTAGGTTAAAAATCAGTTCGATAATGCTATGTTTGAAAATATCGACCAGCAGATTTGGTATAATACTCATTTATTAACCAAAACAATTATTTCAGAAAGGTTTGTGATTTATGAAGATTTTGAACATATTAGGGTTAGGCAAAACTTTGTGAATCGGAGATGGTTGAATTATGTGAAACTTTTGGGTTTTGCTTTAGAATGGTTGGTCTGAGAATTATATAGTAATGCACAAATAACTAGGTCATGGTAATTTAACGCAAGGCCTATTATGGAACATTTGGCACCTTTGGATAAAAAATTGTTAAAAAAGAGTCATGGAATTCAGGTAGCGGCACAACAAGAGGTGCCGCCAAAACCATAGGCAGACCCATTTCTAGAAGGCGCAGATTTTCAACAAACAGAGGAGCCACATCAACAACAGGTAGAGCAGCATCCATATATTCTAGTTGATGAACGAACTGATAGACAGATTTTGTTGGGTCTCAAGACAAGGATGGCCCAATTTGATCAAAGAATGAACAAGTTTAAAGAGAACCAGGACGAGATTCGAAGACTAATTGGAATGAGATACGGTGGTGGCCCATCATCAGCTTTGTCAGTCAGAGTCACTTTCATCTTTCTAATCTCTCTCTACTTTTCTCAACCTATTTATTTACATTTCAGTTTATGCATTGTGTTTGGAGTATTTTTGGATGTTTTTTGGAAGTTAATTTTAATGTTTAGAACTATGGTTTAATTTGGTTAATTTAGTTAGTTTGTGTTATTTTACATAAATTTTGTTGTGTTAAGATAATTAGTTCATATTATTTACGGTAAAGTTATATTATCATTTTGTTAATTTGTAGGAATAACCCTAACCGAATCACAGGGGATTTTCATACTCTACCTATGCACTATCTTTATATTTTCATAGAAACTCATCATTTTGGACACGTAATGATTTCTTAGTTTGAAAAGCCTTTTGAAATAACATAATCCGTTGTGAAGTTTACACATATAGTGGAGATGTGAAACTTTTGTATAGATTTTAAACCTGTCCTCCTTGGAGAGAGATTTTAAATGCTTACTCAAGTAAGAATTTTAGTTCTGTGAAAAAAAAAACTTTGAATAATCTCATTAATCTTGTTTTGATTGTCACTTATTTAATGACATGCTAACATTCTCCTTTAAATCTTTATGAGAATCATGCAGGTGTATGAATTCTGGAAAATAATCTTAGGTCATTTATGATTTTATTTTGAGCCTTAGCCATTTCTTTTGCAAAACTATATTCCTAGCAAGCCGTGATTGAGCCTAACGTATAATTTCTTTCCTTAAACCCATATATTAACTGAGCCAATGAAAATATATTTATCCAACCCTTGCTATTTAATTTTCTTTCACCCTCTCTTAAAAAAGGCATTATACAAGAAAAGATAAAAATGGGGAAAAATGACTGAAAAGGAAAAAAGGGGGGGAAGGAAAAAATATGTGAAAAAGGAAAAGAAATAGAAAAAAGAAAAGTATGCAAAGAAAGAGAATGGCCGAGATATTACAGGCCTGAGATTGAAAATGAAGAATGGAAATCATGATGTTGTTTTTGTAAAAGTTTAAAAAAGTTAAAGAGAGATGTGTGCTACTCAAACTGAAATGGATAGCTTTTTGAATCCTTTAGACGTCATTTCTTAATCCCAATAACCCTAATAAAGTCCCTTTTTATTCCAGAAGTCATACATGTGTATCATTTTCATTCATTCATCAAAAGGGAGAGTGTTAATAATGTCATTCGATATAGTGTTAATATTCTTTCATGAGATTATGCCAAGTTCTAGTTTTATTCAAGTAACCTTCTTCTGAAATTTTACATGTGCCATTACTTTGGTTTGATTTCAATATTCTTATCATATGTAATTTTTGTGTGATAGTTACTAAAACTTAAGTGTGTTCTTTGCTGAGTGATTTACAGGGAAGGATTGACATCGAAGCTAACTTTTGTATAGCATATCAAAGGATTGTGATATTTCTTAAGTACTTTTGAAATAAAGAAATCCCCACACACACATGAGTTTTTCTAAAAAAATGCTAAATAGTGTTACAATTGGTATGTGTTACTCTTAGAGTGATAAGAGGAGGAAATATTCTGGCAAAAAGATAAAATGATGAATTAATTTTATATGTTAAAAATATGAATTGTTTTATCTTAACTGTTGAAGTTTGTAGGTATCTTCACTAGAAATCTTCACGGGAAAAACTCGTCCTCTAGGGATCACCTAGAGGTTTAACCGCTTGTTGCATACGCTAAATGCAATCGTAAAATCTAAAAAATTAATTTTATTGTATTTGATTGTATTACTAGGGACTAGTAATGTTTGGTTGGGGTGTGATTAACCCTAAAAAGTGCAAAATTAAATCTGGGTTTAGGGTTAATAGTGTGCGTAAATTGAATTTATAAGACTAATTTGAGTTATATTAAGACAAACAAATGAGGGAGGCAAAAGCAATTTCAGCAAGAAGCTCACCATCCGGATGGTGAAACCACCACTCCAATGGTGGCCAAAGTCAAACAAGTCAACAAAGGAGGCTAAAGCCACAAAAACCAGAAACTTAGCACCATCCAGACAGTGGTGGTGGTATCCGAACGGTTGCTAAACTGCCTTAACCTTTCCTCTTCTCCTATTGATCCAAATGTGAAACAAAAAGCTATGATTGGCTACCCTATGTGTCTGCCACCTCTGAACCTTATCAAGGAGCCTATAAACAGGCTTCTCCAACCATTTTGAAAGGGAGCTTCACCAGAGAAAGAAAGTCAGGGCTAGAGAAGAAGAAACCCTACCCTAAACACTCCTAAACTAGAAATTCTCTTCTTTGAGATTTCTTTTACATCTTTTTTACTTGGAGGGTTGAACATCTCTCATTTTTGTGCTCTATCTAGTACTAAGAGTGAGGGTGTTTCAGCTATTCTCCGGGGATGGATTTCTTGCGTTGGTTTTTTGTATTTATGTTATGTTATAATGAGATTATCTTACCCTTCTCGCTCATCTATAGCAATAAATTGTGACTAGTTTGTTTATACTCTTTAGTAAAGGGTGATGACATGTGTAATGTTGTTTGTATTATGGAAATACCGATGTTTTACCTAAGATTTAATGTTTATGCCTCCCTTAACTAATGGATGGTTATTATTTCTGTTGGGTGTCGTATTACTATATGTTCATGGTTATTGGTACCAAGCTAAACTTATTGCCATATACAAATTCATCTTTATGTTATTATGTACTTCATGCATGGTACAATGATGCACGTAGTTTGGCTTTATGTAACAGTCGGGAGATTGGTTATAGACAAGTTAAATCTCAACATAGTTAATGTTTTTGATTCAATGCATAAACCAAAAATCCGTCTTCATTGAATCATTGACCTGCCGATCGAATAGCTAAATTAAAACTTTTGAATGCTTCACCTTTGAGTTTACTAGGGTTATTTGTGAACTCCTAAGAATCCCCAGAAATAAAGAAAAAATGCCAGAGTCATCCCTCAGGGGAGCCAGTGTTGGGATGTGACGCTTCCACGTGAAGCAACAATAATGATTAGCGCAAAATATTGCAAAGTTTGTGTAGCTTGTTATGCCCTTTTGTACTTGCTTTTGTTGTGAAATTGGAGAAAAATGCGGTTAATCTATGTTTTAATAAAATCTTGTGTGAATGTAGGTGAAGAATTGCAAATGATTTGAGTTCTGCCCCCATTGAAGTGTTTGAAGTCAATGAAGATGAGGGGATAGCTTAAAGGAATGATTGGAAGGTTATGGAACCAAGAAAAAGGAAAATTGGATGAAAAAACCTTTCGGAAGGTTTCACTCACTAGAATGTTGTTTTAACTTTTCCTATACAAACCTTTTGAAAGGTTTTGATGTCTGGACTGCTGTTTTTACTGTTTCAGCACAAACCTTCCGGATGGTTTACATCAACCTTTTAGAAGGTTTTGCCCAGAAATCCCAAACAGCTTGCAACTCAAGCTCTGTCACTTGGGGGTCCCACTTATACTTCTCCCACTTGTCCCCTAACATCTCTTACACACATACAAGCCTCCCTTCACTTCAAGTTGGACTTTGGAGGCCAATGCATTAATGAGGAAGAGAGGGAGGAGCCAAGCCAAGGAAGTTGCAGGCTTGGCTTGTATTAGCCTGCCCAAGTCATCAACTCAGCCCCCCATTGATGGGAAGCCTATCACACACTAGAGAAGCCTTCTTGATGAGTCCTAAGCTAGAGATCTTTAGCATGTACCGGGGGGTCCAATTATTAGAGCTCGGGCCAAGAAGAACAAAGTGGCAATGCAAGGGTTTATTCAAGCAAGCATGGCTGAATACTCAACGGACTCAAGTAGCTCCACCTTATCAAAGATGGGCTTAAAAGAAGTGAAAGCATGTGAAGTATACTTGCTACAAGCTAAGAATGAAGAGGAGCTTGAGGCTAGACCCTTTTCTAATGGGCCGGATCATAAGGCCCATTGGGCTGAACCTCTTGGGCCAGATTTGGGCCCAAATATGGCCTAGAATTATCATGCAATATGGGCTATCAAAGAGTCCAGAATTATTCCTCAAATTTTGTGCTATTATCTCTCCAAATCTTGTGATGATTATGGAAAAATCTTGGGGATATCTTTCCAAATCTTGTGAAGATTATGGGAAGATCTTGGGGATATGCTTGGAGAAGGGTCAAAGATTGGGAGATTCTTATCACAATCATGGAAGTAATTTGAAGACCAAATACTACTATTCTAGGAAGGATTATCTTCTACAATAATCTACATTAGTAATGTTATTACCTTTATTTAATTTTCATAGTTACTGTTCATGCCTTCCTTGGAGGCCAAGTTTAATCTTCAATAATTATGAGTTTAATCTACAATAATTATGTTATTTTCTATATTTTAGATTTTAGGAATTATTGTTCATGCATTCCTTGGAGGCCAAGTTTTGTAGCCTATAAAAAGGCCATTTAGTGCAATGAATAAAACAGCAATTATTTTGAGAGCAATAGATTTGTGAGTTGAGAGTTTTCTCCTCTTGTTCTTGTGTGAGCACTCGGCTTATCAAAGGCTTGTGATGAGTCCCAAGCTAGAGATCCTTTGCATGTACCGGGGGGTCCAATTACTAGAGCTCGGGCCAAGAATATCAAAGTGGCAATGCAAGGGTTTATTCAAGCAAGCATGGCTGAATACTCAATGGACTCAAGTAGCTCCACTTTATCAAAGATGGGCTTAAAAGAAGTGGAAGCATGTGAAGTATACTTGCTACAAGCTAAGAACGAAGAGGAGCTTGAAGCTAGACCCTTTCCTAATGGGCCGGATCACAAGGCACATTGGGCCGACCCTCTTAGGCCAGATTTGGGCCCAAATATAGCCTAGAATTATCAAGCAATATGGGCTATCAAAGAGTCCAGAATTATTCTTCAAATCTTGTGTTATTATCTCTCAAAATCTTGTGATGATTATGGGAAGATCTTGGGGATATGCTTGGAGAAGGGTCAAAGATTGGGAGATTCTTATCACAATCATGGAAGTAATTTGAAGACCAAATACTACCATTCTAGGAAGGATTATCTTCTATAATAATCTACATTGGTGATGTTATTACCTTTATTTAATTTTCTTAGTTACTGTTCATGCCTTCCTTGGAGGCCAAGTTTAATCTACAATAATTATGTTATTTTCTATATTTTAGATTTTAGGAATTATTGTTCATGCTTTCATTGGAGGCCAAGTTTTGTAGCCTATAAAAAGGCCATTTAGTGCAATGAATAAAACGACAATTATTTTGAGAGCAATAACTTTGTGAGTTGAGAGTTTTCTCCTCTTGTTCTTTTGTGAACACTTGGCTTATCAAAGGTTTGCAACCTTGTGGCGCCTCTTTGCAACCAAGGTTTCTCGAGACAGGTTCTCGTTGAGTTTTGGGTTTCGAACCAAGGTTTTCTTGAGACAAGTTCTCAGTGTGTCTTGGGAAGTTTTTCCTTTTTCACTTGAATTTCGGCTTTCTTGGGTTTGAATCAATTTGTTCGTGGGTTCAAGGAGCTTATCTCCACGGTCACATCAGCTTGCAACCTTTGTGGCGCCTCTTTGCAACCAAGGTTTCTCAGGGGAGGTTCTCGTTGGGTCTTGGGTTTCGAACCAAGGTTTTCTTGAGATAATTGGAAAGTTTTTCCTTTTCCAATTGAATTTTGGCTTTCTTGGGTTTGAATCAATTTGTTCGTGGGTTCAAGGAGCTTATCTCCACGGATTCACATCAGTTGGTATCAGAGCTTAGGCTCCGAATCAGGTTTAATCTTTCTTTTCTAATATAGTCATTCCCCTCTTGTTGGTTGAACTTAGAAGATCACAAGTTGATCTCTCCTTGTTCAATAAAATATATTGATTGGTTTTTGAATATTACTATTGCTATTTTATACCATACAATATCTTATAGTCTTTTGATGTGGTGTGTTAACTTCAGTGAACGCTCTCTTTGTTGGACTTTGTGTCTCATATCGAGGAATTTGACTTCTCGGGGATCTTGGTTGTGAGGGGCTATACCGAGGCCAAACTTTGATTTTCATTGTGGTGTTTCTTAGGAACTTGAGTGGGGATAAAAAAAAAAACCTTATTAAAGAGTGATACACGAGTGAACAGAGTGCATACACACGTGAGAGAGTGTGTGAGGAAATTGAGTGATACACGAGTGAACATCTAGAGTGCATACACGTGAGAGAGTGTGGGGAAATTTTTTTACTAACATTTTTTTTGCAGATATACCCTAACAATGACTTCAATGGAAGGCTCTGGGGAAGAAAGGGGAGGTGTTGAATTTGACGAGGAGTTTACTGATGTGAAACCCGCCAAGAATAACGAGAACCAACAACGAAAAGGAACCCAAGATCGTTCTACGTTCAGATTTGAATGGAAGACCTCGACCCGTTGTTTACGACAAACAAGAACCTTGGTATATAGATCTCAACCCGTTGTTTGTGAAACAAGAACCTTGGTATAAAGGAAGACGCCACAAACGGTATGAAAATCCGTTTGATAAGTCGATAGTGAACGCCACGGAAAATCCCAATAAGTTCGTCTAGTTCTTCAAAGAACCAAAGAGAAATATACTCTCACAATTTGCTGAATAACAATCTGAATTTTTATTGATTTGAATGCCTATTTATAAAGGCTAGTCATTACAAGGATTAGGAAACTTCCTAAAATAGCTTATCCTATTTAAGGAATATCTCTTACTTGTGGGTAAAGAAATATCTCTTACTTTCCTAAAAAGAATAACTCACATGCCTAAATTTAAAAGGAAAGTACTTGGCATGCAAGCCTTACAATCAAACCCTAACAAGAATGAATAGTGCACCATTACTGTAGCATGAACAGTACGGTGCTACAGTAACTCCGAAAATCCTATTTCATAAGAAGTAAAACATGTGGGCCAAGCATCCTCAAGCCCACTTATTCTAATAATAATAATCCTTTAAATAAATTGGAAGCCTTAACAACAACGGGCCAATTTATGCTTTGCCTTAGCCTAGCTGGATTCCTCTAGAACTTGAACCATGTTGATGAATCTTTGTTGTTCAAGTGGATCATGGTCAATGGGCCTCCACGAACTTGCTTGAGTCCATGCCTCTTGAATTAGACCATTGAGTACCTCCTTAAACTTCCTTGCTCGTGCTCTCGTAATCGGCCCAATTGGAACTTTAACTAGATCACTTGAAGTTGGGCCATGATTCGCATCATTTACCTTGCGTGCAGTATTTCAAAAATTGCAACAAATGTCCTTGCAGTTTGGAAATATCGAGGACAGAATTGCTAGACAAGAGGTGACCTTACAAAACATGCAAGTGGGACGAGGAGGACCTAGAGCTAATCCCAAAGAAAACTTGGAAGAGGAGGATGTCATGGGACTTTATGATGGTGATGACGATCGGGATAGGAGTGCAATGTTCCAATTCGAGCCTAGGAGGGATAGACATGTGCGAGGAGGCCCTAGGAGACCCCATATAGGCTATGAGGGTATGGATGGAGATCTTGGGAGCATCAAGATGAAAATTCCTTCCTTTCAAGGGAGAAACAACCCGGAGGCATACCTTGAGTGGGAGAAAAAGATTGAACTCATCTTCGATTTCCACAACTATTCGGAGGAGAAAAAGGTAAAGTTGGCGGTAATTGAGTTCACAGACTATGCCGATATTTAGTGGGACCAATTAGTTACCACTAGGCGGAGAAATCACGAGAGACCAATTGATACTTGGGATGGGTTAAAGGCCTTCATGAGGAAGCAGTTCATTCTGAGCCATTACTACCGCGAGTTGTTCCAAAAGCTCCAAAGCCTTTCACAAGGCTCAAGGAGTGTTGAGGACTATCACAATAAGATGGAGGTGGCCATGATTAGGGCCAATGTGGAGGAGGATCGTGAGGCCACCATGGCAAGGTTCTTAAGCGGCCTAAACCATGACATAGCCAATATAGTAGAGTTGCAACTCTATGTTGAGCTAGAAGACATGGTACACATGGCCATGAAGGTGGAAAGGAAACTCAAGAAGAAGAGGACTACAAGATACACTTCCACATCATGGAAGCCAAAGTGGGAAGGCGGAGGAAGAAGTGAGGGGGCGATGTCTAAAGCAAGATCTGAACCACCAAAAGGAGATAGACGGGAGGAAGTCCCTAGCAAGCCCAAAGTCGAGTCCCAACCTTCACATAATAGGGACATCAAGTGCTTCAAGTGCTTGGGAACGGGCCACATATCCTCACAATGCCCCAACAAAAGAGTAATGATCATGATGGAGAATGGAGAAGTAGAGACTGATGATGAGGATGACGATGAGGCCAAGCCCAAACTTGTGGAGGACAACGATAATGGAGTGGAGGATGCTGTTTTTGGTAAATCTCTTGTTGCTTGAAGGGCACTTAGCATGCAATCCAAAGTTAAAGATGAGGAGCAAAGAGAAAACATCTTCCATACACGATGCTTCGTAAAAAACAAGGTATGTAACATGATCATTGATGGTGGTAGTTGTACAAATGTGGCTAGTACTACTATGGTTGAGAAGTTGGGATTGAAAGAACAAAAGCATCCTAAGCCATATCGTTTACAATGGCTGAACGATTGTGGAGAGTTTAGGGTTACTAAGCAAGTTTTAGTGGCCTTCACCATTGGGAGATATAGCGATGAGGTCATGTGCGATGTTGTACCTATGCATGCAGGCCACATCTTGTTGGGGAGGCCTTGGCAATATGATCGGAGGGTGATGCATGATGGTTTCAACAACCATTACATCTTTGAGAAAGATGGAAGAAAAATAACTCTTGCACCTTTGACACCTAAACAAGTGTATGAAGACCAACTAAAGTTGAGAGAGGGTGAGAAAAAAAGGAGAGAGAGAAAAAAATAAAACTGAAAAAAGAAAAGAAAGAGAGCAAAAAAAAAGAGAGA
>CM042187.1:27611376-27629758 GCA_023539305.1 Ilex asprella
TTTCTCTTTGGTTCTTTGAAGAACTAGACGAACTTATCGGGATTTCCCGTGGCGTTCACTATCGACTTATCAAACGGATTTCCATACCGTTTGTGGCGTCTTCCTTTATACCAAGGTTCTTGTTTCACAAACAGCGGGTTGAGGTCTATATACCAAGGTTCTTGTTTGTCGTAAACAATGGGTCGAGGTCTTCCATTCAAATCTGAACGTAGAACGATCTTGGGTTCCTTTTCGTTGTTAGTTCTCGTTATTCTTGGCGGGTTTCACATCACTTAACAACAAAAGACCTTATCTCTAAGTCATGTCTTTATGTCTTCCATAGCATGGATCAAGTGGATCAAAATTGGTTCTCCTTCTTTTAAGTCCATCTTGATTGTTGGGCTCTTGCTAGCTTCATCCCAAGTGGATTGCACCATTCCTTGCATTGCTTCCTTGATCTTCTTGGCTCTTGATCTTGTAATTGGTCCATCTAGACATGCAAAGGATTTTTAAGAGTAGGCCCACCTTAGTTCTCCTCAGTTCTAAGGTCATTAAAAGCTGTGGCATGTTGATTGTTGATAGCGGTTTGGCTTTGGATGAAAGCAAAAACCACATCCTCCAAATTCCTTTTGTGGGGGGGTTGATAGGTGGGAGAATTGGATGCCCCTTGTTCGGGAGAACTTTGGAGAGGTGGACCTTATGAAAAATTTTGTGGTGGTGGGTTTGATGAATACTCTTATTGATCGGACCGGGGGTATTGGGAGCTAGACACTTGCCCTGGGGCTTTATATTGATTTTGCCTAGGAGGTGCAGGATGTGTGTAAGCATTTGAACCATGAGGAATGGGATTCTCATTTCTCCAACTAAAGTTCGGGTGATTGCTCTAACCCGGTTTATAAGTTTTTGAGTGTGGAGAGAAACATTGTCGTGTTTGGTTAAAGGCATTGACTTGCTTGTGATACACTTCCTTAAGCACTGGAATGTTGGGGCACTCCGATATAGAATGCTCCACACTCTCACAAATCGAGAAAAACTCCTCAATCTTTGAAACATTAGACACCTCATGTCTCCTATTGACTTCAAGACTCTTTACTTTCCTTGACAACTTAGAAAATTTGGAAAGTAAGTATTCCCGGTCTCTCAAGTCATAAATCCCTACCCCCTTGAATTGAAGACCTTGGTACATCGGTGGGATCCGTAATGTTCCATGATTGTACATTTTGTGCCAATGTATCAAAGTAGTCAAAAGCCTCATCGGGGTCTTTGTTCAAAAAACTCACCATTGCACATTATGTCAATGAATTGTCTATGGCTTGGTGTAATTCCCTCAGAGAAGAAACTAACAACTTGCCATGATTCAAAGTCATGATGTGGGATGGATTGTAATATCTCCTCGTACCACTCCCAACATTGGAAGAATTGTTCATTGGGCTTCTCCGAAAATTTTTGAATTTCTTTTTTCAAAGTGGTGGTTCTATAAACCAGAAAAAAATTGTTTAAAAACTCGGAGAGTATTTGGTTCCAAGACGTTATGGACCGTGGTCTCAAGGCATACAACCATGATTTGGCTTTATCTCTAAGGGAGGAAGGAAACAATTTTAAATGGGCTATGTCTTCCATAGCATTGTTAGCATTGAAGGTTGTAATTATATCCTCAAATTCTCTTATGTGCAAGTAAGGATTTTCCTTTTTCAATTCCGTGGAATGTAAGATGCAGTTGTAACATCCCCGGCTTAACTTGAAAATTTTGAGCTTGAACTGGCAAGTGAATGCATGAGGGTGCGGTGCTACGAGTTGGTTGAAGGAACTCCCTCATTGACCTCGCCGGAAGATCAATTTGGATATTGTTCCCTTCATTTTTAGGAGGGGGGAAATGCATTCGTGGATTGGGCATTCTAGGTTCTTGCACTCCCCCACCTCTTTGCATATTTCGATTGGCATTCACATTCTTAAAGTTGTCACCTGCATCCTCGGGTGGGTCTTGGTCAATATTTATGTTGGGGGCTAGGGGTTATCTAACAAGTCGGTTTTGATCGTCCCGTCCCCACGTGTAACAAAACTAACTACAATTGAAAATAAAATACACAAAAATATGTACAAGGTTCAATGTACCTCAGCCCATGATGAACGTCACGGGACTTACCTTCGTTGTCCGAAAATCACCTTCTTGATTCAACGATTGCCTTCCCCAGCAACGACACCAAAAATGCTTGTCTTGTTTCCTTGTTATTCCTAACCTCCTAACGTCTCCCTTAATGTATATATGATGTATGTGTGTAGAGGAGTGTCACTCTCCCTTGGGATGATGTCAAAAGAAAAGGCAAGGAGAAAAGGGAATGGAATGATGAAAATGTGGGATGTGAATGAACAAAAATGTTTTCCAAGCGCAAGTAAACTTTTTCTTGTCATTTTTTGAGTACTCCAAGGTCGTCTCCTCAAGGAAGGAAGTGTATCATCATGAAGGTGATTTTGGTGAAAGAAAAGTGTAAAATCATTTGTTGTTTGGAATATTGTTGTGGTTTGTGTTGATGAAATTTAAATGAGAAATAAATGTTGGCTAATCCAAGGGGTCACTCCAATGGGAATACCAAGTCAACTTGAATCTTTCCTCTAATAGAGCATAGATGAAGGATTAATTCGTGGGAAGCTAGGGATGAGATGAAGTGAGGATCTAAGCATAAACCGTGACAAGTCTACAGAATATCAAAGACTCACGATCTCCTCCACCTTTTACCCAGTCAAACCAAACCACCGTACTTTAAGAGGATAAAAGAAAAAGAGTTAAAATGACATACCCAATAGGAGGTCTCCTTTGGATTAACCAATTAAAAAGCTTAGCTACTCATACTTAAAGTAAAGACAACAATGAAATGAGAATACATTATGAAGAAATGAATGTTCTAGCTAAATAAATGCAAGAAAACATGAGCTAAAAGATAGTTCATTGAATACCCATTTACAGCTAAGGTATTGAAGAACATAGAAGCATTAATGCTAAAATCTAGAATGATGGGTTAAACTTAAAAGCAACTTGAAATAGCTAGCATTAAAGAGTTCAAATAAAGCTTAGAAGATTCTTACATGGAATTGGAAGATAATGCATAGAAGAAAATGTAAAAATCTCAACTTCTCTCTCTAATACTACTCATCATCTTCCCTAGACTATCTCTCTCTATATTACAATGTGTATATGCATAATGGTGTGTGTCACCTCAAAAATTTGCATGGAGTGCCCCTATAGCTGTGTGATGTCCTTTTCCTCCATAGTGGCTACAAGACATGGGTTGGAGCAGGCAAGTCTAGGCCTTGCCTCCACACCCATCTTCTTGTCTCTACACTCCCCTCTTTCATCATCAAAGCTCCAAAAGTCCAATGAGAGATGTGCAAGGGGTGTCCATGGTGTTGGAAGAGTCAGAGGCAGGTGGGAGTGTGTTTGGTGGGACCCTTAAGGCACCAGAGAATGGTCTGCAGAATCTATGTTGTATCAGTAGAGCGTACCGGTATTGCATGCCGGTACGTCAAACTCCAGTAGTTGAAGCATACCGGTATGGAATACCGGTACGGTTTCTCTAATTTTTTTGATTTCTTGATTTCCTCACGTCCAAAGCTATCTTCAAGCCATCCTTTCATCATCATTCACCTCAAACCATTTGGAAAGGCTTTAAGAAGCACCATTTATCACCTTCTATCTGCAAACACCACAAATCTTCGTTAATAGCTCAAGTAGCACAATCCCACTCGTTTAATCCCCAAAAACAAGAGGAATGTATTTGCACATGAAATATGCAATGTTTTGTGCTAATCAGCAAGAACTCAAGGTCCAGTTGCAAGAATTAATGGACAAGCGGTTCATTAGACCGAGCACCTCACCTTGGGCACTCCGATATTATTTGTGAAGAACAAGGACAAGACCTTTTGGCTATGCATAGACTAACGACAATTGAATAGGGTTACTATCAAGAATAGATACCCTTTGTCGGTGATTGATGATTTATTTGATCAACTAAGAGGGGTGTGGGTCTATTCCAAGATAGATCTATGCACGGGTTACCATCAGTTGAGGGTTAGGGAGATGGATATCCCTAAGACGACATTTAGGACATGGTATGGGCATTTTTAGTTTACCGTCATGCCTTTTGGATTGACGAATGCACTAGCGGCATTAATGGATGTCATGCATAGGGTGTTCCAACCCTACCTAGATCAGTTTATCGTGGTCTTTGTTGACGACATTTTGATATACTCCAAGCCTAAGGAAAAACATGAAGGTCACTTGAGGGTTGTTCTCCAAACCTTGAGGGACCATCAGTTGTACTCCAAGTTCAACACGTGTGAATTTTGGCTCACGGAGGTGAAATTCTTGGGACACGTGGTGTTGGCTTCGGGTGTGTCAGTTGATTCGGAGAAGGTTGAAGTGGTTATGAGTTGGGAAAGACCAATGTCAGTCTTTGAGATACATAGTTTCTTGGAATTTGCAGGGTATTACAGGAGGTTCATTGAGGACTTCTCCCCACTAGCTACACCTATGACGGGATTAGCCTAGAATGAGGTCAAGTTTTAGTGGGATGATTGTGTACGAGAAGGCATTCCAAGAGCTGAAGAGAAGGCTTACTTCAGCTCCTATTCTAATAGTCCCAGAGAGGGGACATAGGTACACAGTGTATTATGATGCCTCCAAGGATAGACTTAGTTGTGTTTTGATGCAGTCAGGGAGGTTGGTGGTTTATGGTTATCGAAAGTTAAAGAACCACGAGCAGAATTACCCCACTCATGACATGGAGTTGGCGGCCATTGTTTTTTACTTGAAGGCTTTGGGCCACTATTTTATATGGTGAGAAGTTTGAGGTGTGTTTGGACCACAAGAGTCTGAAATACATCCACGCAGGTGGATTGGGTAATTGGCGGACTACGACTTCACTTTTTATTACCACCCTGATAAGACAAATGTGGTCACTGATGCACTCAGCCAAAATTCATGGGAGTCTTGACTGTGGGACAGTTCGGGCTACTACAGGGGTAAGGCTCAGGGCACTTTGGAGAGTTTGGTGGTTACGCCTTCCCTATTGAGCAAAGTGATCGAGTCCCAGGGGCTAGACACGGAGATGTTGTCCATTAGGGACCGAGTACAGTCGGGTACAGGTGACGAGAGCTGGGCCATTCATACAGATGGTAGTCTTCGGTATAGGAGAAGGGTTGTGGTTCCCTATTCTATGGATCTGAGAGAGGAGATCCTTATGGAGTTTCATTGCTCCCGTTTTGTTATGCATCCAGGTGGCACGAAGGTGTACCATGATCTTCGTCGCCAATACTATTAGAGCAGGATGAAGAGACGCGTCGGAGATTTCGTTAAACGATGTCTCACATGTCAGCAGGTCAAGACTGAGCACTAGAAACCTGCAGGGTTGCTTCAGCCTTTGGATGTGACGCCTCAAAAATCGGGAGTCATTTATAAGTTCGTTGATAACCCATCAACCCGTAAAAACACCCGTGAATATCGTACATCCCGACATCACGTCTATAACATTTCTTTAATTGGGATCCTAACCCACAATTTCTATTCGGGTTCAATTAATTATTGGATTTAGCCAAGGTCTAATATACCATGATTTACACTCCATTATGATCTATTTACATCCTTGGAGGGAAGGAAAACATATGTCAATAGCTTGGCAAAACAATAAAAAAAAATCTGATTTTCAGGGGGAGTGTCGGTACGCATCACCTTCTAGACAACACCATACCAGTACGCGTACCGATATGCGTACCAGTACTGTTTGTCCAGTTTTGCCTGTTTCACCTATTTTTTCATTTCCAATCCATTTCAAATCTTTCTCAATTCATCCTATGCATGTTTAACAACATTCCCAACACAAAACTTGGTACATATAAGTTCTATTACATATGAATTTATCTGATTGCATGTCAAAAATCAAATGTTAATAATAATTTTACAAAACCCAAAATAAAGCCACATTTCAGCTTTCTTCATTCCTAAAGCCCAAAATGAGAGTCATTTTCGGTGTATACCCCGCACCTGAAATATTTTTTCCACAAAGGGTGAGTCACGCTCAATAGAGTATCTCCTACAGAGGCTACTCCCCAACCTAAATGCATATGAAATGTACACATGCAACATTAACAACTCAAACATTTCAAGTAAGAATGTGTATCCAATGTTGGAATCTATCATGTCATGCCATGAAATAAGATGAGACTCACTTAAGCATCTCAACCCGAGCCCATTCCGGCTCTCCAACACATGCTAATGTCAATGTGAATTAACCAGTCATCTATGTGGCACATCAATGACGTTTACCAATCCAGGGTCTTTCGTGGGGTGAGTATTTATAGACTTACACCAACGGCACCCAACCGACATATAATTTATGGACTTCCATTGACGGTTCCGTGTACACCGACACACTTTATGGACTAGTACAACGGAGTGCATATCCAAATCACCGAACCTTGCACCCGATGGAGCTTTTAGCCTTTCTTGGTAACCCTAACCCCCTTTACCATGCAAACTGTGCGACTCGGCCAAGTCTTCAACCCATCTTACTTGAGCCCACCCGTCACCCACCAAGAGTGGTGTTGACAACAACCATGCACACACCCCCACAATATACGATGTTTCCATGCATATGCAATATGATGCCTTATTGCAACAATAACATAATGTTCAAGATGCTATGAGTGAATATGAACAATTTTCAAGCATTTCACATATCTCATGACAATTATATCATAAGCATATAATTCTCATCATCTTTCTCAATGTCAATATATCACATGTTCATAATAATATTTTAGCTAGAATCAACCTCCAAGCATGTCACCACAAAATCAAGCAATAACACACTTAATTCCCAAAGCATAGTGTAAACACATAACATGCCCATAATCCACATAACTCAAAAAAATTGCATTAATCAATTTCAATATACCAAATTCAAGATAGAATTTATTCCACCCAAATTCAATACCCATTTCACCAAAATTTCATCAATAGGCAAGCCATATACATTTCTATCAACCTACCCATTTCGAAGTAACATTCTAGGTTGTAAATAAACCTAAGTAGGAGAAAACCCTACCTCTTGAAGTGTAACCCACTTGGTCAGCCTTCAAGAATCCCAATCAAACTCACCCCTTGATTTCCTCAAATCCCCTTAATGGAGCTTTGGTGAAACCTTTGATTTTTGGTATGGTTTTGTAGCCCACGTCGAGGAGAACAACTTTCCCTCTTGGCTCTAGTTAATTCGAGCTCCGGAGTGGCGTAGATCGTAGAGAGAAGGTGGAGTTCTCACTTGTTTCCCTCTCTTCTCTCTCACATTAAAAATGACTGAAGAAATGGGGAGAAAATCTGATTTTCTCCCCTATTTATATTTTCTAATTGCTTGGCCCACAATGCGCGACATATCCCTCTTCTTCCTAGGACCGTTTTGGTCCGGAAACGATTAAATTTCGCTCTGGTTCAAGTTCAAAATATATTTATCTTAACTTGCCTTCATTTATTTCCCAAAATTTAAATTTTTATTAAAAATTTTGGTTTTGGGCTATCCGAGGCCCAACCGCCACGTAAAATGCAAAAAAAAATTGACTATCTTGGAATTCAACAAAATTTGACAAGGTAACTAGATTTTGTGGGACGAATCCAACGGAGAGGTCCGTTTCGTCATCCGAGCTCTAGAAAATTGTAGGTTTACAACCCATACCATAATAGAAATTTTTTTGTTTTGCCCTTTATTCATAAAAGTTTAAATTTATCTGGATTTTACATTGGAGGTGATGAGAACTAAGGTGGGCCTACTTTTAAAGATCCTTTGCATGTCTAGATGGACCAATTACAAGATCAAGAGCCAAGAAGATCAAGGAAGCAATGCAACGATTGGTGCAATCCAACTTAGGAAGCAGCTTGCAAGAGCCCAACACTCAAGATGGGCTTGAAAGAAGGAGAACCAATTTTGATCCACTTGATCCTTGCTATGGAAGACATGAAGACAAGACTTAGAGATAGGGTCTTTTGTTGTTAAGGCTTTCAATTTGTTTAAAGAATTTTTATTATTAGTTTAGAATAAGTGGGTTTGAGGATGCTTGGCCCACATATGTCTTATTATTTTATTTGAACTAAGGTTTATAATAAGAATTGTAGCACGGTACTATTCATGCAACAGTTCCGTGACACTATTCACTCAAGAGCATTTTTGATAGAGAGGGTCACAAATTTTAGTCTTTAGTTATTCCTATTTAGATTAGGATTTGTTTCCTTAGTTGATTAGGATTTGTTTCCTTATTAGATTAGGATTTGTTTCTTTATTAGATTAGGATTTGTTTCCTTGTAATAACCAGCCTTATAAATAGGCATTTAATCAATGAAAAGGGGGACAATATGAGAGACAATATGGGAGACAATACATAATGATTTTTGATTGTGAGTTGAGTTGGTTTTACTCATCTTGTGATGTGAACCCGTGGAGATAAGCTCCTTGAACCCACGAACAAATTGATTCAAACCCAAGAAAGCCGAAATTCAAGTGGAAAAGGAAAAACTTCACAAAACCCAAAGAAAACTTGTCTCAAGAAAACCTTGGTTCGAAACCCAAGACCCAACGAGAACCTGCCTCGAGAAACCTTGGTGGCAAAGAGGCGCCACAAAGGTTGCAAGCCTTTGATAAGCCGAGTGTTCACAAAAGAACAAGAGGAGAAAACTCTCAACTCACAAAGCTATTGCTCTCAAAATAATTGTTGTTTTATTCATTGCACTAAATGGCCTTTTTATAGGCTACAAAACTTAGCCTCCAAGGAAGGCATGAACAATAATTCCTAAAATCTAAAATATAGAAAATAACATAATTATTGTAGATTAAACTTGGCCTCCAAGGAAGGTATGAACAGTAACTACGAAAATTAATAATATCACTAATGTTGATTATTCTAGAAGATAATCCTTCCTAGAATGGTAGTAGTTGGTCTTCAAATTACTTCCATGATTGTGATAAGAATCTCTCAATCTTTGATCCTTCTCCAAGCATATCCCCAAGATCTTCCCATAATCATCACAAGATTTGGAGAGATAATAGCACAAGATTTGAGGAATAATTTTGGACTCTTTGACAGCCCATAATGCATGATAATTCTAGGCCATATTTGGGCCCAAATCTGGCCAACGAGGTTCGGCCCAATGGGCCTTGTGATCCGGCCCATTAGGATAGGGTCCAACTTCAAGCTCCTCTCCGTTCCTAGCTTGTAGCAAGTATACTTCACATGCTTCTACTTCTTTTAAGCCCATCTTTGATAAGGTGGAGTTACTTGAGTCCGTAGAGTATTCAACCATGCTTGCTTGAATAAACCCTTGCATTGCCACTTTGATCTTCTTGGCCCGAGCTCTAGTAATTGGACCCCCCGGTACATACAAAGGATCTCTAGCTTGGGACTCAGCATTCCCCCTCTCCTCGAAAGGATTCATCCTCGAATCGTCACCTACATCAAAATGGGAAAGATCAGAAACATTAAAAGTAGGAGAGACATTATACTCCCCTAGAAGATCCACTTTATATGCATTGTCATTTATCTGCTCTCGGATTTGGAAAGGGCCATCTCCCCTAGGTAATAATTTAGATCTTCTTTGGGCTGGAAATCGTTCCTTTCTCATATGTACCCACACCCAATCACCGGGCTCAAAACTCACAGGTGCTCCTTCCTTTGTTTGCTGGAGAAGCATATGGCTTGTTCTTTGCTTCAATTTGAAGGCGAACTTTTTTGTGTAGGCCTCTCACCAATTCAGCCTTTCTTTTTCCATCCAAGCTATGCTTTTCTTCCACAGGTAAAGGCAACAAGTCCAAAGGAGTTAGAGAATTAAACCCATAAACAATTTCAAAGGGAGAATAAGATGTAGTAGAATGCACACTACTATTATATGCAAACTCTATAAATGGTAAACATTTCTCTCATGTTTTCAAATTCTTTTGAATGACAGTGTGCAAAAGTTGAGTCAAAGTTCTATTAACAACCTCGGTTTGTCCATCAGTTTGTGGGTGACAAGTAGTTGAAAATAACAACTTAGTTCCCAATTTTGACCACAAAACCTTCCCAAAATGGCTAAGGAACTTGACATCTCTATCTGACACAATACTCCTAGGCATACCATGGAGTCGCAATATTTCTCTAAAGAACAAGATAGCTATGTTTGTGGCATCGTCAGTCTTATGACATGCAATGAAGTGTGCCCTTTTACTAAAACGATCCACTACAACAAATATGGAGTCTCGACCCTTTTTAGTCCTAGGTAAGCCCAAAACAAAGTCCATAGACACATCAACCCAAGGCTCAATAGGAACCGGCAAGGGAGTACACAACCCATGAGGCATAACCCGAGATTTGGCCTTTTTACACATGATGCATCTACTACAGATTCTAAAAACATCTCTTTTCATTTTAGGACAAAAGAAGTGTTCATGTAGTACCTCTAGGGTTTTTGCAACTCCAAAATGTCCCATCAAACCAACCCCATGTGCCTCTCGCACAAGCAACTCACGCATGGAACAATTAGGCACACAAAATTTATTTTCCCTAAACAAGTAACCATCATGCATGTAAAACTTACCAAATGGGTTTTTCTCACATGCTTTGTACAAATCCGAAAAATCAGCATCATTGATGCACATTTCTTTCACTTGCTCAAAACCCAAGCAATCTGGTACTCAAAGAAGTAAGAAGGGCATACTTTTGAGATAATTTACTGCACCACTTACTGAGGTAATAAAAAAGAATGTTGGTTTTCATTGGGGCATTGATCAAGACAATGCTTTCAAAATGGTTAAGGATAGATTGTGTTCTGCACCTGTTTTAGCACTTCCTAACTTTAACAGAACTTTTCAAATTGAGTGTGATACCTCAGGATTGGGAATTGGAGCTGTTTTAATGCAAGAAAAATAACATATTGCCTTCTTTAGTGAAAAGCTAAGTAGAGCGGCCTTGGACTGATGCGAACCCTTAAACGAATTCAAGAACCCACACGCAAATTGATTGAAGAATCCCCTAGAAAGTTCACAAACCAGAATTATAAGAACCCAAAACCCTAGACCCAATGTTTTCAAGAAACAAGAACCCAAGGTTAAAAGTTCAAGAGAAAGACGCCACACTCAAGATTGAGCGATAAGTCGATGAACGCCACAAGAAAGATTAATTCTTGGTAAGTTCTTGAAATAGTTCTTGGAAGAACAATAAGGTAGAAACCTCACAATACTCATAAAAATATTCTGTCCTTTTTCAAGGTCTTGGTTGTGTATATATAAAGCCCTAAAACAAATCCTAATCTACTAAGGTAACAAATCCTAATCTAAATAGGAATAACTATAGTTGGGCTTTAAACAAGTAATGAGCCCAAAATCCCTAAATAAACTAAATCAGCCCATACAGCCACTTAATTAGGTTTGTTGGACTTGAATTACATTAAAATAAACTTGATGTAGGTTATAAAACATGACTTCCAAGGATAAAGGAGTAGTTGATGAGGGTGGTACAGATGTGCTATTCATACTTCGGGCTATGCAACAACAGTTCGAACATATGAATACGAGATTTGATGACATGGGAAATCAGTTGGAGGAGCAAGCAAATGAGATTAATGAATTGAGAACGAAGGAGGGAAGAAGAGGTGATGGACATGATAGGCATGAGGCACAAGTGGAGAGGAGGCAGAATAGGCGTCATCAAAACATTATTGATGATGACGAGTGGGATCTTGGTGATTGCTTTGATGACCAGGCCACGTTGATTGGGTTTGACCATGGTAGAGGTGGTAGAGGTGGTCGTGGAGGTGTTAGAGATGTTTATCGCAGAGATGGGAATTTGGGTAGCATTAAGATGAAAATCCCAGCCTTTCAAGGCAAGAATGATCCAGAGGTTTATTTAGAGTGGGAAAAGAAAGTGGAGTTAGTGTTTGATTGCCATGACTATTCAGAGGAGAAGAAGGTAAAACTAGCTGCAGTGGAGTTTACTGATTATGCAGTGGTATGGTGGGATCAGTTAGTGATGAATAGGAGGAGGAATAGAGAGCATCCGGTTGACACTTGGGATGAGATGAAGAGTATCATGAGGAAGAGGTTTGTCCCTTCTCATTATTATAGGGACTTGTTTCAGAGGTTACAAGGGTTGACTCAGGGGTCCAAGAGCATTGAGGAGTATTATAAGGAGATGGAGATAGCCATGATTCGGGTTAATGTAGAGGAGGACCGAGAGGCGACCATGGCACGATTCTTGCACGGTTTGAACCGAGATATTCAAAATGTAGTTGAGTTGCAGCATTATGTGGAGATGGAGGATATGCTACACATGGCGATGAAGGTTGAGAGGCAACTCAACGGAAGGGTTCTACTCGCGTTGGGCAGAATTTGGGTTCTTCATCTTCTTGGAAACCGAATTCTAATTGGAGCAAGAAGGAAGAGAAATCAAATTTTAAGGGTAAAGTTGAAGCTTCCAACCAAGGCAAAGACATAGAAGCTAGCAAGGAGCGAGGTAAATCTGATTCTCAAACTTCTAGAAATAGAGATATAAAGTGCTTTAAGTGTTTGGGTAGGGGGCACACTGCAACTCAATGTCCCAATAAACGTGCTATGTTTTTTAGGGATAATGGTGATTTTGAAACTGAAAGCGAATCTGATGATGATGTGGAGAGTAAGGAGAGTGAAGGAGAGGAATATCCATTTGAGGGTGAAATTTTGGTCACGAGGCGTGCCTTGAATGCACAAGTGAAGGAGGAGGACAACGAGGCACAACGTGACAACATATTTCATACTCGCTGCCACATCAACAATAAGGTATGTAGTGTTATCATTGGTGGAGGAAGTTGTGCTAATGTTGCTAGTACCTTATTAGTTGAGAAACTTAATTTGTCTACTATTAAGCACCCTACTCCTTATAAGTTGCAGTGGTTGAAAGAATGTGGGGAGATTAAGGTGAATAGCCAGGTATTAGTGTCCTTCTCCATCGGGCGTTATGTTGATAAGGTTTTGTGTGATGTAGTCCCAATGCATGCTGGTCATTTGCTTTTGGGACGTCCTTGGCAATTTGATAGGCAAGTTATGCATGATGGATATAGAAATAGATATTCTTTTGTAATGCATGGCAAACCAGTAACACTTGTACCATTAACACCTAGACAGGTGCATGATGATCAAATGAGATTAAAAAATGAGTTTGAGGGAAAAAAAGAGAGTGATAATGAAAAAAAAGAGGGAAATAAAGTGAAAGTGAAAAAAAATGAGGAAAAAAATAGAGAGGTTGTTGAATCTTCAAAGAGTGAAAAGAGTGAGAGTTCAAAAAAACAAGAGAAAAAAAATGTGAGTTTCTATGCAAAAGAACGAGAGGTAAAGGGAGCTTTTAATTCCGGGCAGCCAATGACTGTACTTATGTACAAGGAGGCCTTTTTGAATACTAACGAGCTTAACCCTACTTTGCCTAGTGTTGTTGATTCTCTTTTGCAGGAGTTTGGTGATGTTTTTCCCGAGGAAATCCCAAATGGGTTGCCACCAATTAGAGGGATTGAACATCAGATTGATTTCATTCCTGGTGCAATGATTCCCAATCGTCCAGCTTATAGGAGTAATCCTGAGGAGACAAAGGAGCTTCAAAGGCAAGTTGAGGAGCTGATGTCGAAGGGTCATGTAAAGGAGAGCTTAAGTCCTTGTGCAGTTCCAGTGTTACTTGTGCCTAAAAAGGATGGGACTTGGAGGATGTGCACAGATTGCCGCGCTGTGAATAAAATAACAGTAAAGTATCGTCATCCTATTCCTAGACTTGATGACATGTTAGATGAATTGCATGGGGCTTGTTTGTTTAGTAAGATTGATCTGAAATCTGGTTATCACCAAATTAGGATGAGAGAATGTGATGAATGGAAAACGGCATTTAAGACTAAATATGGTTTATATGAATGGTTGGTAATGCCTTTTGGCTTAACCAATGCACCTAGTACATTTATGCGTTTAATGAACCATGTTTTGCGTGCTTTTATTGGTAAATTTGTTGTTGTTTATTTTGATGATATCTTGGTTTATAGTAAGAGCTTAGATGAGCATGTCGAACATTTAAGGCTTGTGTTATGTTCTTTGCGTGAAGCTCAGTTATTTGCTAACCTCAAGAAATGCTCGTTTTGCACTAGTCAGATTGTTTTCCTAGGATATGTTGTTAGTGCTAAGGGCATTGAGGTTGATGAAGAGAAGGTTAAGGCTATTCGAGAATGGCCTACACCTACAACCATTACTGAGGTACGTAGCTTTCATGGTCTTGCTAGTTTTTATAGAAGGTTTGTAAAGGACTTTAGCACCATAGCTGCACCATTGACTGGAATTATTAAGAAAAGTGTAGGCTTTAAATGGGGAAAGGAACATGATGTTGCTTTTAATTTGATTAAAGAAAAACTTAGTTCTGCACCTTTACTTGCCTTGCCTAATTTTTCTCAAACTTTTGAAGTTGAGTGTGATGCCTCAGGTATTGGAATTGGAGCTGTTTTAATGCAGGGAGGTCGTCCTTTAGCTTATTTTAGTGAGAAGCTAAATGGGGCTGCCTTGAATTACCCAACTTATGATAAGGAGCTTTATGCATTGGTGCAGGCGTTAGAGACTTGGCAACATTATCTTTGGCCCAAGGAGTTTGTCATCCACACCGATCATAAGTCTTTGAAACATTTGAAAGGTCAAGGTAAGTTGAATAGACGCCATGCTAAATGGGTTGAATTCATTGAGACCTTCCCGTATGTTATCAAATACAAGATGGGAAAAGAGAATGTGGTTGCTGATGCTTTATCTCGTAGGTATGCTTTAGTTTCCATTTTAAATGCAAAGTTGCTTGGTTTTGAGTACATTAAGGATTTATATGCTACTGATTCTGACTTTGCTAATGTGTTTGATGCTTTCGAGAGTTCAGGTTTTGGAAAGTTTTATAGGCATGATGGATTCTTGTTTCGAGAGAATAGATTGTGTGTGCCTAATTGTTCAATGCGTGAGTTATTAGTTAGAGAAGCACATGGGGGGTGGTTTAATGGGACACTTTGGTGTTAGGAAAACCTTAGATGTGTTAGTTGAACACTTTTTTTGGCCACATATGAAACGGGATGTTGAGCGAATTTGTGAGAAATGTGATGCTTGTAAAAAGGCTAAGTCTAAGGTTCAGCCCCATGGTTTGTATAATCCCTTACCTATACCTAGTTCACCTTGGGTAGATATTTCTATGAATTTTGTGTTAGGTTTACCTAGGACAAAACGGGGACGGGATTCTGTGTTTGTTGTTGTTGTTGACAGATTTTCAAAGATGGCGCATTTCATTGCATGTCATAAGACCGATGATGCTAGCAATGTAGCTGATTTGTTCTTTAGAGAGGTGGTGCGTTTACATGGAGTGCCTCGGAGCATTGTGTCTGATCGTGATGCTAAGTTTTTGAGCTATTTTTGGAAGACATTGTGGGGTAAGCTTGGTACTAAATTACTATTTTCTACTACTTGCCATCCACAAACAGATGGGCAAACCGAGGTAACTAATCGTACTCTTTCTACTTTATTGCGTGTTGTCATTGGTAAGAATTTGAAAACTTGGGAGAATTGTTTGCCTCATGTTGAATTTGCTTATAATCATAGTGTGCATTCTGCTACTAATTATTCACCTTTTGAAATTGTCTATGGTTTTAATCCCTTAACTCCATTAGATTTGTTACCTTTGCCTGTTGATGAGTGTTACTGATCTTTCTCCTTTTATTGCAGATAACGAAGATTCAAGGACGAATCCTTTTGAGGAGAGGGGGAATGATGCAATACAATCTGATTCGTTGAGCATAAAGGGAGGTCCTATTACTCGGGCAAAAGCGAAAAGGATGAAGGATGCATTGAACGGACTGATTCAAGACATATGGGCTGATTATGCAAGCCCAAGCATGGAGAGTGTGTTTGAAGGCTTTTCTACCATGTCATGCGTGGGCTTTAAGGGTAAAAGGCATCAAGTTTATTTTAATGTAATTCAAGTCAAACAAACCTAATTAAGTGGCTGTATGGACTGATTTAGTTTATTTAGGGATTTTGGGCTCATTACTTGTTTAAAGCCCAACTATAGTTATTCCTATTTAGATTAGGATTTGTTACCTTAGTAGATTAGGATTTGTTTTAGGGCTTTATATATACACAACCAAGACCTTGAAAAAGGACAAAATATTTTTATGAGTATTGTGAGGTTTCTACCTTATTGTTCTTCCAAGAACTATTTCAAGAACTTATAAAGAATTAATCTTTCTTGTGGCGTTCATCGACTTATCGCTCAATCTTGAGTGTGGCGTCTTTCTCTTGAACTTTTAACCTTGGGTTCTTGTTTCTTGAAAACATTGGGTCTAGGGTTTTAGGTTCTTATAATTCTGGTTTGTGAACTTTCTTGGGGATTCTTCAATCAATTTGCGTGTGGGTTCTTGAATTCGTTTAAGGGTTCGCATCATGAACTACCCTACCTATGATAAGGAATTATACGCTCTTGTCCGTGCTTTGGAGACATGGCAACACTACTTGTGGCCTAGGGAGATCAACCGTTGATCTTGCTCGTATACAAGGAATCATTCCTAGTAGAAACTAACTCTTCTCTTCCTAGCCTTGCTAATTCTTTGCTGCAGGAATTTAAGGATGTCTTTCCCGAGGAGATGCCCAATGGTTTACCACCCATTCGAGGCATAGAGCACCAAATTGACTTGGTACCCGAAGCTTCAATACCTAATAGGCCAGCCTACCGAAGCAATCCCAAGGAAACAAAGGAACTTCAAAGGCAAGTTGAAGAATTGTTGGGGAAAGGGCATGTCAGAGAGAGCATGAGTCCGTGTGCCGTACCAATACTACTTGTGCCGAAGAAGGATGGAACTTGGAGGATGTGTGTGGATTGTCGAGCCGTCAACAACATAACGGTAAAGTATCGCCATCTGATCCCAAGGCTAGATGATATGCTTGATGAGTTACATGGCTCATGTATTTTTAGTAAAATTGACCTCAAAAGTGGATATCACCAAATAAGAATGAAAGAGGGAGATGAGTGGAAAACTGCTTTTAAAACCAAACATGGGCTTTATGAGTGGTTAGTCATGCCGTTTGGTCTCACCAAGCACTTTTATGAGATTGATGAATCATGTTTTACGTGCATTTTGGCTATGTCACGGTTTAGGCCGTTTAAGAACCTTGCCATGGTGGCCTCACGATCTTCCTCCACATTGGCCCTAATCATGGCTACCTCCATCTCCTTGTGATAGTCTTCAACACTCCTCGATCCTTGTACAAGGATTTGGAGCTTTTGGAACAACTCGCGGTAGTAATGGCTCGGAATGAACCGCTTCCTCATGAGGGCCTTAACCCATCCCAAGTATCAATAGGTCTCTCATGATTTCTCCGCCTAGTAGTAACTAATTGGTCCCACCAAATAACGGCATAGTCCGTGAACTCAATCACCGCCAACTTTAACTTTTTCTCCTCCGAATAGTTATGGCAATCGAAGATGAGTTCAATCTTTTTCTCCCACTCAAGGTATGCCCCCGAGTTGTTTCTGCCTTGAAAGGAAGGAATTTTCATCTTGATGCTCCCAAGATCTCCATCCATACCCTCATGGCCCCTATGGGGTCTCCTAGGGCCCCCTCTCACACATCTATCCCTCCTAGGCTCGAATTGGAACATTGCACGCCTATCCCGATCGTCATCACCATCATAAAGTCCCTTGACATCCTCCTCTTCCAAGTTTTCATTAGGATTCGCTCTAGGTCCTCCTCGTCCCACTTGTATGTTTTGTAAGGTCACCTCTTGTCTAGGAATTCTGTCCTCAATATTTCAATACTGCAAGGACATTTGTTGCAATTTTCGAAATACTGCACATAAGGTAAACTCCTCGTCAAATTCGGCACCTCCCTTTCTTCCCTAGAGCCTTCCTTTGAAGTCATTGTTAGGGCATATCTGTAAAAAAAAATGTTAGTAAAAAAAATCTCCTCACACACTCTCTCACGTGTAAGCACTCAAGATGTTCACTTGTGTATCACTCAATTTCCTCACACACTCTCTCACGTTTGTCTGCACTCTGTTCACTTCATGTATCACTCTTTAATGAAGTTTTTTTTTATCCCCACTCAAGTTCCTAAGGAACACCACAATGAAAATCAAAGTTTGGCCTCGGTATAGCCCCTCACAACCAAGATCCCTGAGAAGTCAAAGTCCTCGATATGAGACACAAAGTCCAACAAAGAGAGCGTTCACTGAATTTAACACACCACACCAAAAGACTCTAAGATATTGTATGGTATAAAATAGCAAGAGTAATATTCAGAAACCAATCAATATATTTTATTGATTTAGTACTATCAAGGTCGCCCAACAAAGAATCTAGAGAAGTGCGTGAG
>CM042187.1:27643773-27654059 GCA_023539305.1 Ilex asprella
AACTTGAATTATATTGATGAATCTTTGTTGCCCAAGTGGATCATGCTCCATGGGCCTCCACGCACTTGCTTGAATCCATGCCTCTTGAACCAGCCCATTGAGTGCCCTCCTTAAACTTCTTTGCTCGTGCTCTCGTAATCGGCCAAATTCTATTATCTTTCACATCTTCGAATTTGTGTTTCCTTGAGCATCTTATGGATTGCATCACAATCCAGGGTGGTGAAACCACCCGAATTTCAGTTGGAGGAACACACAACCAACTCCCATGAACCAACCACAAATTTCACAACCACCATCTCAAGGAAACCTTACCAACCACCACACAAGAGGAACCTTGAGGATACACTGAACCAGTTTATGCAAACTCAAATGAACTTCAATGCACATTCCACCCAATCTTTCATTGAGTTCAAAGCACAGACCATCCACTCCTTTGAAGATCTTAAAAGCCACATTCAAAGCTTGACCCAATCCATGAGTACACAAGAAAAGGGCAAGTTTTCTACCCAACCAAAATCGCCACAAGATCAAGCTCAAGTTGTCACTACACTGAGAAGTGGAAAGGTGATTGACAAAACCGTCAGAGATATGTTATTTCCAAAGTCAAAATCTGAGATCATCCCAGTAAACTCATCAGTTAAGCCTGAACTTGTAATCGAAAAAGAGCCTGAGCCTGTGATAGAACAAGAGCCAGAACCTTCATGTTCAATTCCTGCTCCTTTCCCGCATAGACTCAAGGCTACACAAAAACTGAATCGTCAGCTTGAAATTTACAAGCTTTTCAAGCAAGTAAAAATCAACATCCCACTTCAGGATGCAATCCAACAAGTACCATCTTATGCCAAGTTTCTAAAAAACTTGTGCACAGTCGAGAGAAGCCAGAATGTCCAAAAAAGAGCCTTCCTAACAGAACAAGCCAGTGCCCTACTATAATGCAAAACCCTTCCAAAATACAAGGACCCTGGATGTCCAACTGTCTCATGTGTCATTGGAAATTTCAAGATAGAACAAGCATTGTTATACCTTGGAGCTAGTGTTAATCTGCTACCTTACCCTTTCTACCAAAAGTTGGGTCTGGGTGAACTCAAACCCACTTGTATCACACTCTAGTTAGCAGACAGATTTGTCAAAATCCCTAGGGGCATTGTTGAAGATGTGCTTGTCCTTGTGGATAATTTTGTCTTCCCTGTTGACTTCATTTTTCTAGATACTTAACTTGCATTACATTCAGAGTACCAAATTCCTGTCATTCTTGGTTGACCCTTCCTAGAAACTTTCAATGCACTAATCAATTGCAGGAATGGAGTCATGAAATTAACTTTTGGGAATACGACTCTGGAGCTGAATATTTTCAATATTGCTAGACAACCAGGAGAGGATGAGGACGAAGGGGAAGTAAACTCCATTGAATCTTTGATACAAGAACATCTAAGTGACACGTTCTGTGAACATCTGACTGAATCATCTCTGCTAGAGTCCATCTCATCTGATGACCAAAAAATAAAAAGTTGTCTTACTCATGCTGTTGAGAAATGGACCCCAAAATTTGAAGAAATTTTACCAAATGGCACAAAGCCATTCTCATCAAGTGATAGGCCGCCAAAGCCTGAATTGAAGTCTCTCCCTTCTGACCTTAAGTAAGCATTTTTAGGGAAAGATGAGTCATACCCAGTGGTAATTTCCTCTAAGCTCACAGACTTGCAAGAGTTTAAACTGATTGAAGTTCTTAAAAGTCATAAAAGTACCATTGGGTGGACCATCGCTGACTTGAAAGGTATAAGTCCGTTGATCTGTAATCATGTAATATATCTTGAAGAGGACTCAAAACTCTCTCGTCATATGCAGAGACGACTAAATCCTCACATGAAGGAAGTTGTAAGGACTGAGGTACTTAAACTCTTAGATGCAGGAATAATCTTTCCTATATCCGATAGCAAATGGGTTAGTCCAACCCAAGTTGTACCCAAAAAGTCTGGGGTCACAGTGGTAAAAAATGATGCTGATGAACTAGTACCAACTCGAGTCGTTACAGGATGGCGAATGTGATTACTGAAAACTGAATTTGATAACTAGGAAAGACCATTCTCCCTCCCATTTCTTGACCAAGTTCTAGAAAGAATTGTTGGATGGATATTCGGAGTATAATCAAATTGGGATTGCCTTAGTTCACATGTCCCGATCAAACTATTTGCGTTCAAATGGATGCCTTTTGGACTTTGTAACGCTTCTGCAACATTCCAAAGATGCATACTAAGCTTGTTTAGTGACATGGTTGAAAATTTTTTGGAAATATTTATGGATGATTTCTCTGTCTATGGTGACTCAATTGATTTGTGTCTGGCAACTTAGAGAAAGTATTAGTAAGGTGTGAAGAAGCCAATTTGGTGCTTAATTGGAAAAAATATCATTTCACGGTAACACAAGGCATTGTCCTAGGCCATATGGTGTCATCTGAAGGCATGAAAGTTGAAAAGGCAAAAATTGATCGAATTGGAAATCTACCAGCACCCAAGACTGTAAAGGATGTCCGATCATTTATGGGACATGTAGGTTTTTACAGGAGATTCATAAAAGACTTCAGTACCATAGCCAAACCTACGTGTCATATCCTGAGTCAAGACGTAATCTTTGATTGGAATGAAGCATGTCAGAAAACCTTTGACAAACTGAAAGGCATGTTAATTTTCGCTCCAATAATGCAACTCCCTGACTGGAACCTACCCTTTGAACTAATGTGGGATGCGAGTGATTATGCTATAGGTAATGTATTGGGACAAAGAAAGGATAAGAAATCACATGTAATCTACTATGCAAGCAAAACTTTGAATGATGCTCAAATGAATTATTCAACAACTGAAAAAGAATTGCTTGTTATAATTTTTGCTTTGAAAAAATTTTGTTCTTATCTTGTTGGTTCTTTTGTTAATGTATTCACTGACCTTGCTCACAAAGAAAGATGTCAAACCGAGGCTCTTAAGATGGATACTCTTACTCCAAGAGTTTGATCTTGTCCTTAAAGACAAGAAAGGTGTTGAAAATGTGGTGGCAGACGATCTGCCTAGATTAACTTATGAATTTCACGATGATGGACTGTCAATCAATGAGAAATTCCCTAATGAACAACTGTTCATAATTAATGAAATCCCATGGTATGTAGACATTACTAATTTCCTAACTATTGGGACACTCCCTCCATCATTCACTCCCATGGATAAAAAGAAATTTCTGAGGGAGGTTCGTAACTTCTTTTGGGAAGATTCGTATAGATTAAGGATCAAATTATAAGACGATGCATCCTTGCTCATGAAAGCAAACAGGTAATATCATTTTGTCATTCTAAAACATGTGGTGACCATTTTTCATTAAGGAAAACCATTGCAAAAATTTTACAGTGTGGATTTTACTGGCCCACACTTTTTAAAGATATCCATGCCTTTTGTTTAACATGTGATAGATGCCAAAGATTAGGAAATATTTCAAAAAGAAACATGATGCCCTTAAAATCCATTCTGGTAATTGAAATTTTTGACTGCTGGGGCATCAATTTTATGGGACCGTTTCCCCTTCCTTTGGCTATCTATACATTTTAGTGGCAGTAGACTATGTATTCAAATGGGTAGAGGCAATTCCATGCCAAAATAATGATCAGCAAACAGTGATCAAATTTTAAAAAGAAAAGGATTTGGAGTTCCTAAAGCAATCATAAGTGATGGGGGTTCTCATTTTTTAATCGTCCTTTCTGGAATTTGATGAAAAAATATCTAATTTTTCACAAAATTACAACCCCTTATCACCCACAAACTAGTGGACAGGCTGAATTAGCTAATCGGGAGATCAAATTAATTTTAGAAAAAATGGTAAACTCAGATCACAAAGATTGGTCATCAAGACTGACTGATGCACTCTGGGCATATCGTACTGCTTTTAAAACAATTTTGGGTATGTCTCCCTATCGAATAATCTATGGAAAACCATGTCACCAACCTGTGAAATTGGAACATAGGGCATATTGGGCCATTAAAGTAATAAATTTTGACCTGGACAAGGCTGGACTATAAAGAAAACTTCAGATGAATGAATTGGAAGAATTAAGAAATGAAGCTTATGAGAATGCCAAGATTGCTAAAAACAGGATGAAAATTTTTCATGACAAGAACATTGTGAAGAAATCCTTTGAACCTTCTCAGAAGGTCCTATTGTTTAATTCAAAACTCCACTTTTTTCCTGGTAAGTTAAAGTCAAGATGGACTGGGTCTTACATTGTCAAAAAAGTGTTTGATCATGGAGCAATAGAAGTGGAGAACCTATCAAACGGTAATATCTTTACTGTTAATGGCCAGAGGTTGAAACCATTTTTGGAGGATTTTGTTAAAAATGTGGAAACCATTATTTTAATGGAACTAGAATATCCCTCCGAGAATCGCACCTGTCGACACTTAAAAGGGTCGGATCAGGTAAAAACCCGACCTGAGAAGACACCATCATGAGACCCCCACCACTTTTTCCTATCCTTTCCCATGTGTCTCCATTGAGCCCCTCCACCACTGCCTTTTTCTTTTTTTTTTCTTCTTCTTCCTCGCTTGCTGTTCTACTTCGTTCCTCTTCTTCTTATTTTTCTTTTCCCTTTTTCTGCAAATCCGACCATACCCAAGCGAAATCATGTCCATGTATCCCGATGATCAGATCCCTATTCTCATGTTTTACATTGTTTTACTTCAGTTGTTTATGGGTATATTGCTGCTTTTCGCAATCACATAAAAAGCCTTACAAGTCGACCAGAGCCGCAAATCTGAACAGGAAGGATTAATGATTGCATTTTGATTTGAAGGTATCTGAAGAAGCATGGATCATTGCCTTTCAACCTCATTTCCAAGATCTATACTGGTAAATTCGAAACATTGGGGACAATGTTTAGTTTAGGTTTGGGGGGTGAGAATACAGTCCATATTTTGTGCCATTGTGTGCCTGTAAAATTTTAAAAATTTTTGTAGTTTTTGTTGATACTGTTGTTGTTATTCCATATTATACTGTGTACCTTGCCTTGTATTTTTGATGTCTGTGAGCCAATTTAAATTGTCTTTGTGACTGACAGATGTTAAAGAACCGGATAATGAGTCTTAAAGCTTAGGAATCATGGATGTTAAAATTTTTTGGTTTAGTCTAGGAATTCAACACACTTTTCTATCAAATGTGCATATTGTGATCATGAGAAAAGCAAGATTGGTAAGGAAAAATGAAATCCGAGAATAGCAAGCAAAACCCCTCCGTGGCAGAAGAACTTTTGCTAAACGATGTCGTGTCAAGAGACTTGGTACCTGCAAACAGTGTGGGCGGGTATTTCATGATAAAAAATACAATTAGTGTTCTGAACCAATTTATGGTCGTGCACTCGATCGATTAGACTAGATAGTGAATGGGTAGAGTAAGGATTATCCTGACACGCCATCCTATTCTGGTACTTTGCTTAACTAGTTTGTGCGACAAAAGATTGGAAGAGTCACTGGTTGTTCGAACTACACAGAGGATGACTCGAATTAGATTACTTTCTAAACAAACTGTGGAAAATTGTGTTTTGGGGAATGAAAGCCAATGGTCTGAATTATTGTGAATAGTGTGAAAATCCTTTTTATTTTTGTACATACTTTATGCTTTTAAATTGCTACAACGAAAATATGGGTTGAGTAAAGGAATGTCCTAAAATGCCAACCTCAAGTATGGGTAGGGATTTGTCCTGAGACGCCATGAAGTTTTTCCCCTTTTATTGTGTATAATATAGTGTAGAAAATTTTTGTTTTTATTCAACGTTCGAACGCCAAGGGACGTTCGAACGTCAGAGGTTTACAGTACTCTGCCTCTGATGAACTCTCTGATGGAACCAAAAGTACTGGGAACTCATAACGTTCGAAAGTCATTCCACGTTCGAACGTTAGTTTAAATTTCTTCAGTTCACGTTCGAACAGTGCAACTCAGACTACAAAAACCTAATCGTCTTATTCATTTCAAAAAGCCCCAAATCACTCTGAAATTCTCAAAACCCTAGAGCCATCCTTCACTCAATCCACCCTCAGACCCCAAGAAAACCTAAAATCAACCCTTCCCAACTCATTTCCACCTCAAAAACATTATCCCCATACCAGAAATCCCAAAATTTCAACACCTTCTCCAAGCTGCCAACGTTCGAACGCCATGCCCAGAGTCAAACTCCTGTTAGGCGTGCTCGACCAGTGAGCTAGGAACCCAACATTGTTGAGGAAGTTATAGAGGAGAGAGAGGGGAGGCGAAGGACAAAGAGGTATGATCGTACCCGGTTCCCAAGCGCTCTAAAAGCTGAAAGGTATGAGAATTTCTACCATAAACACCCTGTGGTTTGTGAGAGGGATGTGGTCATAGATGATTTTGCTGAGATTGGTGTGAAGGCGGAGATGGACATAACAGAATGGGTGTGGCATTTGAGGAACGGAGGAAGGGCCATTGTTAATTTGGTGCGGGAGTTCTACTCCAACGCCGAGATCATTAATGGTGCAATCCGAACCTATGTACGGGGAATCCACATCGAAGTGGATGAGGATTACACAAAAGAGGTAAGAACGGAGTTGCCGCGGGTGCAAAGACTTACCTACCCCTCAACGCAAAATGTAGAATTGGATGAGGTGGGTAAAGAATTAACTGGGATGGATAACTTTTATTGGGCTGGGAGGAAGTTTCTAAAAGAAGGAGAATTGACAGATAGATATAAAATGCTCAACCTGATTGCCGTCTTCAACTTCTCTCCAATAAAAAGATCAAATGAAATTTTGCCAGAGATGGCTCGCCTGCTCTATGCCATTGCAAAAGGGCATAGCATTGATCTCCCCTCCCTCATACTAAATGAAATGAAAAAGGGATGTGATGCAAAAAGGAATGCATTACCCTTTGGTACATTGGTAATGGAGATGTGCATGGACAATGGGGTGGTGGAGAGGCCCGAGATGGAGGTGCAAGAGCCGATGGGGGCACTCGACAAAAGATCTTTCAAAAGGAGCAAGGGCCATAGTGGTGACCCAGCAGCGAGGCAAGAAGTATCCCCTCACCAAGGCGTTGATGAGGTGCAGGAGGAGTTAGATCGAGAAGAAGAGAGGGAGATGGAGAGGGAGTACATGCATCAGCAAGAGCAGGCAGGCCCCAGCAGGAACCCTCAGCGGACATTGATGGACGTATGCTTAGCATTGAAGCTAAGCAGGACGAGATCCTTAGGCTATTAAGGGGTGGTACTAGTGGAGATGGTAGTGCTAGTGAAGCCGGTGGCATGGATGTTAAGGAGGGAGACGGATGATGATTTCTATTCTTAGGGTTCTTTGTTGTTTCCTTTTATGGATGCTTGCTTTTGTTTGAAATTTTAGTGGAGATTTTGTGGATGATGTTTGTTTCTGGTAGTTGCTATGAATATTTACAATTTTTACTGTTTTGGATAGATCGAATCATGGATGATGTTGTGAATGATCATATTTTATGGAATGCATGGTTCAATTTACCACTTATGTTTGTTTTAAAAGCATTTGTAGCTTTAGTTTTATATTGCTAAATGTTAATAAATATTGAAACAGATATGGATGTTAAGATTGTTTGTTCAAATGACTAAGCATATGATCGGTTTGACACCTCAACTCAACAGCCGAAACATAAAACCTCGTTTTTAAAACCTTGATACAGTCTCTATGCTTAAATTGTCAAATGTACAGAAGTTTTTGTCATTTTTAAGGTACAAAGGTGATCAGACTCGAAAATGGAATCGGTATATAACCAATATTCCTTGAAACACCCAACATAACCAGTGGAGATGATAAAGAAAACCATGGTAAGTTTTGAACCTTCTGTTGCTTTTGAGAATATCAACGATTGCTCAAGAAAGGTTTTTCACTTCTTTTTTTTCAATGATCTCATTAAACTTTGCTTTGATTGATGCAACTAAAGTGATCTGTTTTGATAACCCGCAGGGAACTTTTGCATATACATACATATGCACCTACTTGAGAAAGGATCTTAGGCCATCTTTGGATCAACTTTGAGCCTTAGCTAATTCTTTCACAAAAATATGACCCTAGTCAGCCGTGATTAAGCCTTCAAAGTATGAATTCCTTTCCAAAAAGCCCAAATGGTGACCAAGCCACAAGGAAATATACTCGACATACCTTCCTATCTAATTTTCTTACACCCTCTTATAGATCAGAATAATACAAAAGAACAAGAAAAATAGACAAGACAATGGTGGCTACTGTTCCATGAAAGAAAAGAAATTCAATGAAAACAATCTACAAAAGGGGAAAGAGACTGAGAGACAGGGACATGCCAAGAAAGTGAAAAATGGAAAAATGAAAGAAAGAAATCCCATTCCCATGCAAAAATGTCAAAAAGCCGAACAGATGTGTGCTAAATGCATAAAAGATAGTTTTTGTACTCCATTGACGTCATTTCGTTAGCCACTAACCTCTGGCCCCGTTACAACCTATTAAAGCCCTAGGTGATCTCAAGTTTGATGCATATGTATGTCTTCAACTATAAGTGGGGTATGTTACTTGTATTACTCTATTTTCATCAAAATTCCTTCATGAGATTATGCCAACACATGAATAGTTTGTTTCCAAAAGCTTCATTCATTTTCTACATTACGCATGTAATTGTTTGACTGGCCATCTTTTGATTACATGCCCAGTGAAAAATCACTATAATCATAGCGAACTTTTTATTGAGGGTATGCCCAAGAGAGACTTGTGAAATCAAAGCTATCCATGGAGGGTGATAAGTGGAATGCTTGTTATATATCAATTCTTGTTTCAAGAATGATCACCCCACTCCCAAGGAAATTTCAAATATTAATGTGACAAGTGCTAATTTTTTAATAGAGTTGATACCAAGGGAAAAGAAATGTAGGGAATGTGTCACAATTGAAGGATGGGTGTCCTAACGAGCATAATGCTAATTCACTTAAAACAACAATCTCACATACACATTTGTTCGACTGAAGTTTGTAGGTAACTTCACTGGAAACCCTCACGAGACAACCGACGTCCACTAGGTGAAACCTGGTTGCAAAAGCTAAATGCAACCGGATGGCCTGCAAAAAAGGCATTTACATTTCTTTGTTGATATATTACTAGAGAATAGCAATATTTAGGTTGGGGATGACGAGAACTAAGGTGGGCCTACTTTTAAAGATCCGTTGCATGTCTAGATGGACCAATTACAAGATTAAGAGCAATGAAGATGAAGGAAGCATTGAATTGGCTGATTCAACACATACGGGCCGATTATGCAAGCCCAAGCATGAGGAGTGGGTTTGAAGGCTTTTCTACCATGGCATGCGTGGGCTTAAAGGGGAAAAGCCATCAAGTTTATTTTAATGTAATTTAAGTCCAACAAACTTGATTAAGTGGTTGGGATTATGGGCTGATTACCTGCTTAAAGTCCAACTTTAGTTATTCCTATTTAGATTAGGATTTGCTTCTTTAGTAGATTAGGATTAGTTTTCTTATTAGATTAGGATATGTTTCTTTATTAGATTAGGATTTGTTTCTTTGTAATGACCAGCCTTATAAATAGGCTTTTAATCAATGAAATAAGGGAGACAATATGAGAGACAATACATAATGAATTTTGATTGTAAGTTGAGTTGAGTTTACTCCTCTAGTTCTTGAATGAACTTTTGAACTTATCAAAGGTACATCACAACCTTTGTGGCGTTCCTTCTTGTAATTTGGGTCCTTGAGACAGGTTCTTCAATGAGTCTAGATTTTAATATAATCTAGGTTCTTGACACAAGATCTCAATGGGTCTAAATTCTCCATTGGGCTGTTTCTCCAATATTGTTGTTGGGTCTCAAAGTAAGTCAATTGGGATTCACATCAATTGGTATCAGAGCAAGGCTTCCAACCAGGTCATATTCTATCCTTTTTTTAACTTTTTTTTATTTATAGCGAAATTGATTCTAGGGCTTCATTGTTCTAGGGTTACAAAAAAGAAAGGAGGCTGCCAAAATTCTTAGGGATTTGTGTGGCTGCCAAAAAAATATTTTTTTCATTGTTCTAGGGTTTGAGTTATCTTTAGGGTTTTTTTTTCTTCAATTTTTTACTATCTAGTTTATTATTAAATCAGTTGGTTACAAAAAAAAAGGAGGTAGCCAAAATTCTTAGGGTTTTCTGTGGCTGCCAAAAAAATATTTTTTTCATTCTTCTAGGGTTTGAGTTATCTTTAGGGTTTTTTTTTTCAATTTGAATTTTTTTTTCTACCTTCTATGTTTTTTATCTTTCTCC
>CM042187.1:27667604-27705480 GCA_023539305.1 Ilex asprella
CACATCTTCGAATTTGTGTTTCCTTGAGCATCTTATGGATTGCATCAATAAATGAAGGATTTTAGAACCTTGCAACTAAGTGTGTATGTGTGGTGAAGACATGGACACATTACATGAGGATTTGGAGGCATAAAAGTGAAAGAAATCAAGGAGGTATGGTGTTGGGTAACATAGGCACCCACACCTGCACCATTTGATTGTAGCACCTTGATTTACTCTTGTTTGACCATGATCCACTTTGAATTTGAAACAGTTCAAAACATGAAAGTTGTAGATCTGGATGTCTTTTGTATTGTGTCAAACTCTCAGCTCAATCCGACGGTTGGATCAAAAGTTATAACAATTCTACAAAAACTAGTCCAAAGTAGGCAACCTATCAGTAGTTTTTACTCCAATAGCCAAAACCTACCAGTAGATCACTAAAAACCTACTGGTAGGTTTTGTCCAGAATGCCTACAACTCATGCTCCAATTTCTTGGGGGCCCACCTACACTTCTCTCACACCTACCCCGACATGTTCTACACATAACCATGTCATTCTTACACAAAAGTTTGCATTTAGAAGAGAAGGCAGGAAAAGAGAAGAGAGAAAGAGAGATGCTAGGAGGAATGGGGGTGCAAGCATGCCTACACCTTGCTTGTGCAGATATCCAAACCTCCCCAAAATCATTGAATCTCTGCAACACTGACCTAAGAGAAGCTCCATGGACAAAAATGAAGACATATATACACCAATTCTTCAGTATTTCAAAGGGGAGGCTACTTAAGCTTAGAAGTAGTGTAGAGAGAGAAAGCTTGGATTTTGACATTTTCTTTACCCATTTCACTTGATGTAAGCTACATTATATTGGTAATCTTCATTTCTTGCATTGTAATCTTAATTTCTAGCACTTTAATCTCTTTTATTTCAAGTGTAGTCTAGTTTAATTCATGTTCTTGCATTTTCCATTGCTACAACTGGGTTTCTCTGCAACTTTTCCAATTTCAGCTGGGTATTGTCTTTAAGCTTTGATTTTGGTTATGAAATGAATTTCTCTTGGTAGTTTACTATCTCCTAGCATTAATACAAGTTCAAGGCTCTATTTTAAGCTTCATTTCATCTCGATTTTCAGTCCATTTCATTTACATGTCTCTTCACATTATGCATTTCTTTCTTGCTTTTATGAGTAGCTAGATTTTTAGTTGGCTAATTCAAGGGAGAGCTCCTCTTGGGTTTTCCATTTCAACTCATTTTCTCTCCTCCTCTCGGTGTACGATGGTTCGGTTTGACTGGGTTGAGAGTGGATGTGATTGTGAGTTTTGATATCCCGTTGGTCTGGTCACGGGTTATGGTTGGATCCTCACCTCTATCTCGTTACTAGTTTCCCACGAATCAATCGTTCATCTAATCACCATTGGAGGAAGGTTTCAAGTTGAGTTGGGATTCCCATTGGAGTGAACCTTTTGGATTAGCCAATACTTGTTTTCTTGCATTTTCATTAAGAACAACACTCACCAAAACAAACTACAAGATTTTACACTTTTTCATTTTGACAAAATCACCTTCACACAATTCCCTTCCTTCCTTCCTTGAGGAGACGACATTGGAATACTTTTTCAAGTAAAAGACGACACACAAAAGTCTCTCTGTGCTTGGGGAGCACTTTTGTTCACACATTTCATTTTATTCTCCAGTTCATTCCCACCATTTCGCTACCCCATTTATCACATCATTCCAAGGGAGAGTGACACTCCCCATCACACATAAGCCATATACACATTCGAGGGTGATGTCCAAAGGTTAGGGAATACATACAATAGAAACCATCAAGCAGTATACAAAGGTTCTCATCCACCATATTCAACCTCTTATAAAACTCCTTACATATCAAGAGGCTGTACTCTGCAACTGGATCAGACCATAGCCGAATCGCATGCCTCTCTATCACCCTCACAACCTCGTCATTTGGTCCGAGGGTAGGCATATCCACATGACGCTCGCACGTCACATTCTTCTCGTCAATGCTCTTCGCGAGAGCGTCACTCTTTTGCTTTTTCTTCTCTCTCCACTCTCTCCACTAGGGCCCACCTCTATCCTCTTGTGGGAGCTCGTGCCCCACATGTTGTGGAGAACTCGATCCAGTTTGTTTGTTATGGGCCATGTAAATGAAAAATGCCTCAAGGCCACGAAGGGGAGAAACGACATCCAAAGTGCCTCGGAAAGATAAAATGGAAGATAAGCATGCTTACCTAGATGAGCCATTACAATGGATTCCAAGGTTTTGAGGAAAACCAAAGTGAAATGGATTTGGGGGAAATCTTTGAGAAAACTAGGGTTTTGTGACAAATCCAAGAAATAATCAACCTAGAGATGTTTTGAGAGAGATTAGATGGATGGGTTAGGAATCTTTGAAGGTTAGAGAAGTTTTTATAGAGAGGGGGAGAGCTTAAGAGATCGAGTTTATAGGGGAAAGTGAAAGGTTCCCTAAAAAAACTGACTTAAAATCCTCGTTTCCTAGTTTTCTAGGAAAAACCTACTGGTAGAACATTCAAAAACCTACCAATAGGTTTTGTGCACGAGAAAATTCCTACCGATAGGTTTTGACAGACATCTACCGGTAGCTTTTAGCTTTTTTCCAAAAATTCCCTAAGCTCCCTTTTTCATTTCCACTCCAATTTTGCTCATTCTCTACACATTCTAACAACTTATTTACCACCTCTACTTCACCAAAAACATAACCTACGCTTGTGCACCATAATTGAGTGATCATGCACACAGTCATTTACGAAATTGCAACAAGATTTCAAATTTTGATGCTTTCAACACACAAGACATGGATCTCTAAATCTAACTACCAAAATGAATACCCAAAATGTAAACACATATTTAAATGGTAAAGGCATTCCTAATCCTTCATAATATCTAAAGTTTGAGCGATATTTCCTCAATCTTGCAAGCAGAGGGCTAATGACAACACTGTTCAAATACCTGAAAAAAGTACACATGAGCATCACCCTGGCTTTAAATGCTTTTCTAGAGTATGCACCTACACATTCATTTTCAAACTCGTGTGTGTGTGAAGTGAGCATGTAATTTAAGCATTTACCCAATGGAATTCACATTCACTTGGATATCCAAATTTAGTTTCGATGCAAAACTCACCAAGGGTTTCTCTCAACAATGAATCACACTATAATTATCTTGGCATGCTCTCCATGTGTATATGTGAGATAGAATCATATGCAAAAACTGAAGTATGCTCACATATAATCCAAAAATGAAGCACATTCAAAAAAATTAAACAACCTTGGCATAATCTCATGAAAGGAATGTTAGGGCACTTGATAGCAAAATCAACTTTTCTTTTCCTTTAAAAATGTGCCTACCCAATGATTCTTTTAGATCATTTAGGACTGTCAAGGTTTGAAATGAGGCCTTGGGGTGATATTGAAGCAAATAAAATGAAGGAAAGAGAACAACAAAGAGGGTTATTCCGAGGCATGACCTTTATTGTCAACAATTTCTACTTGTTCTGGAATTTTTAGCTTATCACCTTCACCTCACTCTTTGTTTCTTTTCCCTTCTTTTCCTTAACATTTTCCTTAACATTTTGAATTCAACAATCAGTTATCCCTCTTGAGATCAATCACAATTAATTCTCAGAACACCCAAGGTGTGTTAGATTTTTATCATTTTGCACTGGCTTAGTCAATTGTGTGGCATGGACACAAAATTTTTATTTGAGGCTCAATCATGGAATTAGGGATGAATTTTTCCAAGAAAATGGCTAAGGTTCAAAGCATTTCAAAGATGACCTAAGATCACTTCTAAATAAGCATGGGGAGGCATGTTAGCATTTCTAGACAAAGTTAATCAACTATCCACATGCACTCTAACCAAAGCAAGCATAATGTGATTATTGAACAGATTTTGAATTTAGAAAATTGTTCCTGTGAGTAAATGTAAGTTCCTTCCAACAAGGATCGGCATTAAAGCTCACATAGGTACTTATTTCCTCTCCACTATGCAAGTCATACACTAAATTGTGAATCCAATCCTTAAATTGTCGAAATTACACATTCAATGTGCACTTATGGTTGAGTTCAAAAGAAAACACATATCTGATACTCAAGTATAGGATAAACTTTTATAATATGCTCATTTATTCAAAATTCAAAGCAAAGATCAAAATATACATACACTCATGACACTCTTAATAGGGGAATATATAGGTCAACATTAATATATTTTTCACAAAAAAAGTTAAAAAATTTCACATGTCTCAACACTTATAAACAAAACTCTTAAGAGCGTGTGAATGGTGAATTTCACCACAAAAAAATGATATTATCAACAAAAAAATTCCATAAAAACAAAAAATTGGTGTATTCAACAAATGGTGCACCTCACCCCCCCCCCCAAATTGATTCATGCATTATCCTCAATGCATCAAAAATATATAGAATGCAACGATGGACTTAAAAAGATAAGTAGGGTTAGAGCGCACCTCACATTGAGGTTTGACTAAAACACTGTGAACTGCACATTTGAAGAAAGAAAACTATGCAAAGATGAAAGTAAGTAAACAAAATAACTAGGAAAGTACATGATAAAAGAAAGTGATTGTACACAAAAATCTACTTGGACATTTATCAATCAACAAGCTCCAGGCAGATCCACAAATTCTTCCTCCATCATTTGAACTTCAAACACTCGAAAAATGGCTTAAGTCTTTGGCCATTGAACTTAATGTTTCTCCACCTTTGGGGTTTGTAATTTCCATGGCTCCTTTGGGGGTAGGCCACCTTGACAAGATAGGGGCCATCCCAATGAGATCAAAGTTTTCCTTGGAAAATGAAGAGTTGAGAATTATACAATAGAATTTTTTGTCTAGGTTCAACGGTTTTTCTCACAATGAATTCATCATGAAAGATCTTTGCCCTCCCTTTGAAAATTTTTGAGTTCTCATATGCATCTCTCTGGATTTCTTCTAATTCATTCAACTCCAACTTCCTATTCTCTCCGGTCATTCTCAAATTGAAGTTCAAAGTTTTGATGACCCAATAAGCCTTGTGTTCCATCCCTAACAGCAAATGAAAAGTGACTTGATTCAAAATGTGTACATCCAAGTGCACGCGGCCAGGCTGTAGTAATAATCTGGTTTGAGCCGGAGTCGAATCCACAAGGAGCTATGTATTGGTGTTTCAATGTAAGCAGTAATGGAGACCAAATGATTGTAACCTTTGAGATTTAAAGTTGTGAGTTTTAAGAATTTTTGCTGGACAGAATATAAGATTCTTTCCAATAAAGTTTTTGTACACAAAATATAAGATAAGCTCAAATGTAAAGAAAATCAGTCTTTAGTTCAAGGATCTAGGCATGTAGTGAATCATTCGGTTTATTATATTTATGGTTGATAACTTAATTAACTCCTCTGTCAACAGCAAGTTAATCGGAAGATAAAGATGAACTGTGAGAATTAAGAACATGGTTCCGATGTCTTTCTAGAAGTTTACAAGAATTGCAACTGCCGAGACTTAATATTTCATTCTTTAAATGATGAACAATAATGGAGAGGATTGAAGGGTAGTCATGAAGATCAAGTCGAGGTACTTACCTCGAATCGATGATTCTTTCTATGCAAGAGTCATTTGTGCCATAGAAAGAACCACGATTATACAAAGTACCTTAGCTTTGCTAGATGCAATCAATCATCCAATAAGCAAGGGGATATAAACATTAAGCATAAGAACAATACACAAATATAACTTTCGGATGATTTATATATGCCCTTCACCTCTTACCAAAGAGTGAATGAGAAACTACTTACTCTTCATGGCTTTGGTAAAGCTAAAAAAGTGAGCGATGCTCATCCCTCCAAGTAGAGGACTTACAAAATAAAATAAAAATAAACAAGGAGTCAATCTTTAATAAAGAATGAGTGAATCACATTCCACCCTTCACGGCTTTGGTAAAGCTCTAGAACTCCTCTAAGAAAGAAGGAAGCTCAAGCTATGGAAATGAAAGAGATCAACAATAAAAGTAAAAGAATGCTAGTTACTTTTGGAGGGTAGCTTCTTCAACCAAGAAATGGAGGGTTGCTTCCTCAACCAAAAGACGAACTATCTTCCTTCTTGCAAGTAATTGAAAGCATAAATTTAAGACTAATTTCATAACAGACTAAGAAGTGTTGGTCTAAAGCCAAACTAACTTCAAGAACAACTACAAGTAAACATACAACAATTCTACAACTAGGTCTTATGAGTGGGAGTCTAAGCCTCCATCAAACTCGTTACCAAGTCTCCTACCAAGCTCCCTTGAAGGCTCCCAAAGTGGGAGTATTTATAGACAAGGAAGGGGAGCAAGAAGGGGGATGAAGGAATAGCGTATGCCGCCCTAGTCAAAGTGAAAAGTCAACCACTCTGCAGTCAATCTGTGGAGAATGTTCGAACGTGATATGGCGTTTGAAATTTTCTTCTGTCTTTGCCTTAAGGGTGTTCGAACGTTGACTGGTGTTCTGACCTTTTCACTCAAGTGCTTTGTGATCTTCAGTGGAAACTCATTTCCATACTCCATGCATCAGTCTAATCTTCAAATGATTCCAGGGGATGTTCAAACGTTGATTGGTGTTCGAACGTGGTACTCAATTACCTCAGGGTCTTCTTTCTTGGCTGCAACACACCATGTCTCAGCAGTCTAATCTTCACATGGATGTAAGGTAACGTTCGAACGTTGATTGGCGTTCGAATGTTTTTGCCTTGGTCCCTCCTTTTCCAATTTTGTTCCATAATGTGATATTTGTTGTTCTTGAACCCTTGTTCACTTTAGGACTTGAAATGACATCACTTAAACTCCATCAAAGCACAATTAGTCTAAAAAATGCATATTAAAATGCTACTTCTAAGTTCTAATCACACCCCCAACCTAAATATTGCTAGTCTCTAGTAATATAACAACAATTGATTGTAAATCTATTTCTAATGCCTTTTTCATAGGTCATCCGGTTGCATTTAGCATCTACAACAAGTCATTATACCACTAGGTTTACCCTAGCAGACGAGTGTTGTCTCGTGAGGGTTTTCAGTGAAGCTACCCATAAATTTCAATTGAACAGATGTGTATATGAGATTGCTGATTACAGTAAATTAGCATCATGGTCATTGAGACGTCTAACCCTCAATTTTGACTTATATCTAGCATGCTTCTTTTCCATTAGTACTTACTCTATGGACAAATTAGTATATGTTGCATTGGCATTTGAAATCCCTTGTCTTGTAAGAATAGTCATTCTAGAAGCAAGAATTGTTATATAACAAACATTCCATCTTACCACCTTCCATGGATAGTTTTGATTTCACAAACCTCTCTTAGAAATGCCCTCAACAAAAATTCCCTCCGATTATAGTGACTTGTCTATCAAAGGGCATGTGATTAGAGGATGGCCAATCAAAAAATCACATGCACAATTAGTATTAGAGTGAAACTTTTTAGAAAGCAAACTAATCATGTTCTTGACATAATCTCACAGAAAAATATTGATGCAATTAAAGAAATACTTTTTATCATACCCCAACTTTTGTTTGACAACACACACATGTATCAGACTTGAGATCAATTAGAGCTTTTCATAGCGTGTAATGTGGCCAAAGGTCAGTGTCTAACGAAATGACATCAATGGTATTCAAAAACTATCATTTGTTTATGTAGTGTAGCACACCTCATTATTTTTGACATTTTACCGAGAAATGGTATTTCTTTCTTTCTTTTTATGTCATTTTTCACTTTCTTGGCAATTCCCTATCTTTTTTGTTCCTTTTATTTTTTGTTTGTTCTCACCGACTTTTCTTTTCAATGAACAACTGACATAGTATTTTTCCCTTATCTTGCATTTTTGTATCATATTGATTTCTAAGAGAGTGTAAGAAAATTAGATAGCAAAGGTATGTTAAGCATATTTTTCTGTGGCTCGATTCTCATATGGGCTTCTTGAAAAGAAATCATTCTTTGAAGGCTCAAGCATGACTAAGTAGGGATATAATTTTGAAAAAGAAATGGCTAAGGCTCAAAATTAAATCAAAAGATGGCCAAAAATCATTTCTCATGTATTTACGCATGTACATGTTGTATGCACGTATTCCCTATGGGATATGTCAATAGATCACTTTAGTTGCATCAATCAAAGCAAATTTAATGAGACTATTGAAAAAAAATGAAGTGAAAAAGCTCTCTTGAGTAAATGTTGATATTCTCTTAGAAGCATCGTAAAGCTTGAAACTTACCATTGTATCCTTTGTCATCTCCACTGTTTATGTCGGGTGTTTCAGGGAATGTCGGTTATATAACACGTTGATTAGCGTTCAAACGTGGTACTCAAATACCTCAAGCTCTTCCTTCTTGGCTCAGGGTCTTCTTTCTTGGCTACAGCACACCATGTCTCAGCAGTCTGATCTTAACATGATGTAAGGTAACGTTCGAATGTTGATTGGCGTTCGAACGTTCTTGCCTTGGTCCCAAGTTTTCCAATTTTGTTCTGTAATGTACTGGCCTTACACTCAAATGTGATATTTATGTTTCTTGAACCCTTGTTCCCTTTAGGACCTGAAATAACATCACTTAAACTCCATCATAGCACAATTAAAAAAGGCATAGTAAAATTCTACTTTTAAATACTAATCAACAAGCCTTGCCGTAGACTAGCCTATAAGGAGACATACCTATAATGGTCTTTACATGGTGCAGTAAGCCCACAAGGCATCGGTCAGCCTAAGTAACCATTACTTTCGATCTGGACTCACCATTATCTGTAGTATGTTTTTAATCTCCCTATTTGCCAACTCGGCTTTGCATTAGTCTACGGGTGATAAGCAGTGGATACCTTGTGTGTTATGCCATATTTATGTATTAAATAGGGTATAGGGTTCGACCAGAGGAGGTGGAGGTCCACCAGGGATCGGCTCTGCCAAAAAGTGTGCTTAAAGGTCTGGGTCACCATTAGTGAAAGCCCATACATCGTCCTCTCCAAGGCGTCTAAGCATTGTGGAGCTGTACGAACCGAGATAAAGGTGGAAGGCCCAAAAGTAGACGACCCAGCTGAGGATGGCTCAGGTCCTCGAGGCTCTAGCTCTTTCACCCCTAGTCCCTGTTTCCCTCTTGATTAGAACAAAATATTGCACATTATGTATGCTTTTATACCTGTTCATACTTGCTTTTTCTGGTGGAATTGAGGAGAAATTCAATTAAGCAGACAATTAATGATGTTGTTGTGTGATTGTGGGTAAAGAGTTGATTATGGCTTGAGTTAATCCCGCTTCGTAGTGCTTAAAGTCAATGGAGATGAGGGGGTGGCTTGGAAGGTGAACAAATCAAGAAAAAGGAAAACCTAGTGAAAAACGTTCCAGAAGATTTGGTCATAAATCTTCTAGAAGGTTTGCATATTGAACTGCTTGTGCCCAAGCCAAAACCTTCTGGAAGGTTTGGTCTATTGGAATAAACCATCCAGAAGGTTTGCATCAACCTTCCGGAAGGTTTTGATCACTAGACTATTTTTTCCTAGTTCGTGATGTTTTGCCTAGAAATGCTAGACAACCTGCAACTCAAGCTCTGCCACTTGGTGGTCCCATCTATGATTCTCTCATTTGTCCCCTAACATCTCCTACACACATACATGCCTCCCTACACCTAAGGTTGGACTTCGGAGGCCCAAGCATTTATGAGGAAGAGAGAGGAGGAAGGCAAGGTAGGTGCAACCTAGGCTTGTCCAAGCCTATCCAAGCCATCAACTCAACCCCCCATTGATGGGAAGCCTCTCACATAGGCTATAGGACCTCCATGGACGAAAACTAAGGGACTCTTGACATTTTTACTACATTAGTCAGCATTATAGAGAGAGAAGCTCAAGGAGGAAGACAGTTTTAGAGAGAAAAGTTGGATTTTTGCATTTCTTTTACCCATTTTCACTTGTTGAAAGCTAGAGTACTCTTGTAATAATCATTTATTACATTTAATGTCATTTATTTCAAGTGTATTTCAAGTTTAATCACTTATCTTGGGATCTACCATTGTTGTATTTGGTTTTTCACTTCAAGCTTTTCAAATGGGTATTAAATGCACTTCTTTGAAGTTTAACTTTTCCTGTATTAATACAAGTTTCAATCTTCATCTCTTCACAATATCTCTTCATATTATGTATGTCTTTGCATTTAATATGAGTAGCTAAGTTTTTGTACGTCTTTGCATTTAATAAAATGCACTTTTCCATTTTTTACAAAAATCACCTTCACACGATTCAACCTTCCTTCCCTAATGAGACGACCTTGGAATACCTATTGATTAACCCTAATTAATTTGTAAATTGGAATAAATGAATAAGTTAATTTTTTGAAATAAAACAGTTAAAAACTTTAATAAGTTAATTTTTTGAAATAAAATAGTTAAAAACTTTGTATAAGGGTTTGTGCGTAAACTAGGGTTTATGTGCTTAAATGTTTGAAATTTAAGGGTTTAGTACAAAATTACTTGAACCTACAAGGGACAATCTGTCAAATTTTAAAAGAACAAAGGATGCGTGTGTAAAATAACCAAGAATTAAGTCAGCATACAAAGAAGATCAAAAATCCAGTAGACCACTACCGTCCGGACGGTGGTGATGGCATTCAGACGGTGCCTCCAAGCGGTGCATGTTAATCCTCCATCTCCTGCTTCACTTTTTGGCCTATAAATAGGCCTTTGGTTCATCTTCATCTAGGGGTGGTCTTGGGCTACAAGAGAGAGAGCTCCAGAGGAAGTTCAGAAAGAGAGAAAAAAAAAGGAAGAAAAAGGAAGAAGAAGAGAAAGTTTTAAAATACTCTGGTCCGTTCTATTCTCCAGCCGAAATTCTGTATTTCTACATTTCTGTTATGTCTTTCTACTTGGAGAGTTGAATTGCAACCACCTTTGTGCCTTAACTGATATTAAGGGTGGTTGTATTTCAACTGTTCCTTGTGAGAGAAGTGTTAGTGTTTGTATTTTATTTACTATTGTAACGAAAATTACATGCACTTCTTGCTTGTCTATAGCAATGGAGAGTGAGTAGTTTACTTATACCCTTCAGTGAGGGGTAAACAAATGTATAATATTGGTTAAATTATGGAAATGCTGATATTATATTATTTACAATATATATACTGTCTTTTATTATTGACTTCATGCATAATTCAGTGATGAACATAATTGGGTGTTACTACGCTGCCCAAAATTATGTCATCAGTGAATTATCAATCTGCCGGATGAATATCCACGGTGTTCCAATAGTATGGCTTGACCTCCAAAGGCACTGAGTATGTTTAAACTATTGGGTAGTACTATTGTCAGATTAATAACCTAAGTGATCCTCTTGAATGGCTTGACCTTCTAAATTACTAGGGTTATTTAACTGATACAGGTATTCTTCTTGAGTGGCTTGTCCTTCTGGTTTAATAAAATTATTCAATTGAAGCATATGCTTACCAGCTAACCCTAATTGATATTAAAATTTTAGAAAGAACAACTGAAATTCCAGCAGCAAGTCACACCCCAATTGAATTCGTTTGAGTTATCTTTAGGGTTTTTTCAATTGTTTACTATCTAGTTTGTTATCAAATCAGTTGGTTACAAAAAAAGAATGATGTGAGGTGGGCCTAGTCTTAAAGATCTTTTGCATGCCCAAATGTGCCAATTACATGATCAAGAGCCAAGTAGATCAAGAAAGGAATGCAAGGATTGGTGCAATCCACTTGGGATGAAGCGAACAAGAGCCCAACACTCAAGATGGGCTTGAAAGAAGGAGAACCAATTTTGATCCACTTGATCCAAACTATGGAAGACATGAAGACATGACTTAGAGATAGGCCTTTTTGTTAAGACTTTCAATTTGTTTAAAGAATTTTTATTATTAGTTTAGAATAAGTGGGTTTGAAGATGCTTCGCCCACATATGTCTTATTATTTTATTTGAACTAGGGTTTAGAATAAGTTACTGTAGCACGGTACTGTTCATGCTACAGTACACATGACACTATTCACTCTAGGACTTTTTTGAGAGAAAGGGTCACAAATTTTAGTCTTTAGTTATTTCTATTTAGATTAGGATTTGTTTCCTTAGTAGATTAGAATTTGTTTCCTTATTAAATTAGGATTTGATTCCTTGTAATGCCCAGCCTTATAAATAGGCGTTTAATCAATAAAAATGAGAGACAATATGAGAGACAATATATAATGAATTTTGATTGTGAGTTGAATTGAGTTTACTTCTCTTGTTTTTGATTGAACTTTTGAACTTATCAAAGGTAGATCACAACCTTTGTGGCGTTCCTACTTGTAATCTGGGTTCTTGAGACTGGTTCTTCAATGGGTCTAGATTTTAATATAATCTAGGTTCTTGAAACAAGTTCTCAACGGGTTTAGATTCTCCATCCATAGACCTGAGTTTAGCTGTCTTGGGTTGAATTTTCAATATTGTTATTAGGTCTCAAAGCAAGTCGATTGGGGTTCACATCAAATAGTATCAAAATATTGAAATGCTTCTTTAGGATTTTTATTCATAATTTTCCCTTGAGCCATCATTTCAACAAATTGTCTCATTCCTGAAGGAAGAGCATCATGAAAGAAACCAACTAAAGTCTAGTTTTCAAATGCATGATGCAGACAAGCTTGGAGAAAATTTTTAAATCTTTCCCAACATTGATAAAAAGTTTCTCTTTCTTTTATAGGAAAATTCATTACTTGATGACTTAATGCATTACTTGATCAAAAGTTTGCAAAGCTTGACAATTTGTGATAGAATTAGCTCTTAAAGAATTAAGCCACTGTTTCGCTTTATCTCTCAAAGAAAAAGGAAAAAGTTTTAATTGAGTTAATTTCGAGTTATCTTGTAGAGTTCCACAGACTTCCTCAAACTCATTCATATGAATATAAGGGTTTTTAGTTTCCAAACCATATAACTAGGTAATAACTGTATTTTTCCTGGCTGAATAATAACATTTGGAGTGTCTGGTGGAAAAGCAAAACATGGTGGAACATTAGTTCGTGTTCGATGTAAATATTCTTTGAGAGGTTGAACATTTTGAATTATTTCTTGCTCTCTAGGATTTTCTTCCCTAGGTACGTTTTGAGTCATACTTAGTTCAAATGATTCTTGTGTAGATAAAGATGACTGATTTATAGTCCCTACTTGATGTGAACCCCAATCGACTTGCTTTGAGACCCAACAACAATATTGGAGAAACAACCCAAGAAAGCCAAACCAGGTCTATGGATGGAGAATTTAGACCCATTGAGAACTCGTGTCAAGAACCTAGATTATATTAAAATCTAGACCCATTGAAGAACCTGTCTCAAGAACCCAAATTACAAGAAGGAACGCCACAAAGGTTGTGATTTATCTTTGATAAGTTCAAAAGTTCATTCAAGAATTAGAGGAGAAAACTCAACTCAATTCACAATCAAAATTCATTATGTATTGTCTCCCATATTCTCCCTCTTTTCATTGATTAAAAGCTTATTTATAAGGCTAGTCATTACAAGGAAACAAATCCTAATCTAATAAAGAAACAAATATTCTATCTTTTTATTTATTTATTTATTTCTTGCATAATTGATTCTAGGATTTCATTGTTCTAGGGTTTACAAAAAAAAAAGAGGCTGCCAAAATTCTTAGGGTTTTGTGTGACTGCCAAAAAAAAAAAAAATTTTCATAGTTCTAGGGTTTGAGTTATCTTTAGGGTTTTTTCAGTTGTTTACTATCTAGTTTGTCATCAAATCAGTTGGTTACAAAAAAAAAACAGAAGAAAAAAAAAAGCAGAAAAAAAAGAGGAGAAATTTTGAATTTTTTTTCTACCTTCTATGTTTTTTTATCTTTCTCCTTACGATGTCGATGAAGATTCGAGGACGAATCTTTTTTAGGAAAGGGGGAATGATGAGAACTAAGGTGGGCCTACTCTTAAAGATCTTTTGCATGTCCAAATTGGCCAATTACAAGATCAAGAGCCAAGAAGATCAAGAAAGCAATGTAAGGATTAGTGAAATCCACTTGGGATGAAGCTTGCAAGAGCCCAACACTCAAGATGGGCTTAAAAGAAGGAGAACTAATTTTAATCCACTTAATCCAAACTTTGGAAGACATGAAGAGATGACTTAGAGATAGGGCCTTTGTTTGTTGTTAAGGCATTCAATTTGTTTTAAAGAATTTTTATTATTAGTTTAGAATAAGTGGGTTTGAGGATGCTTGGCCCACATATGTCTTATTATTTTATTTGAACTAGGGTTTAGAATAAATACTGTAGCACAGTACTGTTTATGCTACAGTACCCATGGCACTATTCACTCAAGGGCATTTTTGAGAGAAAGGATCACAAATTTTAGTCTTTTAGTTATTCCTATTTAGATTAGGACTTGTTTCCTTATTAGAATAGGATTTGTTTATTTATTAGATTAGGATTTGTTTCCTTGTAATGACTAGCCTTATAAATAGGCTTTTAATCAATGAAAAGATTAGTGTGTGAATTTTTTTTTTACCTTCAATATTTCTGATCTTTCTCCTTAAGATGTCGATCAAGATTCGAGGACGAATCTTTTTGAGGAAAGGGGGAATGATAAGAACTAAGGTGGGCCTACTTTTAAAGATCTTTTGCATGTCTAGATGGCCCAATTACAAGATCAAGAGCCATGAAGATGAAGGAAACATTGAATGGGCTGATTCAAGACATATGGGCTTATTATGCAAGCCCAAGCATGAAGAGTGTGTTTGAAGGCTTTTCTACCATGGCATGCGTGAGCTTTAAGGGGAAAAACCCTCAAGTTTATTTTAATGTAATTCAAGTCCAACAAACTTGATTAAGTGGCTGTATGGGCTGAGGTGGGCCTACTTTTAAAGATCCTTTGCATGTCTAGATAGACCAATTACAAGATCAAGAGCCATGAAGATGAAGGAAGCATTGAATGGGCTGATTCAAGACATATGGGCTGATTATGCAAGCCCAAGCATGAAGAGTGTGTTGAGTACATTGACTTCCTCCTTAGGGACGGTTACTTGTTTAGAGGGTCGCGCCTATGTATTCCCCGTACTTCACTTAGGGATTTCTTGATTTGGGAATTGCGTGCGGGAGGTTTGGCAGGTCATTTTGGTAGAGATAAGACATTTGCACTTGTTGAGGATACGTTTTATTGGCCCACTTTGAGGCGTGACATTATTAGGATAGTGTCACAGTGTCGCACTTGTCAGTTAGCAAAGGCAAGGAAACAAAACATTGGGTTGTACACACCATTACCAGTTCCACACACACCATGGAGAGACCTTAGTATGGACTTTGTTTTAGGATTGCCTAAAACACCCCGTAATCATGATTCCATTCCATCATAGTAAATCTAATTCTTTTTTTATTAGATTAGTGTGTCAAATTTGTGAGTTATTTTTGGAAGACACTTTGGAAACTCTTTGGAACAAATCTTAAGTTTTCTTCTGCTTTTCATCCCCAAACTGAGGTTGTAAATCATAGCTTGGGAGATTTACTTAGGTGTCTAGTGGGTGAAAAGATGGAAAATTGGGATTTGTTGTTGCCTACTGTTGAATTTGCCTATAACAACTCCGTTAACAGGTCGACTGGTAGATCCCCTTTTGAGATTGTTTATGGCCATTACCCTAGACAACCTATTGACTTATTACCTTTACCTCCTGATTCCCGCCCTTCGCACTCAGCCGAAGCTTTTGCCCAGCATATTCATGACTTGCATGCTGACATAAGAAAGAAAATTACATTAAGTAATGAGAATTATAAATTGGCTGCAGATGTTCACTGTAGGAATAAAGAATTTACTGTGGGAGATTATGTTATGGTTCGTGTGCGTCCTGAACGTTACCCTAAAAATTCTTTTAAAAAGTTACATGCTCGAGCCACTGGACCTTTTCGTTTTCTTCGTAAGCTTGGACCTAATGCATATCACCTTGACTTACCTTCGAATATGTTTATTAGTCCTATTTTCAATGTGGAGGACTTGTTTCCTTATCATGGTACTTTTGAGCCTCCCATGTTCCCAGCAAGTGTTCCTACAGGTAGAGTTGCCTCGTCATCAGTATCACCTACAGTTCCTATTCTTCCACCGTTTCCACCACAGCTGCATGACCAGATTGTAGATGTACTTTACGATCAGATTGTGGGCTCCTCGGATGGAGGATATCGTCGTTATCTTGTTCGGTGGAGAGATCGTCTAGAGACTGATGATTCGTGGATTACTGAGGAGGAGTTTCGTCGGCTTGACCTGATCGTCTAGAGCATTATCATGATCATATCTCTCCGGATGCGAGTTCTTTTCAGCCGGGGGGAAATGATAGGAATCGGATTATATTTCGTTATACTAGGCGTAGACGTAGGGATTAGGAGTTATTTGTCATTTTGTTTTTCAGGTGCTTAAATGTCATTATGACTATTTATTTCTTTTAGAGTTCTTTTAGGATTTGTGTTCTTTTATGATTTGTGTCTCCCTATATATATAGGGGCTATGATATTTGTTTGGTAGACTTTGATTATTGATTATTGATATTGAATTCTTCCTCAAATTCTCTCTCTATTCTCATCTCTTTCTTCTTCTTTTCTCATGCTTTTATGTATACTAGAAAGAGAAAGAATTAGGGATGAGAAGGGAAGAAGAAGGGGATGAGAAAAGAAGAAGAAAGAGATGAGAATAGAGAGAGAATTTGAGGAAGAAGGATTCAATATCACTAATCAATAATCAAAGTCTACCAAACAAATATCATATCCCCTATATATATATATATCAAATCATAAAAGAACACAAATCCTAAAAGAACTCTAAAAGAAATAAATAGTCATAATGACAATTAAGCCCCTGAAAAACAAAATGACAAATAACTCCTAATCCCTACGTCTACGCCTACTATAACGAAATATAATCCGATTTCTATCATTTTCCCCCGACCGAAAAGAACTCGCCTCCAGAGAGATATGATCTTGATAATGCTCTAGACGATTAGGGTCAAGCTGACGAAACTCCTCCTCAGTAATCCACGAATCATCAGTCTCTGGACGATCTCTCCACCGAACTAGATAACAACGATATCCTCCATCCGAGGAGCCCACAATCTGATCGTCAAGTACATCTACAATCTGGTCATGCAGCTGTGGTGGAAACGGTGGAAGAATAGGAACTGTAGGTGATACTGATACGAGGCAACTCCACCTGTAGGAACAGCTCCAATGGCGGAGAACTTGTACTACAGCGTAGAACTCTTTGTCATATGTAGAATATTGTTGTTTAGCTTCATTGAGTTTTTCGCTGAAGTAAGCAACCAGATGACCCTCTTGACTCAAAACTCCACCTATCCCTACACCAGATGCATCACAGGCAACCTCAAATACTTTCGAAAAATCTAGGTGTCGAAGGACGGGTGCCTCTGTCATTTTGTACTTAACTTCTTGAAAGGCTTTAATTGCACCAAGAGTCCATTGAAACTCCCCTTTTTTCATACACTCTCTAATGGGAGCCATAATAGAACTAAACCCCTTAATAAATCGTCTATAGAAGGTGGCCAAACCATGAAAACTTCGAACCTCAGAAATTGTTCTTGGCACTGGCCAATCCCTGGTGTTAGATGTAACTCCAAGATGATACTTGACACTTTTAGAGGATGATCCTATGAATCCTGGAACTTTTTGGGGGTGTTTTTGTAATTTTTGGAACTTCTGAATGATGTTTCTACAATTTGTAGAACTTTCTGGTGGTATTCTGTAACTTCTGAAACTTTCTGGGATAATTCTGTAATTTCTGAAACAGTTGGATGTTGCTGAAATTTTCTGAATTTGCTGGGATGATTTTTTTTTAATGAACAGCAAGGATGAACAGTGTACAAATGAACAGTGCACGTTGAACATTATTTTTTTTTCCCAATTCTGTGTTTTTTTTTAAAAAAAAAAATTGAACTGAGTTTTTAGGTGAACAGTCCGGCGATGAACAGTGCCGGCGATGAACAGTGCCGGCGATGAACAGAACCGTGTGAACAGTATGCTGTGAACAGTTTTTTTTTTTTTTGCGAATCGAAGTTAGACTCTGATACCAAATGATGTAAACCCCAATCGACTTGCTTTGAGACCCAACAACAATATTACGCATATTGATTGAAGAATCCCCAAGAAAGTTCACAAACTAGAATTATAAGAACCCAAAATCTTAGACCCAATGTTTTCAAGAAACAAGAACCCAAGGGTAAAAGTTCAAGAGAAAGATGCCACACTCAAGATTGAGCGATAAGTCGATGAACACCACAAGAAAAATTAATTCTTGATAAGTTCTTGAAATAGTTCTTGGAAGAACAATAAGGTAGAAATCTCACAATACTCATAAAAATATTTTATTTTTTTTGGACGATTTTTTTTTTGTAACCCTAGAATCAATAATTCAAGAAATAAAAAGGATAGAATAAAACCTGGTTGAAAACCTTGCTCTGATACCAAATGATGTGAATCCCAATCGACTTGCTTTGTGACCCAACAACAATATTGGAGAAACAACCCAAGAAAGCCAAACTCAGGTCTATGGATGGAGAATTTAGACCCATTCGGATCTTGTGTCAAGAACTTAGATTATATTAAAATCTAGACCCATTGAAGAACCTGTCTCAAGAACCCAAATTACAAGAAGAAACTCCACAAAGGTTGTGATTTACCTTTGATAAGTTCAAAAGTTCATTCAAGAACTATAGGAGTAAACTCAACTCAACTCACAATCAAAATTCATTATGTATTGTCTCCCATATTCTCCCTCTTTTCATTGATTAAAAGCCTATTTATAAGGCTAGTCATTACAAGGAAACAATTCCTAATCTAATAAAGAAACAAATCCTATTCTAATAAGGAAACAAGTCCAAATTTAAATAGGAATAACTAAAAGACTAAATTTTGTGATCCTTTCTCTCAAAAATGCCCTTGAGTGAATAGTGCCACGGATACTGTAGCATAAACAGTACTGTGCTACAATACTTATTCTAAACCCTAGTTCAAATAAAACAATAAGACATATGTGGGCTAAGCATCCTCAAACTCACTTATTCTAAACTAATAATAAAAATTCTTTAAAACAAATTGAAAGCCTTAACAACAAAAAAAGGCCCTATCTCTAAGTCATCTCTTCATGTCTTCCATAATTTGGATTAAGTGGATCAAAATTAGTTCTCCTTCTTTCAAGCCCATCTTGAGTGTTGGCCTCTTGCAAGCTGCATCCCAAGTGGATTTCACTAATCCTTACATTGCTTTCTTGATCTTCTTGGCTCTTGATCTTGTAATTGGCCAATTTGGACATGCAAAAGATCTTTAAGAGTAGGCTCACCTTAGTTCTCATCACTACTGATAAACGAACATACATATACTATTAAAAGTAAACATTTAGTTTATAAACATATAATACAAGTAAATTACTTCCCTTTTATATTTGATTTCTAATTATCGTAACTCCCCGACAACGGCGCCAAAAATTTGATTCCAACTTATTTTAGTGATCTGATTTATATTATACACCCAAGTATAAGTGGTTGAATTGTAGTTTTGTTGGTTTAAGTCCAAGAATCGATCCAATAGAGTATTTTAATAATAAGGAAATAAAATGAAAACAGTGGAGTTATTGTTTTAACAGAGTAACATGAGATAGCTTGTGATGTGAACTTAGATTGATAACTAATCTAATTAAACTTTTGTTTGTAGATAGATTGTTAAAAGACAATAATAAAAAGTACCTTTTAGTTTAAAGATCTCATATGCTTTATATTGCTTAAATACTTGGAAAATGGTGTGAACCTCAATCGACTTGCTTTGAGACCCAGCAACAATATTGGAGAAACAACCCAAGAAAGCCAAACTCAGGTCTATGGATGGAGAATTTAGACCCATTGAGAACTCGTGTCAAGAACCTAGATTATATTAAAATCTAGACCCATTGAAGAACCTGTCTCAAGAACCCAAATTACAAGAAGGAACGCCACAAAGTTTGTGATTTACCTTTGATAAGTTCAAAAGTTCATTCAAGAACAAGAGGAGTAAACTCAACTCAACTCACAATCAAAATTCATTATGTATTGTCTCCCATATTGACTCCCATTTCATTGATTAAACGCCTATTTATAAGGCTGGTCATTACAAGGAAACAAATCCTAATTTAATAAAGAAACAAATCCTAATCTAATAAGGAAACAAATCCTAATCTACTAAGGAAATAAATCCTAATCTAAATAGGAATAACTAAAGACTAAAATTTATGACCCTTTCTCTCAAAAATGCCCTTGAGTGAATAGTGTCATGATACTGTAGCATGAACAGTACCATGCTACAATACTTATTCTAAACCCTAGTTCAAATAAAATAATAAGACATATGTGGGCCAAGCATCCTCAAACCCACTTATTCTAAACTAATAATAAAAACTCTTTAAACAAATTAAATGTCTTAACAACAAAAGACCCTATCTCTAAGTCAAGTCTTTATGTCTTCCATAGCATGGATCAAGTGGATCAAAATTGGCTCTCCTTCTTTTAAGTCCATCTTGAGTGTTGGGCTCTTGCTAGCTTCATCCCAAGTGGATTGCACCAATCCATGCATTGCTTCCTTGATCTTCTTGGCTCTTGATCTTGTAATTGGTCCATCTAGACATGCAAAGGATCTTTAAGAGTAGGCCCACCTTAGTTCTCATCAGTTTTCGCTGAATTTGCTTTCTTTGCTTAGTTGTGTTTCTTTGTTATCGTTATTGTTATCTATTTTTCATTGTTAATTCTGTTCATTCCTTTGATATTTGTGTCTTATTTTGTTAAGTCGTTGTGCATTGTGGGAACGATTGATTTTTGATTGAGTTTTGAGTAGTTTACGAAAGAACGACAAAGGTGAAACATTTGAGTGGTAAAAGGCTGAGTGTGTGAGCTTATCTTAAAAAAAAGCCAATAAGAGTGTAAACACGAGGGTAGAGTGACATTGAAACAAGTGAAACACGTGAGGGAGTGTTTGTGAGGCTATTTCTAACATTGTTTTGCAGGTTATAAAACATGACTTCCAAGGATAAAGGAGTAGTCGATGAGGGTGGTACTGATGTGCTATTCATACTTCGGGCTATGCAACAACAGTTCGAACGTATGAATACGAGATTTGATGACATGGAAAATCAGTTGGAGGAGCAAGCAAATGCGATTAATGAATTGAGAACGAATGAGGGAAGAAGATGTGATGGACATGATAGGCGTGAGGCACCAGTGGAGAGGAGGCAGAATAGGCGTCATCAAAACATTATCGATGATGAGGAGTGGGATCTTGGTGATTACTTCGAAGACCAGGCCACATTGATTGGGTTTGACCATGGTAGATGTGGTAGAGGTGGCAGAGGTGGTCGTGGAAGTGTTAGAGATGTTTATCGGAGAGATGGGAATTTGGGTAGCATTAATATGAAAATCCTAGTCTTTCAAGGCAAGAATGATCCAAAGGTTTATTTAGAGTGGGAAAAGAAAGTGGAGTTAGTGTTTGATTGCCATGACTATTCAGAGGAGAAGAAGGTGAAACTAGCTGCAGTGGAGTTTACTGATTATGCAGTAGTATGGTGGGATCAATTAGTGAAGAATAGGAGGAGGAATACAGAGTATTCGATTCACACTTGGGATGAGATAAAGAGTATCATGAGGAAGAGGTTTGTCCCTTCTCATTATTATAGGGACTAGTTTCAGAGGTTGCAGGGGTTGACTCGGGGGTCCAAGATCGTTGAGGAGTATTATAAGGAGATGGAGATAGCCATGATTCGGGTTAATGTAGAGGAGGACCGAGAGGCGACCATGGCACGATTCTTGCATTGTTTGAACCGAATTATTCAAAATGTAGTTGAGTTGCAGCATTATGTGGAGATGGAGGATATGCTAGACATGGCGATGAAGGTTGAGAGGCAACTCAAACGGAAGGGTTCTACTCGTTTTGGGCAGCATTCGGGTTCTTCATCTTCTTGGAAACTGAATTCTAGTTGGAGCAAGAAGGAAGATAAATTAGATTCTAAGGGTAAAGTTGAAGCTTCCAACAAAGGCAAAGACATAGAAGGTAGAAAGGAACGAGGTAAATCTGATTCTCAAACTTCTACAAATAAAGATATAAAGTGCTTTAAGTGTTTGGGCAGGGGGCACATTGCATCTCAATGTCCAAATAAACGTGCTATGTTTTTTAGGGATAATGGTGATTTTAAAACTGAAAGTGAATCTGATGATGATGTGGAGAGTAAGGAGAGTGAAGGAGAGAAATATCCAGTTGAGGGTGTAATTTTGGTCACGAGGCGTGCCTTGAATGCACAAGTGAAGGAGGAGGACAACGAGGTACAGCGTGACAACATATTTCATACTCGCTGCCATATCAACAATAAGGTATGTAGTGTTATCATTGATGGAGGAAGTTGTGCTAATGTTGCTAGTACCTTATTAGTTGAGAAACTTAATTTGCCTACTATTAAGCACCCTACTCCTTATAAGTTGCAGTGGTTGAATGAATGTGGGGAGATTAAGGTGAATAGCCAGGTATTAGTGTCCTTCTCCATTGGGCGTTATGTTGATGAGGTTTTGTGTGATGTAGTCCCAATGCATGCTGGTCATTTGCTTTTGGGACGTCCTTGGCAATTTGATAGGCAAGTTAGGCATGATGGATATAGAAATAGATATTCTTTTGTAATGAATGGCAAACATGTAACACTTGTACCATTAACAACTAGACAGGTGCATGATGATCAAATGAGATTAAAAAGTGAGCTTGAGGAAAAAAAGAGAGTGATAACAAAAATGAGGGAAATAGAGTGAAAGTTAAAAAAAATGAGGAAAAAAACAAAGAGTTTGTTGAATCTTCAAAGAGTAAAAAGAGTGAGAGTTCAAAAAAACAAGAGAGGAAAAATGTGAGTTTCTATGCAAAAGAACGAGAGGTAAAGGTAGCTTTTAATTCCGGGCAGCCGATGATTGTACTTATGTACAAGGAGGCCTTTTTGAATACTAACGAGCTTAACCCTACTTTGCCTAGTGTTGTTGATTCTCTTTTGTAAGAGTTTGGTAATATTTTTCCCGAGGAAATCCCAAATGGCTTGCCACCAATTAGAGGGATTGAACATCAGAGTAATTTCATTCCTAGTGCAATGATTCTCAATCGTCCAGCTTATAGGAGTAATCCTGTGGAAACAAAAGAACTTCAAAGGCAAGTTGAGGAGCTGATGTCGAAGGGTCATGTAAGGGAGAGCTTGAGTCCTTATGCAGTTCCAGTGTTACTTGTGCCTAAAAATGATGGGACTTGGAGGATGTGCACAGATTGTTGCGCCGTGAATAAAATAACAGTAAAGTATTGTCATCCTATTCCTAGATTTGTTGACATGTTAGATGAATTGAATGGCGTTTGTTTGTTTAGTAAGATTGATCTGAAATCTGGTTATCACCAAATTAGGATGAGAGAAGGTGATGAATGGAAACCGACATTTAAGACTAAATATGATTTATATGAATGGCTGGTAATGCCTTTTGGCTTAACCAATGCACCTAGTATGTTTATGCGTTTAATGAACCATGTTTTGCGTTTTTTTATTGGTAAATTTGTTGTCGTTTATTTTGATGATTTCTTGGTTTATAGTAAGAGCTTAGATGAGCATGTTGAACATTTAAGGCTTGTGTTATGTTCTTTGCGTGAAGCTCAGTTATTTGCTAACCTCAAGAAATGCTCATTTTGCACTAGTCAGATTATTTTCTTAGGATATGTTGTTAGTGCTAAGGGCATTGAGGTTGATGAAGAGAAGGTTAAGGCTATTCGAGAATGGCCTACACCTAAAACCATTACTGAGGTACGTAACTTTCATGGTCTTGCTAGTTTTTATAGAAGGTTTGTAATGGACTTTAGCACCATAGCTGCACCATTGACTGGAATTATTAAGAAAAGTGTTGGCTTTAAATGGGGAAAGGAACAAGAAGTTGCTTTTAATTTGATTAAAGAAAAACTTAGTTCCGCACCTTTACTTGCCTTGCCTATTTTTTCTCAAATTTTTTAAGTTGAGTGTGATGCCTAAGGTATTGAAATTGGAGCTGTTTTAATGCAGGGAGGTCGTCCTTTAGCTTATTTTAGTGAGAAGCTAAATGGGGCTGCCTTGAATTACCCAACTTATGATAAGGAGCTTTATGCATTGGTGCGGGTTTTAGAGACTTGGCAACATTATCTTTGGCCCAAGGAGTTTGTCATCCACACTGATCATGAGTCTTTGAAACATTTGAAAGGTCAAGGTAAGTTGAATAGACGTCATGCTAAATGGGTTGAATTCATTGAGACCTTCCCTTATGTTATCAAATACAAGATGGGAAAAGAGAATGTGGTTGCTGATGCTTTATCTCGTAGGTATGCTTTAGTTTCCATTTTAAATGCAAAGTTGCTTGGTTTTGAGTACATTAAGGATTTATATGCTATTGATTCTGACTTTGCTAATGTGTTTGATGCTTGTGAGAGTTTGGGTTTTGGTAAGTTTTATAGACATGATGGATTCTTGTTTCGAGAGAATTGATTGTGTATGCCTACTTGTTTGATGCATGAATTATTAGTTAGAGAAGCACATGGGGGTGGTTTAATGGGATACTTTGGTGTTAGGAAAACCTTAGATGTGTTAGTTGAACACTTTTTCTGGCCACATATGAAACGGGATGTTGAGCAAATTTGTGAGAAATGTGTTGCTTGTAAAAAGGCTAAGTCTAAGGTTCAGCCCCATGGTTTCTATAATCCCTTACCTATACCTAGTTCACCTTGGGTAGATATTTCCATGGATTTTGTGTTAGGTTTACCTAGGACAAAACGGGGACGGGATTCTGTGTTTGTTGTTGTTGACAGGTTTTCAAAGATGGCACATTTCATTGCATGTCATAAGACCGATGATGCTAGCAATGTAGCTGATTTGTTCTTTAGAGAGGTGGCGCGTTTACATGGAGTGCCTAGGAGCATTGTGTCTGATTGTGATGCTAAGTTTTTGAGTTATTTTTGGAAGACGTTGTGGGGTAAGCTTGGTACTAAATTACTCTTTTCTACTACTTGCCATCCACAAACAGATGGGCAAACCGAGGTAACTAATCATACTCTTTCTACTTTATTGCGTGCTATCATTGGAAAGAATTTGAAAACTTGGGAGGATTTTTTGCCTCATGTCGAATTTGCTTATAATCATAGTGTGCATTATGCTACTAATTATTCACGTTTTGAAATTGTCTATGGTTTTAATCCCTTAACTCCATTAGATTTGTTACCTTTTCCTGTTGATGAGTGTGCTAATTTAGATGGAGAACGAAAGGCTGAATTGGTGAACCAAATGCATGAGAAAGTTAGATTTCACATTGAGAGGCGAACGAAGCAATATGCAACTCAAGCTAATAAGCGGCGTAAGAAGGAGGTCTTTGAGCCTGGAGATTGGTTTTGGGTGCATATGCGAAAGGAGCGCTTTCCCGCACAAATGCGTTCTAAGTTGCATCCTAGAGAAGATGGGCCTTTTCAAGTGGTGGCATGGATAAATGATAACGCTTATAAACTAGATCTTCCTGGTGAGTATAATGTTAGTGCTACTTTTAATGTTACTGATCTTTCTCCTTTTATTGCAGACGACGAAGATTCGAGGACGAATCCTTTTGAGGAGAGGGGGAATGATGCAATACAATCTAATCCGTTGAGCATAAATGGAGGTCCTATTACTCGGGCGAAAGCGAAAAGGATGAAGGAAGCATTGAATGGGCTGATTCAAGACATATGGGCTGATTATGCAAGCCCAAGCATGAAGAGTGCGTTTGAAGGCTTTTCTACCATGGCATACGTGGGCTTTAAGGGGAAAAGGCCTCAAGTTTATTTTAATGGATCAAGAAAGGGGTTAAATCAAATAGGATGCTTTATTTTGGGATAACAATGCGTGAATGATCAGAATAAGTAACTTTCTATTATTTTTGTTTAAATCTCAACACAAATCAGCACTCAAGCAAACTAACTAGCCTCAATTTGATTCTTTCTTTTCTTTTCTTTTCTTTTTCTTTTTTTTTTCTTTCTTTCTTTTTTTTTTTTGATTTCAGATCACAAGAGGCAAACTACGCGTAATTGGGCAGGAAACTTCACAATCAATTCACTAGCAAATTATGCATTCAATTCAGCCCATATTATGCAACCCTAATTGATATTAAAATTTTAGAAAGAACAACTGAAATTCCAGCAGTAAGTCACGCCCCAATTGAATTCATTTGAGTTATCTTTAGGGTTTTTTCAATTGTTTACTATCTAGTTTGTTATCATATCAGTTGGTTACAAAAAAAATTTGGGATCTTTTGGGAACTAAGGTGGGCCTAGTCTTAAAGATCTTTTGCATGTTCAAATGTGCCAATTACATGATCAAGAGCCAAGAAGATCGAGAAAGCAACGCAAGGATTGGTGCAATCCACTTGGGATGAAGCTAGCAAGAGCCCAACACTCAAGATGGGCTTGAAAGAAGGAGAACCAATTTTGATCCACTTGATCCAAACTATGGAAGACATGAAGACATGACTTAGAGAAAGGGCCTTTTTGTTGTTAAGACTTTCAATTTGTTTAAAGCATTTTTATTATTAGTTTAGAATAAGTGGGTTTGAGGATGCTTAGCCCACATATGTCTTATTATTTTATTTGAACTAGAGTTTAGAATAAGTACTGTAGCACGGTACCTTTCATGCTACAGTACATGACACTATTCACTCAAGGACATTTTTGAGAGAAAGGATCACAAATTTTAGTCTTTAGTTATTTCTATTTAGATTAGGATTTGTTTTCTTGTAATGACCAGCCTTATAAATAGGCGTTTAATCCATGAAAAAGAGAGACAATATGAGAGACAATGCATAATGAATTTTGATTGTGAGTTGAGTTGAGTTGAGCTTACTCCTCTTGTTCTTGATTGAACTTTTGAACTTATCAAAGGTGAGTCACAACCTTTGTGGCGTTTCTATGTGTAACCTGGGTTTTTGAGACGGGTTCTTCAATGGGTCTAGATTTTAATATAATCTAGGTTCTTGAAACAAGTTCTCAACTGGTTTAGATTCTCCATCCATAGACCTGAGTTTGGCTTTCTTGGGTTGTATTTTCAATATTGTTGTTGGGTCTCAAAGCAAGTCGATTGGGGTTCACATCACTATTTCTGAAAGTTTCCAAATATGGGATTCAATCTCTTCAAATATAGAAATTAAGTCATTTACGTTTGAAATAGGAAAATATGTATTAAAAGAAGATGATTTAAGAGCTAAAATGAGCTAGTTTATCCAAAAAATTAGAAGCTTTAGAAATGAAAAAAATTAAGTAGCTGTTATTTCTTCTACTGATCAAATATGTGAAATTTGTGCGTTGTCAGGACATCCTGTTGGAGAATGTCCAACTATACCTGCACTTAAAGAAGTCTTAATAGAACAATATAATGTTATTCTAACTTATACTAATCCTTATCCAAATCCATATTTTGAAACCTACAATCTAGGATGGAGAAATCATCCAAATTTTAGTTGAAAAAAATACACAACCTACAAATCAAATACAAGGTCCACCACAATCACAAATTCAACAACAATATTAACCTTATCAACCTCCACATAGAAGGACTCTAGAAGATACTATGAATCAATTTATTTAGAATCAAATGAATTTCAACACTCAAACAACTCAAGCATTGAATGAGTTTAAATCTCAAACTTCACAAAGTATTCAAGACATAAAGAGTCAGCTGGCTAAGTTAACCCAGTCCTTGAGTATGAAAGAGAAGGGAAAGTTTTCATCTCAACCTAAACCTCTACTAAGTCAAGCTAATATTGTGTCTTCTGAAGCTCTGTCAAGTCAAGTACAATCAATCATAACACTAAGAAATGATAAAGTGATTAACAAGACTATTAAACCTAAGATTCCAAAAAAAACAAAATTACGTAAATTAATTCCTGTAAATGAACCACTTGAACCTGAACCTTTAGCTAAAAAACAACCAGAAATACAAAATTAAAAAGATCATTCATGTCCTATTCCTTTACATTTTCTTCAAAGGGTTAAGAAGTCCTCATCTATGAAAGATCAATCTGACATGTATGAGTTGTTTAAACAAGTAAAAATTAATATTCCATTATTGGATGCAATAAAACGAATACCAACTTATGATAATTTTTTGAAAGATCAATGTACGGTAAAAAGTTATTATCCAAGTTGATCAATTTTATTTCCTAACAGATTTCATCGTTTTCGATACACAACCTGTAAACTCTCACAAGTTTATATTAATATAGTAAAGTAATTGTTTAGTAGTTCTTATGTATGTAATGACGTATGCATGAACTATATAAATTGTAAGAGTAAAAATAAAAATGTTAGTTGAGGTAATAGGGTAAGTTGTAGAAGTTGGAAGTATTCTGGAGTGAAAATGCACTTTAGAAATAGTTTGGGTAAAGAAGGATTGTTGACACTGCCCTAGTGTTTGACTCATAATTCTTTATTATGATTCCCATTTGACCTGAAATTTTTACATTAGATATTAGACTTCCAGGACTACAAAAGAGTATTTCACAAACATCTTCCAAATCGACCTCTAAACAGGTCAAAACTTCACTGAAAGTTTGAGCAGAAATTGGGATGACGTTCGAACGTAAAACAGTCAATTGCCTTATTGACATTCGAACGTGAATCGACGTTCAAACGACCATAAGTCCAAGTACTTTGGTGTCTGATGAACTCTAATGGAAATGCAAAAGTACTGTAAGCAACCAACGTTCAAAAGCCCAAAGTACGTTCGAACGTGAATAAATAATTTGCAATATTGACATTCGAACGCCAGATGGCGTTTGAGCGTGACTTAATGATTTGGCTTCCAGAATCGTGCATAGGAGGCCATTTCTTCCACTATAATTACTTAAGCACACCCCCATTAGCCTCATTTCAACATTTCTAACCCTACAGAGCATTAGGGAGGAAGAAAGAAAGGGGAAAGTAAGAGATTTTAGGGTAGATTCAAGATCAAAGCTCAAGTTCTTCATACAACACTAAGGATTTAGGTAGGGGTTTTCTTCTATTCTTGTTCATTGAGGTTAAGGTTTATATATATGTATCTTTTGCTTCTAAATTTATATACGTGCTATAAAATGTTTGTTTCTTGCTATTATCTCAAAGATTACAATGTTTTCAACAAAGCTATGGTGGAATCACATTTAAATCATTTTTCTTACTTAAAAACTCAAGATTTCAAGAGAAGTGGGTTTTTCTCTTGATTTCTCTTTTATTCTTGATTTCAAAACTTTAGTGTTTCATATCGAACAACAAAATGGTATTGATGATGGCCTCTGGTACATTTTCTTATATTGCTCTTTGTACAACTAAATGAGAAAAATTGGAGATTTTGGTAATAATTTGAAATGGTTGGTTAATTGAGAATATTTTGGTTTCCTCATTTGTATTGTTGTTGTGACACACTAGAATTGCCTTCGAGAGATGTCATAAAGTATAGAGGTTAGTCTATCCCAGTGGGAGTGAGATGGTTTCCTACACTTGTAGTGGGTTATTGTTTGTGAACGCAACCACTATTGTTCACTTAAGTTCGAACTAGGGACGATATACTTTTCCTAAGAAGGATTCATCAATGTCGTGTGAGACACTATTTGCCCTTTTCCAAGGTGCTTATGATTGTGACGGGTGGACTAGGTATAATCGTTGGGTAGATTCTTGAGAAACAATTAACGTATATGGCAATGGGGATTAACTAATATACATTAGAATGTGGGTTGGATTCGTCATGGCCGGTGCATTGGTATGGGATAATAAAACGGCAGACACTCTTCCTAATAATTTGGAATTGGTTTATTGTTGATAAATGTATTTTATTATTTTCATTTAATTATTTCTGTTGTGTTAACCGAGATCTATTGAAATATCCTTGTTTTCTTTCAAAATTGATATATAATATTTATGAAATGAAACCGACCAATTTTATATGTTTTTCTATACCTTGTTCAAGTTTGAGAGGAATATTGCTACAGAGCTTAGTGCTCACCCCTACAAATTACACATTTTTCAGATTATGTGCTAGAGGAAGAACAGGGCGTTAATGAGTAGGTACCCTGGGAAGCTCTAGTAGATGGACATGTGGATCCCGAGGTGGATGCCTAGGGATATACTTTCCTATGAAATAGATTAGGAAATTTCTTTTGGAGACTAGGTGAAGTCTAACATTTTATTATTCCGCTGCAAGTTTAGTTTTTATTCTTCTGGGATGTAATTGTCATAATTTGGCATAATCTTTTGATATTGTGGCCATGGCTTGACTTATTCTTTTGGGATAATATTGTAGATATGATATATGATGAACGATATTTCTTTTTGACGAAATTTATTTAGTCGCTCTCATGATGTAAATGATTTTAGATAGTAATGTCCTCCAAGGTTGTTTTTAAGGTGTTACACAACCAATTTGTCATTCATATGCATACATACTTGTTATTTTGGGTCGACCATTCCTAGCTACTTCAAATGCATTGATTAATTGTAGGAATTGAGTCATGAAACTTTTATTTGAAAATATGACCTTGGAATTAAATGTTTTTAACAATGCAAACAACCTAGCGAAGAAGAAGATGAAATACATGAAGTAAATTGTGTTGAATAATTAACTCAAAGTTTTTTTGAAGAGTTTTTTCTAAAAAAAGAATTGTATGCATTAGAATCTATACTTCACATTGAATCTGAAGATATACCATCAGGGAATCCTAAATGTGAGAATTTACTACCAAAACCTGAAGAATCTAATTTTAAAATTGCTAAACCAGAATTAAAACCTCTTCCAACTAACTTAAAATATATCTTTTTAGGATAAAATGAAATCTATCCAGTGATAATATCATCAAAATTATCTGAAATTCAAGAAAAAAATTAACAAAAGTCTTAAAAATCACCAAAGTGTTCTTGGATGGACAATAGCAGATATAAAAGAAATAAGTCCACTTTTATGTACTCATTGTATCTATTTAGAAGAAAATGTTAAACCATCACGTCAGATGCAAAAAAGACTGAATCTACATTTGAAAGAAGTTGTTTGAGCTGAAGTACTAAAATTATTAGATGCTAATATTATCTATCATATATCTGATAGTAAATGGGTTAGTCCTACACAGGTAGTTTATAAAAAATCTGGTGTTATTGTAATAAAAAATCAAGAAAATGAATTAGTCCCTATGCGTACAGTTACAGGTTGGTGTGTGTGTGTGTGTTGACTATCAAAAGCTAAATTCCCTCACTAGAAAAGATTATTGTCCATTACCTTTTCTAGATCAAGTTTTAGAAAGAATAGTTCGTCATGCATACTATTGCTTCTTAGATGGATGTTTTGGTTATAATCAAATTGAAATTGCAATCAAGGATCAAGAAAAATCTACAGTTACATGTCCTTTTGGCACTTCTGCATATAAAAGGATGCCATTTAGATTATGTAATGTCTCAACTACTTTTGAGCGTTGCATGCTAAGTATATTTAATGATATGGTAGAATGAGATCTAGAAGTTTTTATGGACGATTTTTCACTATATGGTGATTTATTCCATTCATGTTTAGAAAATCTTGAAAAAGTACTTATTCGATGTGAAGAAACGAACCTTGTTTTAAAATGGGAAAAATATCATTTCATGGTTACACAATGTATTATTTTAGGTCACATAGTTTCTGGAAAAGGAATTGAAGTTGATAAATAAAAAATTGACCAGATAGCTAATCTTCATTCACTGAAAACCGTAAAAGACATTCGATCTTTCTAGGACATACAGGATTTTATAGAGGATTTATAAAAAATTTTAGTGCAATATTTAAACTAATATGTAATCTTTTTGTGTTAGGATGTGTTATTTGAATGGAATGATGCATGTCAATTAGCATTTTATAAATTAAAAGGCATGCTTATTTGTGCACCTATTATGCAACCTCCTGACTGGTCTTTACCTTTTGAATTAATGTGTGATGCGAGTGATTACGTAGTAGGAGTTGTATTAGGCCAAAGAAAAAATAAAAAAACCTACGTTATTTACTATGCTAACAAAACTCTAAATGATACACAAATGAATTATTCAACTACAGTAAAAGAATTACTTGTTGTTGTGTTTGTATTAGATAAATTTCTTTCATATCCAGTTGGATCATCAATTATTGTATTTACATATCATGCAGTTTTAAAATATCTACTTACAAAAAAGATACTAAATCACGTCTACTGCGTTGGATTTTGTTACTTCAAGAATTTAATATTATCATTAAAGATAAGAAAGGAGTTGAAAACATAGTACCAGATCACTTGTCAAGATTAAATCATGATATAAAGGAGGAACCAATTCCAATAAGAGAAACCTTTCCAGATGAACAACTATTTGTAATAACAGAAGTACTATGGTATGCAGATATAGCAAATTATTTAGCGACTAGTAATATTCCTTCTCATTATACTTAGTCTAATAGAAATAAGTTTTTAAGTGAGACATGTAATTTTTTTCTAGGATGATCCTTATTTGTTTAAATATTGTAAAGATCAAATAATAAGACGAAGTGAATCTAATAATGAAATTAGTTAGGTAATTCAGTTTGGTTATTCTGAAGCTTGCAGAGGTCATTTTTCTTCAAGGAAAACCACTACTAAAATTTTGCAGTGTGAATTTTATTGGCCAACGCTTTTTAAAGATGTACATATCTCATGTATAAATTGTGACAGATGTCAAAGAATGAGAAATTTTTCAAAAAGAATATGATGCCTTTAAACCCTATTTTAGTTGTTGAAATTTTTTATTGTTAGGGCATCGATTGTATGGGACCATTTCCTCAATCTTTTGGTTATTTGTACATTTTGATTGAAGTTGACTATATTTCTAAATAGGTAGAAGCAATTCAATGTAGAAATAATGATCACATAATAATGGACATGTAAAACCAAGGGTAAATTTGAACTTTAGCGAAAAAGGGTAAAATTGTAATTTGTCACTATAATTCCGATTTAAAATACTCATGTTTTAGACTTTGGATGAGGAAACGAAGTTCTCCGTTGCACTCGTGTCGCGAAATCTAGTCACCCTGCCGAATTTCGTTGAATTCTGATATAATCGAATTTTTAACACGTCGTTCGAGACAAATGGGTGGCAGATGACCTCTTAGTGGTCCCCAAAAATAAATATTTTAAAATTTAAGTATGATTGGACTAAAGTACCAATAAAATTAATTTGGACTAAACACGGAACGTAATAAATCGTTTTGAGACGAAAAACAGACCTGGAAGTTGAAAATATGCAGTGCGATGTCGACCGCTCATTTGCGACTACAAATATTGACCTAAATCAGATATTTAGGAACAAATATCTCCATTGTTCAGCCACCACGCGTTTTTTAAGAGAGAAGAGAGAAAAGAAGAGAAAAAGTGAGATTTCCAAACTTCATTCATCGATTCTCGGAGTTTCATCGCTCGGATCAACTCGAACCAAGAGTTAAAGTCGATCACCACGACAAGAGCTATGCAACCACACCAAGAACGAAGGATTTCACCGAAGATCCAAATGTAGAGATTTGGGAAAATCAAATTTTGGAGGTGGTTTTGGTGTTCTTGAAGTCTCTACACTTCAATCTACGCTACAAGAGGTAGGGTTCTTTCTACTTGAATTTTATTCTCACCCTAAGGGGCTATTTTGTGCACTCCCTTGTGGCTGAAAATATGGACTGTTATGTGGTTATATTTTGGACTATATTTGGGGCTATTTAATGCGCTATCTAGGTGCTTTTTTGTGCACTAATTAGGGGCTATTTTTAGGCTGTTTTATTCCTATCCTAAGGGGCTGAAATTGTGGCTTAAAGGGGCTATTTATGGGATGCATAGAGGCTGTCCAAATGGCCTATTTTTGGACTATTTTTAGGCCTCTTTGCGGACTATTTTTAGGCCACTTTGCGGACTATTTTAAGGCCACTTTGCGTACTATTTTTAGGCCACTTTGCAGACTGTTTTTAGGCCACTTTATGGACTATTTTAGCCCACTTTGCGGACTATTTTTAGGCCACTTTGCAGACTGTTTTAGGCCACTGTAAAGACTATTTATAGACCACTTTACAGACTGATTTTGTGGGCTGTTTTGTGTTGATTTTGTGGGCTGTTATGTGTCATCATGCGCCTTGTGATTTAAGTGTGTTATTAACATAGATTATGTAATAATATTCTTGTCAATTGTATTGAATATAAATGTTGATACATGCTAGTTGATATTTTGACATTGTGATGAAATTATGGAGATTATACGTATATGATATAATTGTCCATGATACATGTTGATATGTTATTTAAGTTGTCCATTTGACATTCATTGCATGTTGGGCATGACTTTAGCATCACATTCATGGGCATAAGTCATGAGTGTGGGTGTGTGGTATGCATGGTTAATCAAACAACTTGTTTAATGGTTGGTATGTGGGCTCGGGAAAAAGTGGATCGAAGATCCCCTTTGAGTCGCGTGGTTGCATGGAAGAAAACTTGTGTCAGGTATAACAAGAAGGGCTAGACTCTTCCTCATGTGCAAAACTTGGTCACATGGTTCAGGCACTTCCCGACAGTGAAATTCCAGAAAAGTGCTAGTGTTTAAAGAACCGGTGGTTGAGATACCAAAATCCGTCGTCCAACAAGACACAATATTTTGATTTATAAAGTACTCATTCAATAAGTAACACCCATCAATGATTTGATTTTAAAATAAAACAACTTTTATTTCAAACGATCATTGGATAGATTTTTCATCAAATGATGGTTCATTTCACAAGTGCATTGCATTGTGTTGTGGGAGTCGGTGTGGACTCGTGTTAAAGTTGCATGAATGAGTCCCATCTCATTTCATAGCATGACATGGTAAATTCCAATATAGAGTTGTACATTGTTACTTGGAATGTTGAAGAGAATAAATGTTGTATGTAAACATTGCATGTGCACTTAGGTGGGAAATAGCCTTTGTAGGAATTACTTTATTGGGCGTGGCTCACCCCATATGGGAAAACAATTTCAGGTACGAGTTATACGCCGATGGACGACACTCACTCGGGCACTTAAGGAAGAAAAGCCGAATTGTGACTTTCAGTCCATTTCTTTTGTAAAATTAGACTTGTAATTAAATTTTGGCATGTAATGTGTAAAAGAAATTATAACAGAGTTTATATGGACTGTTTTAATATAACTGTGTATGTTTTATATGAGCATGGATAAATGGACCAGGTATGGTCTATATTTACTCATAAATGGACCTGGTGTGGTCATAGTTGAATATTAGACCTCGGATGGGTCTTGTTATATGATGCATATGTTGTGTTTTGGGTAGAGCTTCCCGTACAAAGGAGACTCTGTCCGATTTTTTTCAATTATGGACCCTAATAAGAAGGGCATAACAGCACAATGTCGAGTTACTTGGTATCCACGAGTATTCCGCGGGTTGATGGATAATCAACGGATCCCCGAATTTTGGGGTGTCACAGGACAAGTTTTTAAAAGAAAATATTTTGTCCAGATTTGGAATTCCTCGAACCATTATCAGTTATGGTGGATTATTTTTTTATAATAATTTTTTTGAAAATCTTATGAAAAAATACTCTACTTCTAATAAGCTATCCACTCCATATCATCTGCATGCAAGTGGGCAAGTTGAATTAGCTAATAGGCAAATACATTTTAGAAAAAACAGTCAATCTAGATGGTAAAGATTGGTCTTTAAGCTTAAATGATGCACTTTGGGTTTACCGTACTGCATATAAGCTATTCTAGGAATGTCTCCTTATCAGTTAGTTAGTTTATGGTAAATCATGTCACTTGCTTGTAGAATTAAAACATCAAACTTATTGGGCAATCAAAATAATGAATTTTGATATTGATATTGATAAAGCTAGATTAGTTCGTAAACTTCAAATAAATGAATTAGAAGAATTAAGAAACCAACCTTAAGAAAATGCAAAAAATTGCTAAATCTAGAACAAAAAATTTTCATGATAAGAACATTATGAGAAAATCTTTTGAACCTTATCAGCAAGTTCTATTATATAATGCAAAACTTCAGTTATTCCTTGAAAAGTTAAGATCTAGATGGACAGGACCATATATAATTAAGCAAGTTTTTGACTATGGGGTAATTGAAATTGAAAACCCCTTAACCGAAAATGTTTTTAAAGCAAATGATCAAAGGTTTAAACCTTACTATAATGAATTTACTAAAGATATAACTTTTGTACAACTTTTTTGATCAAGTTTAGGAGCTCTAAAATATATATATTGTAGTTTGAATAGAAAAAAAAATATTAATTGTTTGTTATTTGTTTGACAGATTAGAGTCCAGATATTGATTATACATTGCTGATAACGTTTAATTTAAGTTGGGGGTATGGTGTGAATTTACTATTTAAGTATTTTTATTTTATAAATTTGTTCATCTTTGTGACTGGCAGACGTTAAAGAACTAGATAGTAAATCAATTTTCAATAATTTTTTACTGAGTCATTTTCAAAATATTTGTTAAAATAAAATAATAATAATAATTGCACAATGGATGAAAAATTGTTTTTGTTAAGTTTAATTTTATTGCGTCGTCTTCCAAAAGATATACATGCATTGATCATTCCAAAAACTAGAAAAGTTAGAAATTTAGAAATTTTTTAGAGTCAAGTAAGACCCCTGTGTGGAAAAAGTATATTTGCTAAATGCTGAAGATCAAAGCATCTCAATGGTTGTGTGAGATGTGGTCGTTTAGAACATTTAAGACAGTATAATCTATGTGCGGAACCAATTTTAGGTCGAGCATTAGATTGTCTTCGGTGGATTAGGTATGGGCACAGTGATGAGAACAAAGGTGGGCCTACTCTTAAAGATCTTTTTGCAAGTCCAGAAGGGTCAAAAACAAGATCCAGAGTCAAGAAGTGGAAGCATGTGAAGTATACTTGCTACAAGCTAGGAATGAAGAGGAGCTTCAAGCTGGACCATCTGCTAATGGGCGGGGTCATGAGGACCATTGGGCCGACCTCTTGGGCCAAATTTGGGCCCAAATATGGCCTAGAACTATCATTCATTATGGGTTGCCAAAGATTCCAGAATTATTCTTCAAATCTTGTGCTATTATTCCCTCAAATCTTGTGATGATTACGGAAGATCTTTGGGATATCTTTCCATCTTTGGCATGCCACTCTTTTGGAAAGTACTAATCAAGCTTGGAGAAAAAAGGTCAAAGATTGGGAGATTCTTATCACAATCATGGAAGTAATTTGAAGACCAAATATGATGTGAACTCCAATCGACTTGCTTTGAGATCCAACAACAATATTGGAGAAACAACCCAAGAAAGCCAAACTCAGGTCTATGTGATGTGAAACCCGCCAAGAATAACGAGAACCAACAACGAAAAGGAACCCAAGATCGTTCTACGTTCAGATTTGAATGGAAGTCCTCGACCCGTTGTTTACGACAAACAAGAACCTTGGTATATAGACCTCAACCCGCTGTTTGTGAAACAAGAACCTTGGTATAAAGGAAGACGCCACAAACAGTATGGAAATCCGTTTGATAAGTCGATAGTGAACGCCACGGGAAATCCCGATAAGTTCGTCTAGTTCTTCAAAGAACCAAAGAGAAATATACTCTCACAATTTGCTGAATCATAATCTGAATTTTCATTGATTTGAAGGCCTATTTATAAAGGCTAGTCATTACAAGGAAACAAATCCTAATTTAATAAAGAAACAAATCCTCATCTAATAAGGAAACAAATCCTAATCTACTAAGGAAACAAATCCTAATCTAAATAGGAAACAAATCCTAATTTAAATAGGAAACAACTAAAGACTAAAAAAGTGAATAGTGCAC
>CM042187.1:27705880-27720691 GCA_023539305.1 Ilex asprella
CCTCCTTAAACTTCTTTGCTCGTGCTCTCGTAATCGGCCCAATTCTATTATCTTTCACATCTTCGAATTTGTGTTTCCTTGAGCATCTTATGGATTGCATCACTATGGATGGAGAATCTAAACCCGTTGAGAACTTATTTCAAGAACCTAGATTATATTAAAATCTAGACCCATTGAAGAATCCGTCTCAAGAACTCAGATTACAAGTAGGAACACCACAAAGGTTATCTACCTTTGATAAGTTCAAAAATTCAATCAAGAACAAGAGGAGTAAACTCAACTCAACTCACAATCAAAATTCATTATGTATTGTCTCTCTAAATTCAATTGCACTAAATGGCCTTTTATTGGCTACAAAACTTGGCTTCCAAGGAAGGCATGAACAGTAACTTCATCATGAATAGTAACTTGGCATGAACAGTAATTTCGAAATTTTAAAATAAAGGAAATAACATAATTAATGTAGATTATTCTAGAAGATAATCCTTTCAAGTATAGGAGTTTTGGTCTTCAAATTCCTTCCATGCTTGTGGTAAGAATCTGCCAATCTTTGACCCTTCTCCAAGCTTGATTAGTACTTTCCAAAAGAGTGACATGCCAAAGATGGAAAGATATCCCCAAGATCTTCCATAATCATCACAAGATTTGAGGGAATAATAGCACAAGATTTGAGGAATAATTCTGGAATCTTTGGCAGTCTATAATGCATGATAGTTCTAGGCCATATTTGGGCCCAAATCTGGCCCAAGAGGTTCGGCCCGATGGACCACATGACCCAACCCATTAGGATAGGGTCCATCTTGAAGCTCCTCTTCCTTCCTAGGTGGATTGCACCAATCCATGCATTGTTTTCATGATCTTCTTGACTCTTGATCTTGTAATTGGCCCATTTGGACTTGCAAAGGATCTTTAAGAGTAGACACACATTAGTTCTCATCAAAATACTACTATTCTAGGAAGGATTATCTTCTAGAATAATCTACATTAGTTATGTTATTACCTTTATTTTAATTTTCGGAGCTACTGTTCATGCCTTCCTTGGAGGCCAAGTTTAATCTACAATAATTAAGTTATTTTCTATATTTTAGATTTTAGGAATTATTGTTCATGCTTTCCTTGGAGGCCAAGTTTTGTAGCCTATAAAAAGGCCATTTAGTAAAGGGAATTAATTTTGGGAGACAATACATAATGAATTTTGACTGTGAGTTGAGTTGGGTTTACTCCTCTTGTTCTTGATTGAATTTTTGAACTTATCAAAGGTAGATCATAACCTTTGTAGCGTTCCTACTTGTAATCTGGGTTCTTGAGATGGGTTTTTCAATGGGTCTAGATTTTAATATAATCTAGGTTCTTGAAACAAGTTCTCAACGAGTTTAAATTCTCTATCCATAGACCTGAGTTTGGCTTTCTTGGGTTGTTTCACCAATATTGTTGTTGGGTCTCAAAGCAAGTCGATTGGCGTTCACATCATTTGGTATCAGAGCAAGGTTTTCAACCATGTCGTTCTATCCTTTTTATTTCTTGCATAATTGATTCTAGGGTTATAACAAAAAAAAAAAGCCTGCCAAAATTCTTCGGGTTTTGTATAGCTGCCAAAAAATTCGTCCAAAAAAAAAAACCAGCAGAAAAAAAGAGAGGAGAAAATTCAATTTTTTTTTCTACCTTCAATGTTTCTGATCTTTCTCCTTAAGATGTTGATCAAGATTCGAGGACGAATCTTTTTGAGGAAAGGGTGAACAAAGGTGGGGCTACACTTAAAGATCTTTTGCAAGTCCAGATGAGCCAAATACAAGATCCAGAGTCAAGAAGTGCAAGCATGTGAAGTGTACTTGCTACAAGCTAGGAATGAAGAGGAGCTTCAAGCTGGACCATCTGCTAATGGGCCGGGTCATGAGGACCATTGGACCGACCTCTTGGGCCAGATTTGGGCCCAAATATGGCCTAGAACTATCATTCATTATGGGCTGCTAAAGATTCCAGAATTATTCTTCAAATCTTGTGCTATTATTCCTTCAAATCTTGTGATGATTACGGAAGATCTTTGGGATATCTTCCATCTTTGGCTTGCCACTCTTTTGGAAAGTACTAATCAAACTTGGAGAAAAAAGGTCATAGATTGGGAGATTCTTATCACAATCATGGAAGTAATTTAAAATACCACTATTCTTGGAAGGATTATCTTCTAGAATAATCTACATTAGTTATGTTATTACCTTTATTTTAATTTTTTGAGTTACTGTTCATGCCTTCCTCGGAGGCCAAGTTTAATCTACAATAATTAGGTTATTTTCTATGTTTTAGATTTTAGGAATTATTGTTCATGCCTTCCTTGGAGGCCAAGTTTTGTAGCCTATAAAAAGGCCATTTAGTGAAATGAATAAAGGGAATTAATTTTGGGAGACAATACATAATGAATTTTGATTGTAAGTTGAGTTGAGTTTTACTCCTTTTGTTCTTGATTGAATTTTTAAACTTATCAAAGGTAGATCATAACCTTTGTGGCATTCCTACTTGTAATCTGGGTTCTTGAGACGGGTTCTTCAATGGGTCTAGATTTTAATATTATCTAGGCTCTGGAAACAAGTTCTCAACGGGTTTAGATTCTCCATCCATAGACCTGAGTTTGGCTTTCTTGGGTTGTTTCTCCAATATTGTTGTTGGGTCTCAAAGCAAGTCGATTGGGATTCACATCACACAGTATGGATTATCCCGAGACGTCATCCTATTCTACTTCTATGTTTTCAAGATACGTAAGAAGTGAAGTTAACTGTGTCACTAGTATTAGTGATCTAGAAAGTTCTGATTCTTAATCAGTATGATCAAATAGTGTGTAATTTTAGAATAGTACATAAATGTAATGTGACGTCCCAAAATTTGGGGGTCCTTTGATCACTCATCAATCCGCGGAATGCTTGTGGATATCGTGTAACTCGATATCACGCCGTTGTGTCCCATTTATCGGGATCCCTAATTTAACAAAATCGGGCAGAGTCTCCTTTGTACGGGGAGCTCTACCCAAAACCCTACCTGTACAACTTACGTCAACATGACCCATCTGAGGCCCAATATAACACAATAACCGCACCGAGTCCATTTATGAGTAAAAATTGGCCACACTGGGTTCATTTATCTATACTCATATAAAACATGCAAGGTTATATTAAAAGTAGTCCATATAAGTTTGATTTCAATTCTTTTACACATATTACATGCCCAAAACATAGTTTGAACAAAAATTTTACAAAAACCAAGGTTAAATACCACAATTCGGCCTCTCTTCACCCTTGAGGCTCCAAATGAGAGTCATCCACTGTTGTGTATCCCGCACCTGAAATGTTTTTCCCTATAGAGTATGCAACGCTGAATAGAGTATCTCCTACAGAGGCTACTACTCCCCACCCAAGATGCATATGAATGTGCACATGCAACAATCCACAACATTTATCCATTTCAAACAAGAATATGTGATTCAAGATTGAAACTCCACCATGTCATGCCATGATATGAGATGACACTCACTCATGCACTTTAACTCGAGCTCTCACCGGCTCCCAAAACACAATGTAATGCACTTGTGTAAAACCTTCATCATTAATGAAATTCCTCCAATGCTTGTTTGAAATGAAAGTCGTGTGTTTATAAAACCAAGCATTATTGGATGTTGTACTTCCAAAAGTACGTTTATAAAATAAAATCTTGTGTCTTTGTAGGGCAACGGATTTTAGAATTTCACTACCGGCTCCGTACACCTAATTCACTTTTTTGGACTTGTACCGACGGAAGTGAATAAACCAATAACCGGGTTTTGCACCCGAGGGATCTTCTAGCTCATCTTGCTATACTCGACACAAGTTTTTCCATGCAACCATGCGACTCAAAGTGGATCTTCGATCCAACATTTCTGAGACCACATATCAACCACCAAGTATGGTGTTTGACCAACCATGCTTTCACACACCCACACTCATGACTCATGCCCATGAATATGATGCCAATATCATGCCCAATATGCATTAATGTCAAATGAGCAATTCAACCACATGTCTGCATGTTCTATGACAATTTATATCTTATGCATATAACTACCAAACTTTGTCACAATGTACACATAACATAAGCACATATCAACTTTTCATTTCCATTGTAATTCATATCTTAAACATATGGTTTCTGATGTGAACCCCAATCGACTTGCTTTGAGACCCAACAACAATATTGGAGAAACAACCAAAGAAAGTCAAACTCAGGTCTATAGATGGAGAATCTAAACCCGTTGAGAACTTGTTTCAAGAACTTGGATTATATTAAAATCTTGACCCATTGAAGAACCCTTCTCAAGAACCCATATTACAAGTAGGAACGCCAAGTTCAAAAGTTCAATCAAGAACAAGAGGAGTAAACTCAACTCAACTCACAATCAAAATTCATTATGTATTGTCTCCCAAAATTAATTCCCTTTATTCATTGCACTAAATGGCCTTTTTATAGCCTACAAAACTTGGCCTCCAAGGAAGGCATGAACAATAATTACTAAAATCTAAAATATAGAAAATAACCTAATTATTGTAGATTAAACTTGGCCTCCAAGGAAAGCATGAACAGTAACTCCGAAAATTATAATAAAGGTAATAACATAACTAATGTAGATTATTCTAGAAGATAATCCTTCCTAGAATAGTAGTATTTGGTCTTCAAATTACTTCCATGATTGTGATAAGAATCTCCCAATCTTTGACCTTTTTTCTCCAAGCTTGATTAGTACTTTTCAAAAGAGTGGCATGCCAAAGATGGAAAGATATCCCAAAGATTTTCCATAATCATCACAAGATTTGAGGGTAATAATAGCACAAGATTTGAAGAATAATTCTGGAATCTCTAGCAGCCCATAATGAATGATAGTTCTAGGCCATATTTGGGACCAAATCTGGCCCAAGAGGTCGGCCCAATGGTGCTCATGACCCGGCCCATTAGCAGATGGTCCAGCTTGAAGCTCCTCTTCATTCTTAGCTTGTAGCAAGTATACTTCACATGCTTCCACTTCTTGACTCTGGATCTTGTATTTGGCCCATCTGGACTTGCAAAGGATCTTTAAGAGTAGGCTCACCTTTGTTCTCATCAGTTTCCCTTTACCACTTCATTCAAGCATGTTATCATAAATCTCATGCAATTAACACACTTTATTTCATATAGGCATTTTATCAAATACCTTCAAGGCACTAAATCATGTAATCACATAACATGTATAAATTTATCTAATAACTATTTAAAAAAATCAAGATATATGATTTTTACATACCCAATTATCAAAACATCCTAGAAATCACAAACTAGCAATTTCTAACTACCAATTCAAACTAGAATTGAGCCTACCCATTTTCATTAAACCAACTCCAATAGATAAGTGTTAAAAATACTCAAAACAGCCCACACATTTTCTATGGACACCATTGGATGTAAATAAATCAAAGTAGGAGGGAACCCTACCTCTGGGAGCGTAAAACGAAGGATAGAATCTTCAAGAACACCAACACCAACCTCCAAGTCTTGATTTATCAAAATCTCCACTTTGGATCTTTGGTGAAATCCTTCGTTCTTGGTGTGATTGCGTAGCCCTCATCGAGGAGATCGACTTTGATTCTTGGTTCGAAGAATTCCAACCGGCGGAACTCTATATCTTTGAGAAACTAGTCTTGAAATCTCACATTTTTTCTCTTTTTCTTTCTCTCCTTCTCCCCAACGTGTACCTACTGGTTTAAGCTAATGAAATGTCACCAAAATCAGATATTTTAACGTATTTATAACCCTTAACACTTGGTCCATGTCGCACCACACGCCCCTTGTTTGGGTCCGTTTTCGCCCCGAAATGATTCATTACATCCTGATTTAAGTTCAAATTAATTTTATTTGAACTTTAATCCAATTCTTAGGAAAATTTTAAAAAATTATTTGTGGGGACCTTTATGAGGTCAGCTGCCACCCAGCCGACTCGAACGACGTTCAAAACTCTGACTATAATAGAATTCGATGAAATTCGATAAGGCAGCTAGATTTCACGATACGAATACAATGATGAAGTCAGTTGTGTCATTCGAGCTCTAGAACATGAGTATTTTAAATGCACATTATAGTGGCAAATTATTATTTTTCCCTTTTTAGAAAAAATTTAAATTTACCTGGGTTTTACATGTGAATAGTAATAGATTAATTATAAAAATAAGTAAATAGAAAATAACAAAAAAATAATTAATAGAACCAATTTTTGAAAAGAAAAAGAGTGGTTTGTAAAATTTTATAGAATATATAAAGTTGAATTTAATTTTGTAACTGTAGAATTTTAGGAAATCAAGAACAACAGACTACGGTTGGAAAATGCAAAACTAAAGTGCACCGTCCGGACTGTGGGGCTAGCGTTCGGATGACAGTGTGTATATATATTCCAAATCCACCACAAGATTAGCCATTCACAGTATCAGAAGAATTCTTTCCACAAGAACAGCCTCCTTCATAACAAGAAGATCAACCATATGTACCAATGGGTGACAGAACTGATAGACAGATTTTGCTAGCATTGGAAACCACTGTTAATCAACTCAATCAATGTATGGATGATTATGGACAGAATCAAGCTGAGATTTTGAGACTACTGAGAGAACGTTTCAGAGGAGGACCATCTACTTCTTAAAGACGGGAGATTCTACAAAAAACTTTGCTATCTTTCACTCAAACTTTTTATTTTATGTACTTTAAACTATGTTATTTTTAAACCTGTTTTTTGTTTTGAACTTGTTTATGCTTAATTTGTTTCATTAAACTAATATGTGATTCATGTTGTCTATCTAGGAAGAATAGTTTATATGATTCAAAGATAAATTAGGTTAATATTCCTGTGCTTAGCAAGAATAACCTTAATCTAATCACGAGGGATTTTCATATTTTAGTTGTATATTATCTTAATATTTTTATTTAAACTTATTCCTATATGCACAAAAAGATCTCTTTATCTTAGAAATCTTGTGAAATATTACACTCTTTGCGCATATAGTGGAGATGTGAAAACCAATTGAAGAGTTTGAGCCAATCTTTCTTGGAGAGATATTCTACATCTACTCAAAATAAAAATCATCGATTCAACAATAAACTTTCTTTGAATAATCTTATTAGTTTTGTTTTGATTAACACTTACTAGATTATATTGTTAGCATTATTCTTAAAATTCTTTCACTCAGGCCTCCTTGTACATAAGTACAATCATCAGCTGCCCGGAATTAAAAGCTACCTTTACCTCTCGTTCTTTTGCGTAGAAACTCACATTTTTCCTCTCTTGTTTTTTTGAACTCTCACTCTTTTCACTCTTTGAAGATTCAGCAACCTCTCTATTTTTTCCCTCATTTTTTTTCACTTTCACTCTATTTCCCTCTTTTTTTTCATTATCACTCTCTTTTTTTCCCTCAAACTCACTTTTTAATCTCATTTGATCATCATGCACCTGTCTAGGTGTTAATGGTACAAGTGTTACAGGTTTGCCATGCATTAAAAAAGAATATATATTTCTATATCCATCATGCATAACTTGCCTATCAAATTGCCAAGGACGTCCCAAAAGCAAATGACCAGCATGCATTGGGACTACATCACACAAAACCTCATCAACATAACGCCCAATGGAGAGGGACACTAATACCTGCCCATTCACCTTAATCTCTCCACATTCATTCAACCAGTGCAACTTATAAGGAGTAGGGTGCTTAATAGCAGGCAAATTAAGTTTCTCAACTAATAAGGTACTAGCAACATTAGCACAACTTCCTCCATCAATGATAACACTACATACCTTATTGTTGATATGGCAGCGAGTATGAAATATGTTGTCACGTTGTGCCTCGTTGTCCTCCTCCTTCACTAGTGGATTCAACGCACGCCTCGTGACCAAAATTTCACCCTCAACTGGATATTCCACTTTTTCACTCTCCTTACTCTCCACATCATCATCAGATTCACTTTCAGTTTCAAAATCACCATTATCCCTAAAAAACATAGCACGTTTATTTGGACATTGAGATGCAATGTGCCCCCTGCCTGAACACTTAAAGCACTTTATATCTCTATTTCTAAAAGTTTGAGAATCAGATTTACCTCGCTCCTTGCTAGCTTCTATGTCTTTGCCTTTGTTGGAAGCTTCAACTTTACCCTTAGAATCTTATTTCTCTTCCTTCTTGCTCCAACTAGAATTCGGTTTCCAAGAAGATAAAGAACCTGAATTCTGCCCAAAACGAGTAGAACCCTTCCATTTGAGTTGCCTCTCAACCTTCATTGCCATGTGTAGCATATCCTCCATCTCCACATAATGCTGCAACTCTACTACATTTTGAATATCTCGGTTCAAACCGTGCAAGAATCGTGCCATGGTCGCCTCTCGGTCCTCCTCTACATTAACCCGAATCATGGCTATCTCCATCTCCTTATAATACTCCTCAACGCTCTTGGACCCCTGAGTCAACCCCTGCAACCTCTGAAACAAGTCCCTATAATAATGAGAAGGGACAAACTTCTTCCTCATGATACTCTTCATCTCACCCCAAGTGTCAACCGGATGCTCTCTATTCCTCCTCCTATTCATCACTAATTGATCCCACCATACTACTGCATAATTAGTAAACTCCACTGCAGCTAGTTTCACCTTCTTCTCCTCTGAATAGTCATGGCAATCAAACACTAACTCCACTTTCTTTTCCCATTCTAAATAAACCTATGGATCATTCTTGCCTTGAAAGGCTGGGATTTTCATCTTAATGCTACCCAAATTCCCATCTCTCCGATAAACATCTCTAACACCTCCACGACCACCTCTGCCACCTCTACCCCCTCTACCATGGTCAAACCCAATCAACGTGGCCTGGTTATCGAAGTAATCACCAAGATCCCACTCGTCATCATCGATAATGTTTTGATGACGCCTATTCTGCCTCCTCTCCACTGGTGCCTCACGCCTATCATGTCCATCACCTCTTCTTCCCTCCTTCGTTCTCAATTCATTAATCGCATTTGCTTGCCCCTCCAACTGATTTCTCATGTCATCAAATCTCATATAGCCCGAAGTATGAATAGCACATCATCACCATCCTCATCAACTACTCCTTTATCCTTGGAAGTCATATTTTATAACCTGCAAAACAATGTTAGAAATAAGCTCACAAACACTCCCTCACGTGTTTCACTCGTTTCAATGTCACTCTACCCTCGTGTTTACACTCTTATTGGCTTTTTTTTAAGATAAGCTCACTCACTCAGTCTTTTACCACTCAAATGTTTCACCTTTGTCGTTATTTCGTAAACTACTCAAAACTCAACCAAAAATCAATTGTTCCCACAACGCACAACGACTTAACAAAATAAGACACAAATATCAAAGGAATGACCAGAATTAACAATGAAAAATAAAGAATAATAACGATAACAAAGAAACACAACGAAGCAAAGAAAACGAATTCGGCGAAAACAAAGAGAAACAATGATTCGAAAGTAACAAATGGATCAAGAAAGGGATTAAATCAAATAGGATGCTTTATTTTGGGATAACAATGCGTGAATGATCAGAATAAGTAGCTTTCTATTATTTTTGTTCAAATCTCAACACAAATCATCACTCAAGCAAACTAACTAGCCTCAATTTGATTCTTTTTTTTCTTTTCTTTTTTTCTTTCACTTTCTCTTTTTTTTTGATATCAGATCACAAGAGGCAAACTACGCGTAATTGGGCAGCAAACTTCACAATCGATTCACTAGCAAATTATGCATTCAATTCAGCCCATATTATGCAACCCTAATTGATTTTAAAATTATAGAAAGAACAACTGAAATTCCAGCAGCAAGTCACACCCCAAATCAAATAGAAAAAAAAAAGAAAAAAGGAAAAAATTGTGATGAACAGTGCACGAAGATATTTTTTTTTTAAAATAGATGTGCTTAAATAGGAAGAGAAACTCCAACCTGATTTGAGAAAACAAACCCAAAAGCTCTGATACCAAATGATGTGAACCCTTAAACGAATTCAAGACCCACTCGCAAATTGATTGAAGAATCCCCAAGAAAGTTCACAAACCAGAATTATAAGAACCCAAAACCCTAGACCCAATGTTTTCATGAAACAAGAACCCAAGGTTAAAAGTTCAAGAGAAAGATGCCACACTCAAGATTGAGCGATAAGTCGATGAACGCCACAAGAAAATTTAATTCTTGATAAGTTCTTGAAATAGTTCTTGGAAGAACAATAAGGTAGAAACCTCACAATACTCATAAAAATATTCTGTCCTTTTTCAAGATGTTGGGTGTGTATATATAAAGCCCTAAAACAAATCCAAATCTACTAAGGTAACAAATCCTAATCTAAATAGGAATAACTAAAGTTGGGCTTTAAACAAGTAATCAGCCCAAAACCCCTAAATAATCTAAATCATCCCATACAGCCACTTAATTAGGTTTGTTGGACTTGAATTACATTAAAATAAACTTGAGGCCTTTTCCCTTTAAAGCCCACGCATGCCATGGTAGAAAAGCCTTCAAACGCACTCTTCATGCTTGGGCTTGCATAATCAGCCCATATGTCTTGAATCAGCCCATTCAATGCTTCCTTCATCCTTTTCGCTTTCGCACGAGTAATAGGACCTCCATTTATGCTCAACGGATCAGATTGTATTGCATCATCAATTATAATGAAATTTTAAAATTTTCATTTTTGGGGACCTTTATAGGGTCATTCGACATCCAATTGTCTCGTAAAACGCGTAAAATCTGTTTATCTCGGAATTCGACGAAATTAGTCTGGGTGACTAAATTTTGCGATACGAATTCAACAGAGAAGTTCATTGTGTCATACGAGCTCTAGAGAGTACATATTTTAATTCTGCATTATAGTGATAAAATGACCATTTTGACCTTTTTTAAAAAAAATCAAATTTTACATTTTTCCCTCCTAAAAAAAATTTCGTCCCTGAAACTCACATACCCATACACATACAATCGCATGCATCTGCAACTGTCATCTAATACTAAATGACTATAAGAATGTACCTCCATCCTCAAATAAGAAAGAATAATTGGTACACATAGTGTTCTCGCGCTCCCATGTCACCTCTTCCACTCCTCGGTGCTGCCACAACATCTTCCCTAGCCTCACCGTCTTGTCCTGCAAAACCTGATCACTGCTATCAATGATACGTATTAGTCCCTCCTCGAAGGTCCCATCCACATCAACAATCAACTCACCCCCATCCACCACATGTGTCGAATATGAAGTATACTTCCGTAGCATAGAGACATGAAAAATCGCATGAACACTTGATAGATTTGGCAGTAACGCCAACCGATAAACAACTGTACCTACCTTCTCGAGTGCCTCGAAGGGCCCGATATACCTCGGCGACCACTTTCCCTGCTTGCCGAACCTGACCACTCATCTCTTAGGCATCACCTTCAAGAAGACATGATCTCCCACCTCAAACTCTAGAGGTAACCGCCGTTTGTCGGTGTAACTCTTCTGCCAGCTCTGAGCCGTGAGAAGATGCTTCCGTATCAAGTCTACCTTCTCCAGGTGTCTTTAACTAATTCCAGACCCATAGAGGGTCTCTCTCCTACCTTCGTCCAACAAATCGGAGAACGACAAGGCCTCCCATATAGTGTCTCATACGGTGTCATCTAAATGCTCACCTGATAATTGTTCTTGTAGGCAAACTCCACTAAGGGTAAATGTTTTTCCCATCTACCCTTGGGATCTAGGACACATGCTCGTAGCATGTCCTCTAAAGTCTGGATGGTCCTTTCCGACTGACCGTCCTTGTGGGGATGAAAAACAGTGCTTATCATTAGCTATGCCCATATAGCTCATTGGAAATTCTCCCAAAAATGAGCCATAAACTTGGGATTCCGATCCGATACTATAAATACGGGCACCCCATGCAACCGGACAATCTCCCGTATATACAACTTGTAGAATTCCTCCAATGTGAAGGTCATCTGCATAGCCAGAAAGTGTGCCGACTTTGTAAGCCGATCCACTGTCACCCATACCGCATCATATCCCTGCAATGTCCGTGGCAAGTGAGTCACAGTACTGGTATTGAACCGTACCGGTACGCAGTACCAATACATTTTCTCAAATTATCAACTTTAAAATGTGTTTGGTCATGCTTTTGGCCTATATTTTCCTTCCTTCCAAAGATGTAAATGGACCCTAATGAGGTATAATTCAAGGTATATTAGACCTGAGTTGGATCCAATGAATAATTGAACCCAGATTACTTTTATGGGTTATAATCCCAGTTAAGAGAAGCTATCACGTGGTGTCGGGTTAAGCGACATCCACTGGTATTATTGTTGGTTGATGGGTTATCAATGGTTAACAAAGGACCCCTAGATTTTGGGGTGTCACAGTTGATGCACTAGAAAAAATCCTTCCGGATGGTTAATAACCAAACCTTCTGGAATGTTTTGCTTTTTTGCTAAAAAATCATGTGCTCTAAATCTCATTTCCATTTTAACTTATTTCAACTCCTAAACATTCTAACAACCTATATATGACATCTACTCTACCAAAAACCTGAACCACAATTGAGTGGTCATGCTCAAAGTCATTTGCAAAATTGTAATATGATTTAAAATTTTGATGCTTTTAAAATACAAGACATGGATTTTTAAGTTTAACTACCAAAATGAATACCCAAAATGTAAACCATAGATTAAAATGGTAAAGGCATTCCTAAATCTTCCCAATATCGAAAATTTGAGGAATATTCCACCATCCTACAAGCATAGGACTACATGACGACATTGTTCAAATACCCGAACAAAGCACACATGAGCATCACCATGACTTTAACTGCTATTCTAGAGCATGCACCAACACATTCATTTTCAAACTCGTGTGTGTGTGGTGTGAACATGTAATTTAAGCATTTACATAACAAGATTAACATTCACGTGGCTATCCAAATTCAACTTCGATGCAAAACTCACCAAGGGTTTCTCTCAACAATGAATCACACCAGAAATATTCCTGGCATGTGCTCCATGTGTAAATGTCAGATAGAATCTTGTGCACAAAACAAAGTATGCTCACATATGATGAGAACTAAGGTGGGCTTACTCTTAAAGATCCTTTGCATGTCCAAATGGGCCAATTACAAGATCAAGAGCCAAGAAGATCAAAAAAACAATGTAAGGATTGGTGAAATCCACTTGAGATGAAGCTAGCAAGAGCCCAACACTTAAGATGGGCTTGAAAGAAGGAGAACTAATTTTGATCCACTTGATCTAAACTATGGAACACATGAAGACATGACTTAGAGATAGGGCCTTTTGTTGTTAAGGCCTTCAATTTGTTTAAATAATTTTTATTATTAGTTTAGAATAAGTGGGTCTGAGGATGCTTAGCCCACATATGTCTTATTATTTTATTTGAACTAGGGTTTAGAATAAGTATTGTAGCACGGTACTATTGATGCTACAGTATCATGACACTATTCACTCAAGGGCATTTTTGAGAGAAAGGGTCACAAATTTTAGTCTTTAGTTATTCCTATTTAGATTAGGACTTGTTTCCTTATTAGATTAGGATTTGTTTCTTTATTAGATTAGGATTTGTTTCCTTGTAATGACCAGCCTTATAAATAGGCTTTTAATCAATGAAAAATGGGAGACAATATGAGAGACAATACATAATGAATTTTGATTATGAGTTGAGTTGAGTTTACTCCTCTTGTTCTTGATTGAACTTTTGAACTTATCAAAGGTAGATCGCAACCTTTGTGGTTCCTCCTTGTAATTTGAGTTCTTGAGACGGATTCTTCAATGGGTCTAAATTTTAATATAATCTAGGTTCTTGGCATGAGTTCTCAACGGGCCTAAATTCTCCCTCCATAGACCTGGGTTTAGCTTTCTTGGGTTGTTTCTCCAATATTATTGTTGGGTCTCAAAGCAAGTCGATTGGGGTTCACATCATTTGGTATCAAAGCAAGGCTTCCAACCAGGTCATATTCTATCTTTTTTTTTTTATTATTTCTAGCATAATTGATTCTAGGGCTGCATTGTTCTAGGGTTACCCAAAAAAAAGGCTTGCCAAAATTCTTAGGGTTTTGTGTGGCTGCCAAATTTTTTTTCATTGTTCTAGGGTTTGAGTTATCTTTAGGGTTTTTACCAAATGATGTGAACCCCAATCGACTTACTTTGTGACCCAACTACAATATTGGAGAAACAACCCAAGAAAGCCAAACTCAGGTCCATGGATGGAGAATCTAAACCCATTGAGAACTTGTTTCAAGAACCTAGATTATATTAAAATCTAGACCCACTGAAGAACCCGTCTCAAGAACCCAGATTAGAAGTAGGAACGCCACAAAGGTTGTGATCTACTTTTGATAAGTTCAAAAGTTCAATCAAGAACAAGAGGAGTTGATGCGAACTCTTAAACGAATTCAATAACCCACACGCATATTGATTGAAGAATCCCCAAGAAAGTTCACAAACCAGAATTATAAGAACCCAAAACCCTAGACTCAATGTTTTCAAGAAACAAGAACCCTAGGTTAAAAGTTCAAGAGAAAGACGCCACACTCAAGATTGAGCAATAAGTGGATGAACGCCACAAGAAAGATTAATTCTTGATAAGTTCTTGAAATAGTTCTTGGAAGAACTATCAGGTAGATACCTCACAATACACATAAAAATATTTTGTCCTCTTTTCAAGGTCTTGGGTGTGTATATATAAAGCCCAAAAACAAATCCTAATCTACTAAGGTAACAAATCCTAATCTAAATAGG
>CM042187.1:27725691-27754239 GCA_023539305.1 Ilex asprella
AATAGGACCTCCCTTTATGCTCAACGAATCAGATTGTATTGCATCATACGCATCTCCTCATGAGTTGGTCAGGGTAGTATTTGAACAACTAGAAGTTGTCGAAGTAAAATTACTTCACATCCGCCATAAATCTCCAATTATCCTTCAGGCTCTAGTGCGGTGGAATTTGTCTTGTAGCAAAATAATTGCAAATTTCAGCATACCAAAGGCAAATAAAATGAATGGAAAATAAACGCTTGTCAAGAAAAGAGTCTGGGATAGGAATATGCTCTTCGGCATCTTGAACTACAATTTGGGACAAATGGTCCTCCACCATGTTCTCAACTTCCCTTTTTGTCTTTGATTTTCAAGTTGAATTCTTGTAGGAGGAGGATCCACCTAATGAGTTTTAGTTTTGCATCCTACTTAGACAAAAGATACTTCAACATAGAGTGATCAGTGTAGACTAGAACCAATGATGTAAGACCAAAATTTATCCAATGAAAATACTACGGCTAGCAACTCTTTTTTGGTGGTAGTGTAATCCATTTGTGCCTCATTTAGAGTCTTACTAGCATAGTATATTACATATGGTCTCTTGTTTTTCCGTTGACCAAGCATAGGGCCGACGGCGAAATCACTGGCATCGCACTTGAGCTTAAATGATAAGTCCCACTTAGGTGGTCGCATGACTGGAGGTGAAGTGAGCATGTTTTTGAGTTTTTTAAATGATGCCTCATAATCATCCGACCACACAAATGGGACTTCTTTGGAAACCAAATTGGTCAAGGGTCGTGCCAATATGGTAAAATCTTTTATAAAATGATGATAGAAATCGTCATGGCAAAGAAATAACCTAATGTCTTTGACGACTTTCAATGTGGGGAGGTTGGAAATTGCATCAACCTTGGATTTGTCGACTTCAATCCCCTTTGTCAAAACGACATGCCCAAGCACTATCCCTTTCTTCTCCTCACATCTCTCAAGTACTCTCTCCAATTTCTCCAAACAACTTTCAAATGAGTCCCCAAATAAGGAAAAGTCATCCATGAAGACTTCCACAATTTTCTCCACCATATCGATGAAAATTCCCACCATACATATTTGAAACGTCCCCATGGCATTACATAACCCAAATGGCATCAAGCGATAAGCAAAGGTGCCGAAGGGACACGTGAATGTAGTCTTCTCTTAGTCTTCCAAAGCGATCTCAATTTGATTGTAACTGGAGTAGCCATCCAAGAAACAATAAGACAAGTGTCTGACTACTCTTTCCAATCCTTGACTGAGGAATGGCAAAGCGAAGTGATCCTTTCTTATGCAAGAGTTTAGTTTCCAATAGTCGATACACACTTTCTATCTGGTGACTACTCTAGTCGGAATCAACTCATTGTCCTTGTGACACCCCAAAATCCGGGGGTCCGTTGATTATCCATCAACCTACGGAATACCCGTGGATACCGAGTATCTCGATATCGTGTCGTTATGCCCCTCTTGTCTGAATTCATAATTGAACAAAAAAAATTGTGCAGAGTTTCCTTTGTACAGGAAGCTTTACCCAAAACAAAACCTGTGCATTATATAATAACCAGACCCATTCGAGGTTCAATATTCAACTATGACCACACCGGGTCCATTTGTGGGTAAATAAAGACCACATTGGGTCCATTTATCCATACTCATATAAAACATACACAGTTATATTAAAAAATTCCATATAAACTCTATTACCATTTCTTTTACACATTACATGCCAAAATTTAATTACAAGTCTAATTTTACAAAAGAAATGGATTGAAAGCCACCAGTCGGCTTTTCTTCCTTAAATGCCCGAGTGAGTGCCGTCCATCAGCGTATAACCCGTACCTGAAATTGTTTTCCTGTATAGGGTGTGCTACGCCCAGTAAAGTAATTCTTACAGAGGTTACTTCCCACCTAAGTGCACATGCAATGTTTACATACAACATTATTCTTTTTAACATTTCAAGTAAAAATATGCAACTCTATATTGGAATTTACCATTCCATGCTATAAAATGAGATGAGACTCACTCACGCAACTTTAACCCGAGTCCTCACCGACTCCCACAACACAATGCAATGCACTTGTGAAATGAACCATAATTTGACGAAAAATTCATCCAATGATCGTTTGAAATAAAAGTAGTTTTATTATAAAACCAAATCATTGATGGGTTGTTACTCATTGAATGAGTACATTATAAATCAAAATCTTGTGTCTTGTTGGGCAACATATTTTGGTATCTCAACCACCAGTTCTGTAAACACCAGCACTTTTTGGAATTTCACCGTCGAGAAGTGCCTGAACCATGTGACCGGGTTTTGCACCCGAGGGAGAGTCTAGCCCTACTTGCTATACCCGACACAAGTTTTCTTCCATGCAACCATGCGACTCAAAGGGTATCTTCAATCCACTTTTTTCCCGAACCCACATACCAACCATCAAATAAGGTGTTTGATTAACCATGCATACCACACAACCACACTCATGACTTATGCCCGTGAATGTGATGCTAAAGTCATGCCCAACATGCAATGAATGTTGAATGGACAACTAAAATAAGATATCAACATGTACCATGGACAATTATAACATATACATATAATCTCCATAATTTTATCACAATGTCAAAACATCGACTAGCATGTATCAACATTTATATTCAACACAATTGACAAGCATGTTATTACATAATCTATGCCAATAACACACTTAAATCACAAGGCGTATGATAACACATAATAACCCACAAAATTAGTTCGTAAAGTGGCCTACAAATAGTCTTTAAAGTTGATGTGAACCCCAATCGACTTGCTTTGAGACCCAACAACAATATTGGAGAGAAACAACCCAAGAAAGCTAAACTCAGGTCTATGGATGGAGAATCTGAACCCGTTGAGAACTTGCTTCAAGAACCTAGATTATATTAAAATCTAGACCCATTGAAGAACCCGTCTCAAGAACCCAGATTACAAATAGGAATGCCACAAAGGTTATGATCTACCTTTGATAAGTTCAAAAATTCAATCAAGAACAAGAGGAATAAACTCAACTCAATTCATAATCAAAATTCATTATGTATTGTCTCTATTGGTCGTTCCCTATTCCGCCTCCTGTTTATAACAAGCTGGTCCCACCAAGTAATAGCATAGTCAAAAAACTCAATCACCGTTAATTTTACCTTCTTTGCTTCGGAATAGTTATGACAATCAAATACAAACTCCATCTTCTTCTCCCACTCAAGGTATGCTTCAGGATTGGATCTACCTTGAAACGATGGAATCTTCATCTTGATACCACCTAAGTTGTTATCTTCCCGGTTCCTAGCTTCTCTAAACCGCACTCCATGTCTCCTATTACTAACAACAGAATTCCGATCATCTTCTTCATCAAAACCAGCCCCATAAGGCTCTTCATCTTCTACCCTTACTTCCCTCAGTTGAGCTCTTTCCCTTCTACGCGCATTAGGGACGTTTTGTGGCTGCCTCTCATGTGTATTCTCCATCTGATCTATCTGTTCGCGAACTTGCTCTAGTTCCAACTTCATCACACATCTCATCTCACTCATCATGGCCTCCATAAACAATTTCGGATCAGCGAGATCCGTAGCATTGTTGTGAGTCATAATTGCTGCAAAACAAAGTTAGAAAAAAAAAATGAATAAGGACCTCACAATTCCCTCCCTTAAGTGTTTACACTCAAGAATGTGGATCACTCTACACTCGTGTTTCACTCAAAATAGATGGCTTTTTTTAACCCTCTAATGTTCTCACCACTCTTGTCTTTTTCCACTTGATAATTCTCTTTTAGTTCTTTTGAAACTAAACAAAAAATTCAAAATTTCCAGCAACAATTCACCAAGAACTCATCAAGGAATTTCGGGTTTTAAGAGTAAGAATTCAAGGAACACGGCTGACTAGATGATGAGAACTAAGGTGGGCCTACTTTTAAAGATCCTTTGCATGTCTAGATGGACCAATTACAAGATCAAGAGCCATGAAGATCAAGCAAGCAATGCAAGGATTGGTGCAATCCACTTGGGATAAAGCTAGCAAGAGCCCAACACTCAAGATGGGCTTGAATGAAGGAGAACCAATTTTGATCCACTTGATCCAAACAATGGAAGACATGAAGACATGACTTAGAGATAGGCCTTTTTGTTAAGACTTTCAATTTGTTTAAAGAATTTTTATTATTAGTTTAGAATAAGTGGGTTTGAGGATGCTTCGCCCACATATGTCTTATTATTTTATTTGAACTAGAGTTTAGAATAAGTATTGTAGCATGGTACTGTTCATGCTACAGTACCATGACAGTATTCAGTCAAGGACATTTTTGAGAGAAAGGGTCACAAATTTTAGTCTTTAGCTATTCCTATTTAGATTAGGATTTGTTTCTTTATTAGATTAGGATTTGTTTCTTTGTAATGACCAACCTTATAAATAGGTTTTTAATCAATGAAAGATGGGAGACAATACATAATGAATTTTGATTGTGAGTTGAGTTGAGTTTACTCCTCTTGTTCTTGAATGAACTTTTGAACTTATCAAAGGTAAATCACAACCTTTGTGGCGTTCCTTCTTGTAATTTGGGTTCTTAAGACAAGTTCTTCAATGGGTCTAGATTTTAATATAATCTAGGTTCTTGACACAAGATTTCAATGGGTCTAAATTCTCCATCCATAGACCTGAGTTTGGCTTTCTTGGGTTATTTCTCCAATATTGTTGTTGGGTCTCAAAGCAAGACGATTGGGGTTCACATTACTAGATTATTGGAATAACAAAAATATCTGAATTTTGGGTTGAGGTGATTTTCAGGCTTATTGGACCAAAACAAATAGATGAAAACAACTAGAACCAAACAATTTCAGGCTTTCTCTCTCTCACTTTTTTTGACTCCTTTCATTCTTCTCACATTGAAGGTAAAAAAAAATTCAAATTTACTCCTCTTTTTTTTTTCTCTTCTGTTTTTTTTGGACGTTTTTTTTGTAACCCTAGAATCAATAATGTAAGAAATAAAAAGGATAGAATAAGACCTGGCTGGAAATCTTGCTCTGATACCAAATGATGTGAACCCCAAAAATAGTGAATAGTGCACGGTTACTCTAGAGTGAACAGTACGTGCTACAGTAACTTATTCTAAACCCTAGTTCAAATAAAATAATAAAAACAACCCCTTGAAGCCACAATTTTTAGCCCCTTAGAAAAGGAATGAAACAGTCCAAAAATAGCCCCTAATTAGTGCACAAAAATAGCCCCTAATTAGTGCACAAAACAGCCCCTAAACGGTCCTAAATCAGTTCCTAAGTTCAGCCACAAGGAAGTGCACAAAACAGCCCCTTAGGGTGAGAATAAAACTCAAGTAGGAAGAACCCTACCTCACTTGAAGTGCAGAACTTCAAGAACACCAACCAAAGCTCAAGAACACCTCCAAAACTTCCAAAACCTTTGATTTCTCCAAGTCTCCTCTAGGAGCTTCGGTGAAATCACTCGTTCTTGGTGTGGTTGCTTAGCCCTCGTCGCGGCAATCGACTTTAAGTCTTGGTCCGAGCGACAGAACTCCGTGAATCGGAGGGAAAAGCTTGAAGATTTTTGGTCTTTCTTCTCCCTCTTCTCTCACACATTTAAGACTGATTTTAGCAAATTTTTTCTGCTGAAAAATCAGATATTTTACCATATTTATAATTTTAATACTTGGCTCGAGTCGTGCCACGTGTCCCCCACTTGCTCGGGTCCGTTTTTGCCTCGAAATAATTTATTTGATCCTGGTTTAAGTTTAATTTGATTTTATTTGAACTTTTATTCAATTATAAAGTAATTTCCAAATTTTTGTTTTTGGGGACCTTTGTGAGATCATCCACCACCCAATCGCCTCAAATGGCGTGCAAAATCCGACTATTTTAGAATTCGATGAAATTCGACAGGGTGACTAGATTTCGAGATACAAGTTCGACGGGGTGACTAAATTTGAACTATGTTTCCTCATCCGAGGACTCAAAGATGAGTATTTTAAAAATCATTATAGTGGAAAATTATAATTTTGCCCTTTTTCTAAAAATTTCAAATTTACCCGGGTTTCACAGTCCTCATTTGTTACCACGGTGACCCCCGATTGCTTTGGTACCACTTGAGTGGGACTAACCCATTTACTGTAAGATGATGCCTACATCAAATAGTTTGAATACCTTATCTCTCACCATATCCTTCATGATAGAATTTAGCTTTCTCTGTGGTTGTCGGGACCGCATGGAGTCTTCTTCTAGGTAGATACAGTGTGTGCAAAAGAGGGGGCTTATCCTCTTGATATCGGCAATCGTCTAAATCAATTGCTCCCTTGTGCCTCTTCAACACTTTCAATCGATCTTCTTCTTGCTTTGGCTCTAATGAAGAACTTATGACTACTGGGAATGTTTTTTTCTCCACGAGAAAAGCATACTTGAGAGTCGAAGGTAGTGGCTTCAACTCGAAGTTGGATGTTTTTACAATAGATGAGAAAATTTTCTTCTCTTGTTGTGGAAGCTTCTCAAATGTTGGGGTCCATTTTTCTACCCCTTGTAAACTTTTTGGCTCCTTTTGATCAACAATCTCCTTCCCCCAACTTCAAAGTGCTCAATAGCTCCAAGTGATCCTCCAACAAGGTGTCAACCTAGTTGATCTCATGTACTTCTTCGTTATCACCCGGTTGCTTGCACAAGTTGAACACGTTGAGGTCATTGTCATATTCCCGAATGCAAGCTTCATTAGTCCATTCCAGCAATTAATCACGGCATTAGAAGTAACAAGGAACGACCTACCTAGTATGACAGGAATTTGTGAGCTTGGGTTAACAACTGGATGAGTATCAAGTACAATAAAATCAACAAGAAATAGAAATTATCTACTAGAACTAAGACATCCTCAACAACTCCCTTGGTGTTCTAACGCTTCGATCCTCCAATTGATGAGTGATTGGGGTTGGCTTTAACTCTTCAAGTTAGAGTTGTTGGTACACTGAATTGGGAAGGAGATTGAAACTTGCCCCCAAGTTAAGAAGTGCTTGCTCCACCCGACAATTTCCTATTGTGATAGCAATGGTTGGACAGCCGGGATCTTTGAACTTTGGTGGGGTGTTGGCCCTTAAGATTGAGCTCACTTGTTTGGTGAGGAATGTCTTCTTCTGCACGTTTAACTTCCTCTTTATGTTACACAAATCTTTCAAAATCTTTGCACATGAAGGAATTTGCTTTATGAAATCGAGGAGTGGGATATTGATTTTTACTTGCTTAAACATTTCAATAATGTTAGAATAATTAGCCACCTTCACGGATGGCTTCAAACATTGGGGAAAATGGGGTGGAATGGGACATGCATGCACATTAACATCAACAATTTTTTCTTTTTCACTCACCTCACTCCCCTTGGAATTGCCCTTAATCTCTCTCTTTTTCAAATGTGACCTTTGGTGAGACTTTTGGCAAAAATGGTCTTGTCAATTTGTTAGGCACTCCTAAGGGTGGTGACTACCTTGAGTTGCTCACAATTCTCTTTGGTGGACTCGGATGACTCTGTCATGTATAGACCCCTAGGAATCTCTTGGGGTTGAGCGAGGAATTTTCCCTTCTCTTGTTATGACGACCTTATGGCGTTGGTCAATTTTTTTATTGTTAATGGTGGCTTGGTTTTAGATGAATTGGTGCACGACATCCTCCAAATTTCTTTTTAGAGGCAGTTGGTAGGTGGGTGGGTTGGATGGTCCTTGTTGACCAAAACTTTGTGGAGGCCGATTTTGTGAAAACCCTTGTGGTTGGATCGGGGGTACTAGGAGCTAGACGAAGGACCTTGACCATGGTATTGGTTTTGCTTGTGAGGCGTGAGAGGTGAATATGAACTAGACCGGTGAGGAATGGGATTCTCATTCTTCCAACTAAAGTTCGAGTGATTAGTCTTACCCAAATTGTAAATATTAGACAGTGGGGAGAATGATTGCATACTTTAATTGAAGGCATTGACTTGCCCATGGTACACCTCTTTAAGTGTCGGAATGTTGGGGCACTCTGATATGGAATGCTCAACACTCTCACAAATAGAGTAAAACTCCTCGGTCTTGGAAATTTTGGACACCTCATGTCTCCTATTGACCTCTAGACTCTCCACTTTCTGAGACAATTTGGTAATTTTGTAAAGCATGTCTTCCTGATCCCTTAAATCATACATCCCTCCCCCGCTTGGTTGATTACTACCCAGAGAGGACCTCAGTACATCAGTGGGATCCGTGATATCCCAAGATTGTGCATTTTGTACCTATGTATTGATGTACTGTAGGGCCTCATCATGATCTTTGTTTAAAAACTCCCCATTGCACATCATGTCGATTAACTGTCGATGGCACGGTGTAATCCCTTCATAGAAGAAACTCATCCATTCCCATGGTTCAAAACCATGATGTGGAATGGATTGTAGCAATTCTTTGTAGCAATCCCAAAATTGATAAAATTGCTCATTGGGCTTTCTGAAAAATTTGGATTTGCTTTTTAAGAGCCATAGTCTTGGGCACTGGAAAAAATTTGTTCAAAAACTCAAAAATAATTTCTGCCCAAGAGCTTATTGATTGAGGGGAATTCAACCACGTTTTAGCTTTATCTTAAAAGGAAAAGGGGAACAATTTCATGCGAGCTATGTATTCCATGACATGATTAGTGAGGACGGTTGCAACTATTTTGATGTGAACCCCAATCGACTTGCTTTGATACCAAACAACAATATTGGAGAAACAACCCAAGAAAGCCAAACTCAGGTCTATGGATGGAGAATCTAAACCCGTTGAGAACTTGTTTCAAGAACCTAGATTATATTAAAATCTAGACCCATTGAAGAACCCGTCTCAAGAACCCAGATTACAAGTAGGAACGCTACAAAGGTTATGATCTACCTTTGATAAGTTCAAAAATTCAATCAAGAACAAGAGTAGTAAACTAAACTCAACTCAACTCACAATCAAAATTCATTATGTATTGTCTCCATATTCATTGATTAAACGCCTATTTATAAGGCTGGTCATTACAAGGATTAGGAAACTTCCTAAAATAGCTATCCTAATTAAGAAATATCTCTTACTTGTTGGTAAAGAAATATCTCTTAATTTCCTAAGACTCTTACTAGAAGAAAAGAAAGACAATCAGCCTTTTAATTGGCTGATCACATGTCTAAATAGAAAAAGGAAAGTACTTGGCATTCAAGCCTTACAATTAGACCCCAAAAATAGTGAATAGTGCATGGTTACTGTAGCATGAACAGTACGTGCTACAGTAACTTATTCTAAACCCTAGTTCAAATAAAATAATAAGACTAATGTGGGCTAAGCGTCCTCAAATCCACTTATTCTAAACTAATAATAAAATTTTTTTAAACAAATTGAAAGCCTTAACAACAAAAGGCCCTATCTCTAAGCCATGTCTTCATGTCTTCCACAGTTTTGATCAAGTGGATCAAAATTGATTCTCCTTCTTTCACGGCCATCTTGAGTGTTGGGCTCTTGCTAGCTTCATCCCAAGTGGATTTCACCAATCTTTGCATTGCTTTCTTGATCTTCTTGGCTCTTGATCTTGTAATTGGCCCATTTAGACATGCAAAGGATCTTCAAGAGTAGGCCCACCTTAGTTCTCATCATATTTCCTCAACTTCTTTAATGTGCAAACAAGGATTTTCTCTTTCAATTCCATAGCATTGAGAAAGTAGTTGTAACATTCTTGGTTTAACTAGGAAGGCATGAGCTTGGACTGGTAAAAGAATGAATGAGGGAGTGGTGCTACGAGTGGGTTGGAGATAATCCTGCATTGACCTTACCGAAAAGATCAATTGAGATATTGTTTCCTTTATTCCAAGGAGGGGGAAAATGCATTCAGGAGTTTGAAATTCCAAGGTGTTGTATTCCCCCATCCCTTGGAACATTAGCCTCCTCATCCTCGAAGTTATCACCGGAATCCTCAGATGGGTCTTGGTCAGGATTCATATTAAGTTCTAGGGCCAATCAATTTTGGTCGTCCTATCCCCACATACAAAAACAATATATACAATTGAAATGAAAAGTAAACAATAGTATATACAAGGAGGGTTTTGTGAAAATCCTTGTGAAGGAGGGGGTATTACGACCGGGGGTATTAGGAGCCAGACAATTGACCTTGGCTATGGTATTGGTTTTTCTTAGGAGGCATGGGAGACGAATATGAACTAGACACGTGAGAAGTGAGATTCTAATTCTTCCAACTGAAGTTCAGATGATTACTACAACCCGGATTGTATGTATTAGAGTGTGGGGAGAATGATTGTCTACTTTGATTGAAGGAATTGTGACTTGCTCATGGTAAACTTCTTTAAGTGCTAGAATGTTGGGGCATTCCGAGATGGAATGCTTAACACTCTCACAAATAGAGCAAAACTCCTCAGTCTAGAAAATGTTGGACACCTCATATCTCATATTCATCTCAAGACTCTACACATTTTGGTGATTTTGAAAACGAAGTCTTCCCTATCCCTTAAATTGTACATCCCTCTCCCACTCGGTTTATTACTACACAGAGAAGGCCTCGGTATAGTAGTGGGATCCTGATTTCCTAAGATTGTGCATTTTGTGCCAATGTACTAAAGTAATCTAGGGCCTCATCGGGATCCTTGTTTAAAAACTCCTCATTGTACGTCATGTCTAGGAATTGTCGATGGCCTAGTGCAATCCCTTCGTAGAAGAAACTCACCAATTGCCATGATTCAAAACCATGATGTGGAATGAATTGTAGCAATTCCTTGTAGCGATCTGAACATTGATAAAATTGCTCATTGGGCTTTTTCGAAAAATTTTGGATTTTCTTTTTAAGAACAGTGGTCTCAGGCATCGGAAAGAATTTGTTAAAAAACTCAAAAAGCATTTGTGCCCAAGAGATTACGGATCAATGCTTCAAGGAATTTAACCACGTTTTGGCTTTGTCTTTAAGGGAAAAGGGAAACAATTTTAGGCGAGCTAGGTCTTCCCCAGCCGGATTAGTGCAAAAGGTTGCAACTATTTCCTCAAATTCCTTAATGTGCATATATGGATTCTCTTTCAATTCCATGGAATTGAAGTAGTTGTAACTTTCCTAGTTTAACTAGGAAGGCATGAGCTTGGATTAGTAAGAGAATGCATGAGGGAGTGGTGCTACAAGTGGGTTAGAGATAATCCCGCATTGACATCACTGAAGGATCAATTGGGATATGGTTCCCTTCATTCCTAGGATGGGGAAAATACAATTTAGGATTTTTCACTCCCCAACCTATTGGGACATTAGCACCAACATCCTCAAAATTATCACCAGCATCCTTGGGTCGGTCTTGGTCAAGATTAATGTTGGGGCCTAAAGGTCATTTGAACAATCTATTTTGGTTGTCCCGTCCCACATACAAAACAATATCTACAATTGAAAGGACAAGTAAACAAAAATATGTAGAAGGAGTAACATACCTTGTCCCCTGATGAAAATCACGAGACTTACCTCCGTTGTATGAAAATCAACTTCTAAATTCAATGTTTTGCCTCCTCAACAATGATGCCAAAAATGCTTGATCGCGTTCACCCTAATCTTCGACCATGATTCTGGTACTGTGTATATGGCTTATGTATGTAGGTTGAGTGTCACTCTCCCTCAGATATCATGGAAGAAATGAGAAAAACATGTGTGGATGAACAAAATGTGTTTGTGTGCAAAAGTGCTCTCCAAGCAAAGAGAGACTTTCGAGTGTTGTGCTTTACTTAGAATAGGTATTCCAAGGTCGTCTCCTCAAGGAAGAAAGGTTGAATAGTGAGCATGTGATTTTTAAAAAAATTAAAAAGTGTAAAAAATCTTTTGAGTTTGTGTTTTGGTGAGTGAAGTTTGTGTTAGAAAATGCAATGGAAAAAGGGTTGGCTAATCTCAAGAGGTCATTCCAATGGGAATGCCAAATCAACTCACAACATTCTTCCAATGGTACCTAGGTGTTTGATTGATTTGTAGGAAGTGAGAGACTAATGTGGTGTAGGCTCAAGCATATCCTTTGACAAGTCTATGGTGCATCAAGAGCTCACAACCATGTCCGCACTCAACCTAGTCAAACCAAACCACCTTACACTACAAGAAAGAATGAAAAAGAGTTGATTTAGCATACCCAAGAGGAATTCTCCCTGGGATTAGCCACCTTAAAGTTTAGCTACTCATATTTAATGCAAAGACATACATAATATGAAAAGACATTGGGGTGAGATGAAGATTGAAACTTGTATTAATGGAAGAAAAGTTAAACTACAAATAAGTGCATTTAATACCCATTTTAAATCTAGAGAAAGAAAACTTAAATACAAATATGATAGAATCTAGGATATGTAACTAAACTTGAAATACACTTACAATAAATGAGATTAAAGTGCATTGAATGAAGATTACAAGAGTATTCTAGCTACAACAAGTGAAATGGGTAGCAGAAATGTAAAAATTACAACTTCTCTCTCGAAAACTATGTTTTCCTCCATTAGCTTCTCTCTCTAAAATGCTGAATAATGTTGTAAAAATGTCAAGAGTCCTTTGCATTTTCGTCCATAGTGGTTCTATAGCCTGTGTGATGGGCTTTCCATCAATGGGGGGCTGAGTTGATGGCTTGCACAGGCTAGGACAAGCCTAGTCTACAACTTCCCAGGCTTCCACCTTCTCCCTCTTCCTCATTAATGTGTTGGCCTCCAAAGTCCAACCTTAAGTGTATGGAGGCATGTATGTGTGCAAGAGATGTCAGGGGATAAGTGAAAGAATCATAGGTGGGACCTCCCAAGAGGCAGAGCTTGAGTTGCAAGTTGTCTGGCAGTTCTAGGCAAAACCTTTCGAAAGATGAAAACCTTTTGGAAGGTTTTGGCAGGCATAGGAAAAAAAATAGTCCAGTCCTCAAACCTTCCGGAAGGTCGATGCAAACCTTCAAGAGGGTTTATTCCAGTAGGCCAAACCTTTCAGAAGGTTTTGGTAGGCGCAGTGGCAGTTTAATGTGCAAAACTTCCGGAAAGTTTGCACCAAATTTGCCTTTTTTCTTGATTTCTTCACCTTCCAAGCATCCCTTTAAACCACCTTCTTATCTCCATTGATTTTAAACACTACAATGGGGGCTTAACTCAAGCCATAATCAACTCTTTACCTAAAATCACACAACAACATAATTAATTAGTTGCTTAATCGCAATTCTCCCCAATTTCACAACAAAAGCAAGTATAAAAGGCATACATAATATGCAATATTATGTGCTAATCATAAGAACCAATCCATTTTGATCTCAACTTACGAGGAAGCAAACTGAGCCTTGAATTGAATCGGAGGAATTTCTGTGAAGGGACAAAGGATTTTCTCACTATGTTTTTGTCAAGAAAAACTTAGCATTGTCATATGCCTCATTCCTCAACTCTTCTAACTCATTTATCTGAATTTTTCTTGAAATCCTAGCCTTGTCTATGTCAAAGTTCATGGTTTTAATGGCCTAGTATGCATTCTGTTCCAATTCCATAGGTAGGTGACAAGGCTTGCCATAAACTAATCGATAAAGAGAAATGCACAAAATTATTTTAAAGGCAGTGTGATATGTGATGAGCACTTAATATTGCATTTAAGGGCCTCATTACATGTATTTTAACTCAACTTTGCTTTTAAGGGCCTTATATGTCGAATTTATGAATAATGTGGAAATTTTGATGTTGCAGGTAATCAGAGGGTAGATGATGACTTTCAGAACCCTGCAACTAAGTGTGGAGGAGTGGTGGAGAGATGGACACATTACATGAGGATAGGGAGGTTTTAAAGAGAAAGAAATCAATGAGGTAGCGATACATGGTGTCATAGGTATCGGTATCTAAGCCTAGTGGAATTTTTTGTACCGACACCCATACCAATTGGAAGTAGTACCCCGGTATTTTGCATTTTTAACCATGATCCACTACAAATATGAAAAAGTGAAAAACATGAAAATTATAGATCTAGATGTTCCCTATTTTGTGTCAAATATCAGCCCAATCAGACTGTGGGATTAAAAGTTATGACAAATTTACAAAAAATGGTCATGTGCTAGCATCCCCATTACGACCTACCAGTAGAAAAATCTACTGGAATTTTGCTACCAGTAGGTTTTTGACATTCTACCAGTAGAACTTGCCTAGAAAGCCTAGACACTTCCCCATAAGACTTCACCTACTCCTAAGACCTACCTCTTGACCTCCAAACCATACCCTGACATAATTGACACCCCATGATGCTCTACTAACCCCAAAATTTAGTTTTCAAGTGGGAGAGAGCAGGGAAGCAAGAGAGAAAAGAGGCCGTTGAGAAAGCATGAGAGGGGCATGCTTGAACTGTTTTTGCTTGTTCAAGTGTCCAACCTCCCCCTACTCATTGCAACTCAGTTCACACAGGCTAAGGGAAGAGGGATGGATGAAATTTACCAATTCTTACACTATAATTCAGATTTTACAAGCTTTTGAAAGGGGGAGGCTCCCTAAGCTTAGAAGTAGTATAGAGAGAGAAGTTCAAAGGAAGAAGATGAAGTTGTATAGAGAGAAAAAGTTGGGTTTTTTACATTTTCTTCACCATTTTCATTGTAGTAAGCTTTATTTCACTTGTAATCCTTCCCTGTTTCACTTTAAACTCATTTATTTCAAGTTGTAATCAAGTTTACTTTAATGTTCTTGTATTTCCATATCCACAATTGAGTTATCTATTTAAGCTTTGTTTTTGGATATGAATGATCTTGTTCTTGTAGTTTAAACCATTTCTTGCATTATTACAAGTACTATGTTCTATTTCACTACCATGTCTTCTTACATTATGTTTGTTCTTGGTTTAACTATGATGTGAAACCCGCCAAGAATAACGATAACCAACAACGAAAAGGAACCCAAGATCGTTCTACGTTCAGACTTGAATGGAAGACCTCGACCCGTTGTTTACGACAAACAAGAACCTTGGTATATAGACCTCAACCCATTGTTTGTGAAACAAGAACCTTGGTATAAAGGAAGAAGCCACAAATGGTATGGAAATCCGTTTGATAAGTCGATAGTGAACGCCACGGGAAATCCCGATAAGTTCGTCTAGTTCTTCAAAGAACCACAGAGAAATATACTCTCACAATTTGCTGAATAACAATTTGAATTTTCATTGATTTGAATGCCTATTTATAAAGGCTAGTTATTACAAGGATTAGGAAACTTCCTAAAATAGCTTATCCTATTTAAGGAATATCTCTTACTTGTGCGTAAAGAAATATCTCTTACTTTCCTAAAAAGAATAACTCACATGCCTAAATTTAAAAGGAAAGTACTTGGCATGCAAGCCTTACAGTCAAACCCTAACAAGAATGAATAGTGCGCCGTTACTGTAGCATAAACAGTACGGTGCTACAGGAACTCCGAAAATCCTATTTCATAAGAAGTAAAACATGTGGGCCAAGCATCCTCAAGCCCACTTATTTTAATAATAATAATCCTTTAAATAAATTGGAGGCCTTAACAACAACGGGCCAATTTAAGCTTAGCCTTAGCCTAGCCGGATTCCACGAGAACTTGAACCATGTTGATGAATCTTTGTTGTTCAAGTGGATCATGGTCAATGGGCCTCCACGAACTTGCTTGAGTCCATGCCTCTTGAATTAGACCATTGAGTACCTCCTTAAACTTCCTTGCTCGTGCTCTCGTAACCGACCCAATTGGAACTTTATCTAGATCTCTTGAAGTTGGGCCATGATTCGCATCATTCCCCTCCTCTTGAAAAGGATTTGCCCTCAAATCATCACCTACATCAAAAGGACTCAAATCAGTAACATTAAAAGTAGCACTTACATTGTACTCACCAGGTAAATCTAACTTGTAGGCTTTGTCATTGATGCGCTCTAGGACTTGGAAAGGACCATCTCCCCTTGGAAGCAATTTGGAACGCCTTTGCGTCGGAAATCTCTCTTTTCTCATATGCAGCCAAACCCAATCTCCGGGTTCAAAAATCATCTTGTGACGCCCCTTGTTTGCTTGCTTTGCATACTGCTCCATTCTTCGCTCAATGTTGAATCTTGTTTTCTCATGAATCTGCTTGACAAAATCAGCTTTCTTCTTGCCATCTTAAGTTAACATGCGCAGTCAAAGGTAAAGGAGATAAATCCAATGGAGTTAAAGGATTAAATCTATACACAATTTCAAATGGTGAAAATTTAGTAGCAGAATGAACACATCTGTTATAAGCAAACTCAACATGCGGTAAACATTCTTCCCATGTCTTGATGTTCTTTTTAATGATAGCCCTCAATACAGTAGACAAAGTCCTATTTACTACTTCAGTTTGACCATCAGTTTGTGGGTGACAACTTGTAGAAAATAATAGCTTAGTTCCTAGCTTACACCACAAAGTCTTCCAAAAATAGCTCAAGAACTTAGCATCTCTATCAGAAACAATCGTTCTAGGCATGCCATGTAATCTCACAATCTCTCTAAAGAACAAGTCAGCAACATGCGAGGCATCATCTGTTTTGTGACATGGAATAAAGTGTGCCATCTTAGAAAATCTATCTATAACCACAAAAATTGAATCTCTCCCACGCTTAGTCTTAGGCAATCCTAACACAAAGTCCATTGAAATGTCAATCCATGGCTCACTAGGAATTGGTAAAGGAGTATACAAACCATTGGACTGCACTCTGGATTTAGCTTGCCTACATGTGACACATCTACCACAAATTCTTTCAACATCTCTTTTCATGTGAGGCCAATAGAAGTGTCCCTGGAAAATAGCCAAAGTTTTTTGCAACTCCATAGTGTCCCATTAATCCCCCTCCATGAGATTCTTGCACTAACAACTCTCTCAAGGAACAATTAGGCACGCATAGCTTATTCTCTCGAAATAAGAATCCATCAAGCCTAAAGAACTTACCACAACCAGTTTTCTCACAAGCCCCGGTATTCCTCACAAAATTCATGATCATCAACGTATAAATTTTTAATGTGCTCAAAACCAAGCAATTTTGCATCAAGTGTGGAGAGTAATGCATACCTGCGAGAAAGTGCATCAGTGACCACATTCTCCTTACCTTGCTTATACCGGAATGACGTAAGGAAACGTCTCAATGAACTCTACCCATTGCGCATGCCTCTTGTTTAGCTTGTGTTGGCCGTTTAAGTGTTTCAAGGACTCGTGATAGGTGTGAATCACGAATTCCTTATGCCATAAATAATGTTGCCACGTCTCTAAAGCTCGAACCAATGCATATAACTCCTTATCATAAGTGGGGTAGTTTAGGGCTGCCCCGCTTAGTTTCTCGCTGAAGTACGCAATTGGTTGTCCTTCCTGCATAAGCACTGCTCCTATGCCAACACCTGAAGCATCACATTCAATCTCAAACGTTTTCAAAAAGTTAGGTAAAGACAATAAGGGGGCGTTGGTCAGCTTCTCTTTGATTAATTGAAACGCCTTTTCTTGTTCTTCTCCCCATCTAAATCCAACGTTCTTCTTGATCACTTCGGTAAGTGGTGCGGCTATGCTACTAAAGTCCTTTACAAACCGCCAGTAGAAACTAGCAAGTCCATGAAAACTTCGAACATTACTTACACTTGTGGGACTCGGCCATTCTTGGATTGCACGTACCTTCTCTTCGTCAACCTGTATACCTTGTGCACTAACAACATATCCCAGAAATACAAGCTTATCGGTATGAAAAGTACACTTCTTTAGATTAGCAAACAACTTTTCTTTCCTAAGCACATCTAAAACAGATTTCAAATGGACCACATGATCTTCCATGTTTTTGCTATAAATGAGTATATCTTCAAAGTAGACAACAACAAATCTGCCTATAAATGCACGCAAAACATGATCATAAGTCTCATAAAAGTGCTCGGAGCATTAGTCAATCCAAAAGGCATAACTAACCATTCATACAAACTATATTTTGTTTTAAAGGCTGTTTTCCATTCATCTCCTTCCTTTATTCTAATTTGATGATAACCACTCTTTAAATCAATCTTAGAAAATACACAAGAGCCATGCAGCTCATATAACATATCATCTAAGCGAGGAATAGGATGACGATACTTTACCATTATGTTGTTGATGGCTCGACAATCAGCGCACATTCTGCACGTCCCATCCTTCTCAGGTACAAGTAAAACTGGAACGGCACATGGGCTCATGCTCTCCCTCACGTGCCCTTTCCCCTATAACTCACTTACCTGTCATTGAAGTTCCTTTGTCTCCTCGGGATTGCTCCTATAGGCTGGTCAGTTTGGAATTATCGCACCGGGAACAAAATCAATTTGATGTTCAATTCCTCGGATTGGAGGTAACTCATGTGGTGTTTCCTCTAGAAAGACATCCTCATACTCCTGCAAAAGAGAAACAACAGAACTAGGCAAAGCAAGGTCAAGTTCGTTAGTGTTTAAAAATGCCTCTTTGTACAAAAGTACAATCATCGGCTGATTTGAAAACATTGCTCGCTTAATTTCACTCACTTTTGCATAGAAACTCTTTTGTTTTCTCTCAATGGCCGCATTTTGATTTTCTTTTTTTCTCTCATTTTTTTCGGCCTCTCTCTGATTTTCACTCTTTTTCTTTTGTTCTCTCTCTTTCTTTTGATCACTCTCTTTCTTTTGTTCATTCTCTTTCTTTTGATCACTCTCTTTTTGTAATCTCACTTGATCCTCATATACTTGCTGCGGTGTCAATGGTACAAGAGTGATTGATCGTTGATTAAGCACAAAGGAGTATTTGTTTGTAAAGCCATCATGCTTCACATGCCTGTCAAACTGCCATGGATGCCCTAGCAATAAGTGTCCCGCTTGCATCGGTACTACATCACACAACACTTCATCTTTGTACTTACCAATTTGAAATGCAACTAACACCTGGTTTTTCACCCTTATCTCACCACTATCATTTAACCATTGCAACTTGTACGGTTTAGGGTGCTTCAACACAGGTAGTCCCAACTTCTCCACCATAATTGTGCTTGCAACATTAGTACAACTGCCACAATCAATAATCACACTACACACCTTGTCTTTGATGTAGCACCTAGTGTGAAAGATATTCTCTCGCTGCACTTCATCAATCTCCTTCGTATGCACGCTCAAAGCTCTCCTTGCCACCAATGTCCATGCATTAGGGGCTAAATATTCCTCCTCGAGGACGTCCTCCAATGGTGGCATGTCATCGGTGTCGGAATCTTCATTGTTGGTCACAATTTCACCATTGTCTTGCAACACCATGACCAGCTTGTTTGGACATTGACTTGCTATGTGTCCCCTACCTTGACATTTAAAACATTTAATGTCACGATTCTTAGAGGTAGAAGTGTCGATCTTACCATGAGGAACGTGGCTGGTGCTCGTGGACTTGGGCTTGGCTTTGGACGTTGGTGACTTGTCCAGTTGCTTGGTATAACTCGGTTTCCAAGAAGTAGAACTAGAGTTATGGGTTGCACGTGACCCACCCCCCTCTTGAGTTGTTGTTCCACTTTGATGGCCATGTGCACCATATCCTCCAACTCCACATAATGTTGCATCTCCACCTTATCTTGGATCTCCCGGTTTAACCCAAGTAAAAACCTAGCCATGGTAGCCTCTCGATCTTCCTCTACATTAGCTCGGATCATAGAAATCTCCATCTCCTTGTAGTAATCCTCCACGCTCCGACCTCCTTGTCTAAGACCTTGTAGCTATTTGTACAACTCTCGGTAGTAGTAGCTTGGAACGAACCGCTTTCTCATCACCGTTTTCATCTCCTCCCATGTCTCTATTGGTCGTTCCCTATTCCGCCTCCTATTTATAACAAGCTGATCCCACCAAGTAATAGCATAGTCAGAAAACTCAATCACCGCTAATTTTACCTTCTTTGCTTCAGAATAATTGTGGCAGTCAAATACAAACTCCATCTTCTTCTCCCACTCAAGGTATGCTTCAGGATCGGATCTACCTTGAAACGATGGAATCTTCATCTTAATGCCACCCAAGTTGTTATCTTCCGGGTTCCTAGCTTCTCTAAGTCGCCCTCCATGTCGCCTATTACTAACAACAGAATTTCGATCATCTTCTTCATCAAAACTAGCCCCATAAGACTCTTCATCTTCAACCATTACCTCCCTCAGTTGAACTCTTTCCCCTCTACGCACATTAGGGACATTTTGTGGCTGCCTCTCACTTGTATTCTCCATCTTATCTATCCGTTCATGAACTTGGTCCAATTCCAACTTCATCACATGCCTCATCTCACTTATCATGGCCTCCATAAACAATTTCGGATCAGCAAGATCCGTAGCATTATTGTGAGACATGGCTGCAAAACAAGGTTAGAAAAACAAAAGAAAATAAAAAAAATTAAGGACCTCACAATTCCCTCCCTTACGTGTTTACACTCAAGAATGTGGATCACTCTACACTCATGTGTCACTCAAAATACAATGGCTTTTTTTTTTAACCCTCTAATTCTCTCACCACTCTTGCCTTTTTCCACTCAATAATTCTCTTTCGGTTCTTTTGGAACTAAACAACCAACTCAAAATTTCCAGCAACAATTCTCCAAGGACTCACCAAGAAATTTCGGGTTTTAAGAGCAAGAATTCAAGGAACACGGCTGATTAGAATTTTGGAAGCATAAAAATAAAAAAAAATATCTGAATTTTGGGGTGAGGTGGTTTTTTTCGGGTTATTGGACCCAAAATAGATGAAAACAACAAGAATCAAATAATTTCGAGCTTTCCCTCTTTTTTTTTTGAATCCTATCGGCCTTCTTTTTTTTTTTTTGATTCCTTTCTGTTTTTTTTTTATGACCAGCAACTATCTTTTGATAGTAACAAAAATAAGATTTCGAAATAAACTAGAACAAAATACGAGTAGAATGGGGGTAGAAAAAAATTCGGCTAAACTAGAATTTGTGATCCGAATTTGCGAGTATAAAACACAGAATAAAGAAGGACGTTTTTTTATATATATATATAAAAGGATAGGGAAACCTGAACTAGATCCTTGGCTCTGATACCAAATGATGTGAAACCCGCCAAGAATAACGATAACCAACAACGAAAAGGAACCCAAGATCGTTCTACGTTCAGACTTGAATGGAAGACCTCGACCTGTTGTTTACAACAAACAAGAACCTTGGTATATAGACCTCAATCCACTGTTTGTGAAACAAGAACCTTGGTATAAAGGAAGACGCCACAAACGGTATGGAAATCCGTTTGATAAGTCGATAGTGAACGCCACGGGAAATCCCGATAAGTTCGTCTAGTTCCTCAAAGAACCAAAGAGAAATATACTCTCACAATTTGATGAATAACAATCTGAATTTTCATTGATTTGAATGCCTATTTATAAAGGCTAGTTATTACAAGGATTAGGAAACTTCCTAAAAAAAGCTTATCCTATTTAAGGAATATCTCTTACTTGTGGGTAAAAAATATCTCTTACTTTCCTAAAAAGAATAACTCATATGCCTAAATTTAAAAGGAAAGTACTTGGCAAGCAAGCCTTACAGTCAAACCCTAACAAGAATGAATAGTGCACCGTTACTGTAGCATGAACAGTACGGTGCTACAGTAACTCCGAAAATCCTATTTCATAAGAAGTAAAACATGTGGGCCAAACATTCTCAAGCCCACTTATTCTAATAATAATAATCCTTTAAATAAATTGGAGGCCTTAACAACAACGGGCCAATTTAAGCTTAGCCTTAGCCTACCCGGATTCCTCTAGAACTTGAACCATGTTGATGAATCTTTGTTGTTCAAGTGGATCATGGTCAATGGGCCTCCACGAACTTGCTTGAGTCCATGCCTCTTGAATTAGACCATTGAGTACCTCCTTAAACTTCCTTGCTCGTGCTCTCGTAACCGGCCCAATTGGAACTTTAACTAGATCTCTTGAAGTTGGGCCATGATTCGCATCAAACTATGAGTAGCCAGACTTTTAGTTGGCTAATCCAAGGGGAATTTCCTCTTGGGTATGTGAAATCGACTCTCATTCATTATCCCTTGTAGTGTAAAGTGGTTTGGATTGACTAGGTTGAGTGCGGACGTGGTTATGAGCTCTTGATACACCATAGACTTGTCACGGGGTATGCTTGAGCCTAACACCTCCACACTAGTCTCTCACTTCCTACGAATCAATTAAACACCAAGACACCATTGGTTGAATGAATTGAGTTGATTTGGCATTCCCATTGGAATGAACTCAATTGATTAGCCAACCTTGCTCTCTTGCATTTTTCTCAAAACAAAACTCACCAAAACACAAATCATAAGATTTTCCAATTTTCATTTCTCAACAAATCACCCTTCAAAGCAATTTGACCTTTCTTTCCCTTAGGAGACAAACTTGGAATACCCATTTCATGTAAAACACCACACTTGCAAGTCTCTCTTCGCTTGGGGCGCACTTCTGCCCGCACACATATTTTCATTCACACACGTTTTCCCCATTTCTACCATCGAACCCGAGGGACAATGACATCACCTACACACAAAAGCCATATACACATTCAAGGTTCGTGTTTTGAAATTAGGGAGAACGAAACCAAGCAATATGCACAAAGTGCATCAGTAAGTCTTAACAACCAATCTTTGCAGTACGGGTTTACCATTTTTCTAAAATCAGTTTGATCTCTCGATTAGCTAATTTAGTCTGTCTACTAGTCTGTGGATGATAAGGGGTTGCAATTTTACGAGAAATCAAGTAATTTTTCATCAAATTTTGAAAAGGATGATTGCAAAAATAAGAACCCCCATCACTTATAATGGATTTAGGAATTCCAAACCTAGATAAAATGTTTTCTTTTGAAAATTTGATCACTGTTTGATGATCATTTTTTCGGCATGGAATTGCTTCAACCCATTTGGACACATAATAAACAACCACTAGAATATATAGATAGCCAAAGGAAGGGGAAAATGGTCCCATGAAATTGATACCCCAACAATTAAAAATTTTAATTATCAGAATAGGGTTCAAGGGCATCATGTTTCTTTTAGAAATGCTTCCCAATATTTGCCATCTATCACATATTAGACAAAAGGTGTGCACATTTTTAAAAAGTGTGGGCCAATAAAATCTGTACTGCTAGATTTTCGCAGCATTTTTTTTAGATGAAAAATGACCACCATATGCTTTAGAATGACAAAAAAGATATTACTTTTCTGCTCTCTTGATTGGGGATACAACGTCTTCTGATTTAATCCTTACAGTACTTAAACACGTATGGATCCTCTCAGTAGCAAGGAAGTTGACAATATTAGCGTACCATGTGTTTCCACAATTGTGAATAGTTGTTCAGCAGAGAAATTTTTATTGATTGGTAGCTCATCCTCATGAAATTTATATGTTAGCCAGTATTGATGATCTGCCACCACATTTTCAACCCCTTTTTTTGTCCTTAATGATTAGTTCATACTCTTGCAAAAATAGTATCCATCTCAAGAGTCATGGATTGGCATCTTTCTTTGTGAGCAAGAACTTTGATGATGTATGATCAGTAAATACAGAAATAGATGAACCAACAAGATAATAATAACAAAATTTATCTAGAGCAAAAACCACAGCAAGCAATTCTTTTTTAGTTGTGGAATAATTCATTTGAGCATCATTCTAAGTTTTGCTTATATAGTAAATCACATATAGTTTTTTCTCCTTTCTTTGACCTAACACAGTTCCAACAATATAATCACTTGCATTACATATCAATTGAAATGATAGAGTCTAGTCAGGAGGTTGCATTATTGGGACAGAAATTAACATACCCTTAAGCTTATCAAAAGCTTGCTGGCATGCTTCATTCCACATAAAAGTTACAAGCTGACTTAGGAAATGACACATGAGTTTTGATATGGTATTGAAATCTTTGATGAATCTCCTATAGAACCCTACATGTCTAAGAAATGATCTAACATCTTTAATAGTCTTAGAGGCAAGCAAATTTCCAATCAGATCTATCTTTGCTTTGTCAGTTTTTATGCCTTCAAACGACACAATGTGACCAAAATAATTCCTTGTGTTACCATGAAATGACATTTCTCCCAATTGAGCACCAGATTGGTTTGCTTACATCTTATCAACACCTTTTCCAATTTGTAAGACACAAATCAAATGAATCAACATATACAAAAAAATCATCCGTGAACACTTCCAAAAATCTCTCAACCATGTCACTAAACAAACTCAACATGCACCTTTTAAATGTTGTAGGAGCGTTACAAAGTCCAAACAACATTCATTTTAATGCAAAGGTGCCAAAGGGGCATGTGAAAGTTGTTTTTTCTTGGTCATCAAGTGCTATTTCTATTTGGTTGTATCCAAAATACCCATCTAGAAAACAATTCTTTCCAGGACTTGATCAAAAAAAGGAAGAGGAAAGTGGTCTTTCCTAGTTACCAAATTGAGTTTTTGATAGTCTATGCACATCCACCATCTTATGACAACTTGAGTTGATACCAATTCATAGGCATCATTTTTTTACCACTGTGACCCTCGACTTCTTGGGCACAACTTGGGTTGGGCTAACCCATTTACAATCAGACATATGAAAGATTATTCTTGCATCCAATAATTTGAGCACCTCAATCCATACAACCTCCTTCAAGTGGGGGTTCAACCGTCGCTACATTTTGACGAGAGGGTTTTGCATCCTCCTCAAGGTATATAGCATGATAACAAATTTATGGGCTTATACCTTTCAAATCAACAATGGTCCACCCAATGGTGCACTTATGGCATCTAAGGACTTCAATTAGCTTAAAATCTTGTGACTCTACAATCTTGAATGAAATGACCACTGGGTATGACTCGTCCTCCCCTAAAAATGCATAATTTAGGTCAGATGGGACAGCTTTCAATTCAGGTTTTGGTGGCTTGACACTAGATGAGAATGGTTTTTTACCACTTGGGGCCAGTTCTTCAAATTTGAGAACGGGGCAACTCGGTAGACTTTGATCATCATCTGTTAACTAGATGTGATAGACTCCAACAGACAAGATTCAACAGATTTTTCACAAAATGCATCATTCAAATGTTCATGTATCAAAGACTCCATGAGATTAATTTCTCTCACTTCCTTTTCCTCTCCTGGATGCTTGGCAATGTTAAAAATGTGAAGTTTAAGAGTCATATTCCCAAAAGTTAATTTCATGACTCTATTTTTACAATTAATTAATGCAATTGAAGTTTCTTGATCTAAACCCCAATCGACTTGATTTGAGACCCAACAATAATATTGGAAAATCAACCAAAGAAAGCCAAACTCAAGTCTATGAATGGATAATCTAGACCTGTTGAGAACTCATGTGGAGAACGTAGATTATATTAAAATTTAGACCCGTTGAAGAACCCATCTCAAGAACCCAAATTACAAGGAGGAATGCCACAAATGTTGTGATTTACCTTTGATAAGTTCAAAGGTTCAATCAAGAACAAGAGGTGTAAACTCAACTCACAATTAAAATTCAATATTGTCTCCCTTTTTTTCATTGATTAAACGCTTATTTATAAGGCTAGTCATTACAAGAAAAAAATCCTAATCTAATAAAGAAATAAATCCTAATCTACTAAGGAAACAAATCCTAATCTAAATAGGAATAACTAAAGACTAAAATTTGTGACCCTTTCTCTCAAAAGTGCCCTTGAGTGAATAGTGTCACGGTACTGTAGCATAAACAGTACCATGCTATAGTAACTTATTCTAAATCCTAGTTCAATAAAATAATAAGACATATGTGGGATAAGCATCCTTAAACCCACCTATTCTAAACTAATAATAAATTTTTTTAAAACAAATTGAAAGTCTTAACAGCAAAAAATCCTATCTCTAAGTCATATCTTCATGTCTTTCATAGTTTGGATCAAGTGGATCAAAATTGTTTCTCCTTCTTTCAAGCTCATCTTGAGTGTTGGGCTCTTGCTAAATTCATCCCAGGTGGATTGCTCCAATCCTTGCTTTGCTTTCATGATCTTCTTGACTCTTGATCTTGCAATTGGCCTATCTGGACTTGCAAAGGATCTTTAAGACTAGGCCCACCTTGGATCTCATCATTCCCCCTTTCCTAAAAAATATTCTTACTCGAATCTTTATCGACATCTTAAGGAGAAATATCAAAAACACTGAAGGTAGAAAAAATTTTGAATTTTCTCCTCTTTTTTCTGTTCTTTATTTTTTTTCTTTCTATTTTTTTTTATTGTGACGATTTTTTTTTCACCAACTAATTTGATGACAAACTAGATAGTAAACAATTGACAAACCCCTAAGAATAACACAAACCCTAGTACAATGAATTTTTTTTGGCAGCCACACAAAACCCGAAGAATTTCAGCGGGCCTTTTTTTTTTTGTAACCCTAGAACAATGAAGCCTTAGAATCAATTTTGCAAGAAATAAAAAGGATAGAATATGACCTAGTTGGAAACCTTGCTCTGATACCAAATGATGTGAATCCCAATCGACTTGCTTTGAGAACCAGCAATAATATTAGAAAATCAACCCAAGAAAGCGAAACTCAGGTCTATGCATGGAGAAACTAGACCCGTTGAGAATTCGTGTTGAGAACCTAGATTATATTAAAATCTGGACCCGTTGAAGAACCCGTCTCAAGAACCCAAATTACAAGGAGGAATGCCACAAATGTTGTGATTTACCTTTGATAAGTTTAAAAGTTGAATCAAGAACAAGTGGTGTAAACTCGACTCACAATTAAAATTCAATATTGTCTCCCCATTTTTCATTGATTAAACGCCTATTTATAAGGCTGGTCATTGTAAGGAAACAAATCCTAATCTACTAAAGAAAAAAATTGTAATCTACTAAGGAAACAAATCCTAATCTAAATAGGAATAACTAAAGATTAATATTTGTGACCCTTTCTCTCAAAAATGCCCTTGAGTGAATAGTGTCATGGGTACTGTAGCATGAACATTACCATGCTACAGTAACTTATTCTAAACCCTAGTTCAAATAAAATAATAAGACATATGTGGGCTAAGCATCCTCAAACCCACTTATTCTAAACTAATAATAAAAATTTTTTAAACAAATTGAAAGTCTTAACAACAAAAAACCCTATCTCTAAGTCATATCTTCGTGTCTTCCACAGTTTGGATCAAGTGGATCAAAATTGTTTCTCCTTCTTTCAAGCTCATCTTGAGTGTTGGGCTCTTGCTAAATTCATCCCAGGTGGATTGCTCCAATCCTTGCTTTGGTTTCTTGATCTTCTTGACTCTTGATATTGTAACTGGCCCATCTGGACTTGCAAAGGATCTTTAAGAGTAGGCTCATCTTGGATCTCATCATTTCTAAGAAGGGTTGACCAAGAATGACGAAAATTTGATTCTTTGAATGTTTAACGACTTAGTATCCAAAAAATTGAAGTCACCAGAAAAGAAGTTGTGAACTTGAACAAGGATATTCTCAACAATGCCCCTCAGAACTTTGATAGACCCATCTACCAACTAGAGTGTGATACATGTGGGTTTGAGTTCACCAAGACCCAATTGTGGGTAGACCGAGAAAGGGAGAAAATTGACACTAGCTCCAAGATCCAGCAATGCTTGTTCTATCATGAAATTTCCAATGACACAAGACACAGTTGGACACCCTGGGTCCTTTATTTTGGAGAGGTTTTGTGTTGGAGTATGGCACTTGCTTTTTCTTCTAAGAATGATCTATTCTAAAATTTTTGGCTTCTTTTGATTGTACACAATCTTTTAGAAACTTGGCATAAGAAGGTGATACAATCCATAAGATGCTCAAGGAAACACAAATTCGAAGATGTGAAAGATAATAGAATTGGGCCGGTTACGAGAGCACGAGCAAGGAAGTTTAAGGAGGTACTCAATGGTCTAATTCAAGAGGCATGGATTCAAGCAAGTTTGTGGAGGCCCATTGACCATGATCCACTTGAACAACAAAGATTCATCAACATGGTTCAAGTTCTAGAGGAATCCGGCTAGGCTAAGGCTAAGCTTAAATTGGCCCGTTGTTGTTAAGGCCTCCAATTTATTTAAAGGATTATTATTTTTAGAATAAGTGGGCTTGAGGATGCTTGGCCCACATGTTTTACTTCTTAGGAAATAGGATTTTTGGAGTTACTGTAGCACTGTACTGTTCATGCTACAGTAGCGGCGCACTATTCATTATTGTTAGGGTTTGATTGTAAGACTTGCTTGCCAAGTACTTTCCTTTTAAATTTAGGCATGTGAGTTATTCTTTTTAGGAAAGTAAGAGATATTTCTTTACCCACAAGTAAGAGATATTCCTTAAATAGGATAAGCTATTTTAGAAAGTTTCCTAATCCTTGTAATGACTAGCCTTGATAAATAGGCCTTCAAATCAATGAAAATTCAGATTATGATTCAGCAAATTGTGAGAGTATATTTCTCTTTGGTTCTTTGAAGAACTAGACGAACTTATCGGGATTTCCCGTGGCGTTCACTATCGACTTATCAAACGGATTTCCATACCGTTTGTGGCGTCTTCCTTTAAACCAAGGTTCTTGTTTCACAAACAGCGGGTTGAGGTCTATATACCAAGGTT
>CM042187.1:27754249-27803112 GCA_023539305.1 Ilex asprella
CTTGGGTTCCTTTTCGTTGTTGGTTCTCGTTATTCTTGGCGGGTTTCTCATCATCTAGAGCTTTAAGCTTTTGAGACAAGGTAGTCATTTTCATTCTCAGATCATCATCTTCTTCAAGACATACTTACCCCCTTTGGAAGTAGATAGTTTGGCTTCAACAGTAGTAGGAGAGGCTGAGACCCACAATTGAGAACTCTTAGATATGGTATCAAAAAAATTGAATGCCTCATTTGGACTTTTTCCCATGAACTCTCCTTGAGCTATCATTTCAACAAACTAATGTAGTCTAGTGGGCAAAGAATCATCAAACAATCCTACCAAAGTCCAATTCTCAAAAGCATGGTGTGGGCAGGCTTGGAGAAGATCCTTGAATCTCTCCTAACATTGGTAAAATGTTTCTCCCTCTTTAACCAAAAAATTCATGATTTGCCTTTTGAGTGCATTGGTACGATGTAGAGGAAAAACTTTCAAAAAAACTCATTCTATAATGAATGCCAATTTGGTATTGAATGGGCTTTCAAATAATTTAACCATTGTTTAGCTTTGTCCTTTAAAGAGAAGGAAAAAGCTTCAACTTAGCCAGTTCAAAATTATCTTGGAATGTGCAGATATGAGTTTTCTGATTCGAGTCCTTGAAATTGATGTAGTAATTGCATCGTCCCAGCCTTTACATTAAAGAGGGGCGCATTTGCAGTAAACAAAAAACAAGAGGGGACACTATTTTGTGTGGGATGCAAATAATCTAGTTGAGTTTGAATGTTAGAAACTTTCCCTTAACTCCCAAGAACTTCTCCTTCTCTGCCATTTTGGCCATGCTATTATCAGAAGAGTCTGCCACTGATAGAGGTGAAGATGGTCCAGATTGATTTACAGATCCAACAGATTCTTCTGGCAATTTTGAAAAGTGAGGATAGTCCTCAGACATAAAAATATATACAACAAATGAATGTCTTTTCACCTTTTACTTTAAAACAACGTAAGGTTCTCCAACAACGATTCCAAAAACTTGACTTGATCCAAAATGTGTTCACCCAAGTGCAGGCGGTCAAGTTGTACTTATAATCTGGTTAAGTCCAGAGTCGAATCCATAGAGAACTACAATTGGTGTTTTGGAGTAAATAATGATAGAGATCAAAGTGACTTCCCTTGAGATTTGAAGTTATGATGTTTATGGAATTTTCTAGACAAAATATAATATTCTCTTTGGAATTTCTGGACATAATATAAGATTCTCTCAAATGAAAGAGTCACACTTTAGCTCAAGGATTTGGACATGTAGTCAATCATCCGTTTGTTATATTTGTGCTTGAGAACTCAATTAACCTCCATGTCAACATCAAGTTAATTGGAGGATAAATATGGATTGTGGGAATTAAGAGCATAGTTCCAATGTCATTGTAGAGATTTACAAGAATTGTCAAGTGTCGAGACTCAACCCGTCTGCAAACAAGCAAGTAATTCTACAAGTCATCTAACCACTGTTATATTATTCCATTCTTAGTTCAAGCATAATAATAATGAAGATTGAAATGTAGTCATGAAGACCCAGGTAGAGTACTTGCAAAGAACAAATGAATCCTCGTATGCCAAGAGTCATCTTGTCTTAAAAATGATCATGATGGTACTAAGTACCTTAGCTTTGCTAGATGCATTCAATCATTCAATAAGAAATCAAAAGATTAAGCATTAAGCATAGATGAAATGCACAAAAATAACTTCCAAATGATTTATACATGCCCATCACCTTTAACTAAAGAGTGAATGAGAAACTACTCACTCTTCATGGCTTTGAGGAAGATAAAAAAGTGAGTGATTCTCATCCTTCTAAATAAAGGAGTTACAAGATACGATACACTACACAATAAGCCTATCTTCGATGAAGAATGAGTGAATCCCTACCCACCCTTCAAGGCTACAAGAGAGTTAGACAGGTGAGAGAGTTTCACACCTCTAAATGAAGAAAGAACCTTTTACAGTGAGAGCTAATGAAAGGAAAAGAAAGTTAGTTACATTTGAAGGGTTTATTCCTCTTCAAAAGATTGTCTTTAACATGTTCCAAAGGAAGGTATTTATAGGCAAGGAGGAGGGGGTAAAAGATTAGTTCTAGGTGCCGAAAGTCCAAGTGAATGCCCAAAAATCTGAATGGAGATCTAATCATATTGTAGTTGTTTAGGGATTACGTCTAAACGTGGAATGGCGTTTGAACGTCGAGTCCCGTCTTCTTTGATGGGCATTCAAACGCTGACTGGAATTTGAACGTAATACTAGAGTGGCTTTTATCCTCCACAGTGAAAAGCGAAGACATTCCACGTTTCATCACCATAGTATGCTCTTGGGGTTCCTCAATTATTTCAAGATGACGTTCGAACGTGGATGTTGTGCTTCCTCCTTCTCCAATCCTCTTCCAGAACATGTGGGGGTTGCATGAAAGTGTGATAATATTGACTTTTAGGCCTTTGTACAATTTTTCCCTGAAAAGTCATCATTTAAAGTCTATCAAAGCATAATTACTCTTGTACAAGCATAGTAAAATGCTAATTTTCACTATTTATCAGTCTTCTCCTCAGGGAAGGTGATGTCAAGTGTTCTTGAGGAGTGATTTGTCATAAGTGAAAATTGGAAAATCTTGTGGTATGAAATTTGATGATTTGTAAATTGTGAAATATGCAAGAAAATGGGGATTGACTAATTCATAGAGGTCATCCCAATGGGAATTCTAAATTGACATTTCATTCAACCAATGGTGTCAAGGTGTTTGATTGATTCATAGGGAAGTGAGGAATGAATGTGTGATGAGCGCAAAAATATTGTATATTTAACAGCCTCATCACATGCATTTTTACTTAGCTTAGCATTTAAGTACTTATAGAGTTTGCCAAATTTATGAATAATGTTGAATTTTCGATGTTGAAAGTAATTATAGCATAAATCATGCATTTTGGAACCTTACAACTATATGTGTAGGAGTGGTGAAGAGATGGACACATTACATGAGGATTTGGAAGCTTAAAAGTGAAAGAAATCGAGGTATTAGTGCTTGATAACATAGGCATCAGCACACGCACCATTTGGTAGCAATACCTTGATTTCCCTCCTTTTTTACTATGATCTACTTTGAATCTAAAAAAATTACAAAACATAAAAGTTGTAGATCTGGATGTTCTTTATATTGTTTTCAAAATTTCAGCTCAATCGGATTATTGGATCAAACGTTATAATAATTCTACAAAAACTGGTCCAGAACAGGCAACCTACCGGAAAGGCCTACCAGTAGAACAATGAAAAACTACCAATAAGTTTTGCCCAAAAGTGCCAGAACGCCTACAACTCAAGTTCTTTCACTTGGGTGCCCCACCATTGATTCTTCCACTTGTCCCCTGACATCCCTTACACATATAGATGCCTCCAACACCCTAGTTGAAGACTTTGGAGGCAATGGAATTAATACAGATGGGAGAGAATGGGGTTGTAGACTAGGCTTTTCCTAGCCTGTCCAAAGCCATTAACTCACCTCCCATTGATGGGAGGCCTGCACACAGGCTAGGGGAGCCTCATGGATGAAAATGCATCATCTCTTCTCCATATATTCAGTATTCCACAAGCTTTGAAAGGTGTGGCTACCTAATCCAAGGGAGACCTCCTCTTGTGTGTGCCATTTTAACTCATTTTCTTTCCTCCTCTCAGAGTACGATGGTTCGGTTTGACTAGGTTAGGGTGAGGACATGGTTGTGAGTCTTTGATATCCTATAAACTTGTCATGGGGTATCCTTAGATCCTCACCTCCATTTTAGTCCCAACCTTTCCATGAGTCAATCGAACATCTAGGCTCTATTAGAGGAAGTTTTCAAGTTGAGTTGGCATTCCCATTGGAATGACCTCACAGATTAGCCAACAGTTGTTTTTTGTACATTTTTAGCAAGAACACAAATAACAAACTTCAAACTTCAAAAGATTTTATCCAATCAAAAAAAAACTTTAAAAGATTTTACACTTTTTCTTTTGTTCACAAAAAATCACCTTTACCATAATTCGACCTCCTTCCCTGAGGAGACGACCTTGGAATAGTCATTCCAAGTAAAGTCTCTCTGCACTTAGGGTGGACTTTTGTTCACACACATTCCATTTCATTTTCGATTTCATTCCCACCATTCCGTTGCCCCGTTTCTCACATAATTCTGAGGGAGAGTGACACTTCCTATCCCTATAACCCATACACACATTGAGGGATGATGTCTCGAGATTAGGGAATACTGCAATGGAAACAATCAAGCAATGTGGTTGCGTTTGACAAGAGCATACCCTGTGACAAGTCTACGGTGTGTCAAAAGCCCACAACTATATTCATCCACACTTAGCCTAGTCAAACTAAACACTTTACACTGCAAGGAGGAATGAAAAATAGTTAAGTTCACATACCCAAGAGGAAATCCCTCTTGGATTATCCAACTAAAAGTTTAGCTATCCATGGTAAAAGCAAGAACAAACATTATAGAGAAAGGCATGGTGGTGAAATCAAACATGGACTTGTATTAATGTAAGAGAAAGTTTCCACTATAAACAAAATGGTATTCATGCCCAAAATGTAAAGTTTGAAGGGAACAATGCCCAAATGTAAAAATGAACCAAAGGAAATCTAACCACACTAAAATATAACTTCAATAAAAAGAGATTTAAGGGCAAGAGGGATTGATTACATGTAAAATGGAGTTTACTACAGTAAAATGATGAAGAAAAATGTAAAACCCAACTTTCTCTCTCTAGAACTTTATTTTCTTCATTAGACCTTCTTTCACTAAAAGCTTGATAATCTGAATATGGGTGTAAGAATAATTATATTTTCGTCGATATCCCTCTCTCTAGTCTTGAGTGGCTGACTTGGAGAGAGGTTATCCAAAAAAAGCTTCCAAATTTAGTCAAGGCATGGTCTTCCTTCCTCTTTCCCAACCATTCGCACTCTCCTCATTGGCCCACCCACTCCCTTATGTTATTGTCTAAGTGCAGAGGATAGAAGGTCATGATAGGGTATTAAAAAGGTCAGAACATGGATTAGATATCAATGGATTAGATATCAAAAGAAGGGCCCTCATAGTTGGTGGAGTCGTTTGGAAGAGGATTTGAATTTTTTGGGTTATTGGTACCAGTACCTAGTGAAGAGATATCGGTATCTCGACAGGCAGAGGACTCAAGTATCGGTATCTAGTGAAGAGGTTTCTGTACTAGATGCATTTCTTCTATGTTGATCATCAAGGGCACAAATGGGAGGTGCCGGTGGCAAAGAGGTGTTGGCATGTAAATTCCATAAGGTTTTGGTATCAGTGCCTAGTGAAGAGGTACCGGCACCTTCTTCATTTCATCCATTTCAGCAAGCTGAGTTCCAAGTTCCAGGTACTCGTATCTAGTGATGAGGTACAGATACCTTCTTTCTAGAAAGCTCAAGTACCAATACCTACTCTGCCTATTTTGAGATATTTAGTTTTTTGAGCTCCAGAGCCATTTGTCTTGAATTCCTTTCTTGCCTATTGTCCATAATCATTTTATGACATGTTTTATGCTTGCCCTTTCTATCCTATCACCTGTAATCAAACCATTCTCCATTAATCATCGATTTGAATCCAATTTCCCAAAATTCACTACAAAAACCAATTAAAATGGATGCAACGAAGTTGTTAAATGTGTGATTTTCCACACTCATCACATTCCCCAACTTGAGTTTCGCTAGTCCCTAGCTAATCTTATTCCAAGAATAAATACAATGCACAAATAACAATTCTATTCATGTTAATCATTTCATGGACTTAATCAAAGTACTCAAATCAAATTGTAATTAGGTAAATGAAATGAGGGCAAAATTAAACAAAAAGTGATGTTCGTTCATTCATAAACATTTACAAGGAGAACGAAGAACCCAAAAGAAAACAACCTACTTCCCTCGGGACCTTTCTACCAGGCTAATCACTCTTGTACTGTTGTCCCATTCTATACAATCAACCAAAAACAACAAAAAAACACAACTTGTCTCTCTCTAACCCTACTACTCCTCCTCCTCATCATCATCACCCTCGTCCTCATCATCATTGTCATCCTCCTTGTCCTAAGACTCTACGACCTCTACAATAGTTGAGCTGGCTGGGTGGACAGTCGGATGTCAAAACTAGTCCCAGGAGCTATTGGTGGGATATCTGGTGTGGTACCTAGTGCTTGTACCATCTCAAGGAGAGGCTCTCCTAGAAATGTCCTCTCAAAGATCTTGATCGATATTAGCTTCTGCAGCTACAGAGTCCACAAAAAATCATCCAACCTCGCTTCAATCACAGCAAGATGCTGAGAAACCATTAGGGGTGGGGCGGCAATAGATGGCCTGACTGCGGATGGTCTAACTATAGATGGCTTGGTTGCGAATGACCTAGCCCTCTGCTCTCTCTACTCGGGCCCTCCAGTTGTAGTCTTCCTCCTCTTGCTACTTGGCTTACCTATCCATCCAACTCAGGTGGGAGAGTTACATTATTGGGGTAGGCCTTGATCTTGCTTTAAATGCAGATCTTGGTGACTAGGTGGGCATAAGGCAAATTCGCCCTCAGCTTCGTGGCCTAGGTGTTGTCCTTCTTCACCTCCCAAATCATCAAAGCAATGTCCATCTTGGTGCCGACCATTAACTCATAGAGGAAGGTCATTTTCTGCTCCTCCGGTTTCTTCTCTACACCTTGGGGTAAGACATTATAGTGGAGGACCTTATGCCTCACTTTGTAAGCATGCTTAAGTCCCCTGACTTGGATTTTCCATTGAACTGCGCGGGGTCCTCATACGTTTGGCACGCATAGTCCTGGAGTGATTCCCTACCTTGGGTGCCATCGGAAAATTTAGATTTTTGCATTTTCTTCTCCATTTCAGTTGTAGTAAGCTTTAAATCACTTGCAATTTTTACTTCTTGGACTTTAAACCCTTTCATTCAAGTGTATTTCAAGTTGAGTTATATTTTCTAGCATTTCAAGTTTTACATTTGGGTATTGTTTATATTTTGACTTTGAATGCATTTTCTCTTTTAGTTTAAATCTTTTCTTGCATTAATACAAGTTCTATGTTCCATTTCATTACCATGTCTTCTTACATTATGTTTGTTCTTGCTTTTAAGTATGAGTAGCTAGATTTTTAGTTGGCTAATTCAAGAAAATTTTCCTCTTTGGGTATGTGAAATTGACTCTCATTCATTCCTCCTCGTAGTGTCAGACTGTTTGGTTTGACTAGGTTGAGTGTGGACGTGGTTGTGAGTTTTTGATACACCGTAGACTTGTCACCGGGTATACTTGAATGCTCACCTCTATTTTAGTCCCTCGCTTCCTATGAATCAATCGAACATCTAGGCACCATTGGTAGAATGTCTTGAGTTGATTTGACATTCCCATTGGAATGACCTTTTTGTATTAGTCATCCTTGTTTTCATTACATTTTTTTTAAAAAAACTCCAATCACCAAAACACAAACTCACAAGATTTTACACTTTTTCATTTTTTGCAAAATTACCTTCACCACAATTCGCCTTCCTTCCCTGAGGTGATGATCTTGGAATACCCATTCCAATAAAAACACGAAATTGCAAAACTCTCTATATGCTTGGGGAGTAATTTTGTACACACACACACACATCTCATTTCACACACCCTTATTCCCATTTCTTGCATGATAGCCAAGGGAAAGTGACACTCACCAACCAGTTTAAGTCATACACACAACCGAAATCATGATAGGGAATTTGGAGCGACGGAATAACTCAAGCACTCGACAGTGTCTACCAGAGTAACCTCAATCACCTTTCCCCATACTTTGCTTTTCAACAATTTTAGATCCTCATCCACCATCCCCAACCTCTAGATAAAATTCCTGACAATAGGAAAGAATGTACCCTCTCACTTCTTTGAACCATGAGTGTAGCCCATGGCCCTCAATGGCTCTAACAACGTCATCGTTTGGACTGGGTTGGGTCTATCCACTTGACGCTCATACGTCACATTCTTAATCCCAATGCTCTACGTGTGAGGGTAATTCTTTTCCTTTTTTCTTTGTTCCCCACCACTAGGGGTCATGTGAAGGGACCCACTTGTTTTGTTCGGGCCATCAAAACCACAAATGCGCCAAGGGCAAAGAATGGGAAAATCCATCCCTAAAACAACCTGACCAAACCAAAATATAGAGGAGGAGATTACCAATTCTCGCCATTGTCAATTGAACTCAAGCCTTGAGCAAAGAATCTGATGAGAACTAAGGTGGGCCTACTTTTAAAGATCCTTTGCATGTCTAGATGGACCAATTACAAGATCAAGAGCCATGAAGATCAAGGAAGCAATGCAAGGATTGGTGCAATCCACTTGGGATAAAGCTAGCAAGAGCCCAACACTCAAGATGGGTTTGAAAGAAGGAGAACCAATTTTGATCCACTTGATCCATGCTATGGAAGACATAAAGACATGACTTAGAGATAGGGTCTTTTGTTGTTAAGGCTTTTAATTTATTTAAAGAGTTTTTATTATTAGTTTAGAATAAGTGGGTTTGAGGATGCTTGGCCCACATATGTCTTATTATTTTATTTGAACTAGGGTTTAGAATAAGTACTGTAGCACGGTACTGTTCATGCTACAGTACCGTGGCACTATTCACTCAAGGGCATTTTTTGAGAGAAAGGGTCACAAATTTTAGTCATTAGTTATTCCTATTTAGATTAGGACTTGTTTCCTTATTAGAATAGGATTTGATTCCTTATTAGATTAGGATTTGTTTCTTTATTAGATTAGGATTTGTTTCCTTGTAATGACTAGCCTTATAAATAGGCTTTTAATCAATGAAAAAGGGAGACAATATGAGAGACAATACATAATGAATTTTGATTGTGAGTTGAGTTGAGTTTACTCCTCTTGTTCTTGAATGAACTTTTGAACTCATCAAAGGTAAATCACAACCTTTGTGGCGTTCCTTCTTGTAATTTGGGTTCTTGAGACAAGTTCTTCAATGGGTCTAGATTTTAATATAATCTAGGTTCTTGACACAAGATCTCAATGGGTCTAAATTCTCCATCCATAGGCCTGAGTTTGGCTTTCTTGGGTTGTTTCTCCAATATTGTTCGTGGGTTCAAGGAGCATATCTCCGTGGGTTCACATCAGAATCTTAGGAATTTGGTGGATGACCTCGATTTTTGGATGGCTTGGGGGTTTTGGGTTGGCTTGGGGGTCTCATATATAGAGGGAAAAGTGATTGAGAGGAGAAAATTGAGAGGAATGAAGGGAAATTCAAACCTTAAGTGAAGAAATGGATGATGCATATGGATGCCCAATAGTTCTTTTAGAGCTTGGAGAACTTTAATGGAGAAGAGATGGCTTTTGAGAGGAATGGGAGAAATGAGAGGAAATATCGAAAATCCCCTTTTAAAACACTTATTTTTATTGATTTAGGCTATGAGGTACCAGTAGCTAGGAATCAGGAACTTGTACCTGACTATTCTATTTTAGAGGTACCGGTAGCTCGCAAGAAGGTACAAGTACCTACCTATTATGTTTAAAAGGATTGGTACAAGGTTGAATAGGTACTAGTGTCTACCTATTCTATTTTGTGGGTAATGGTACCTCTTTAATAAGGTATCGGTACCTAGCTGTTCTATTCTTCTGGTTGTTCTGGCTCAGAGGTCCCGGTAGCTCGCAATCACAAATCCTATAACAATTTGAATAGGGGAATATGATTCAATATTTAGTTAATTTTCACACAAAAAAATTCAAAATTTTTCACATTTCCAACTATTCTATACAACAAATGGTAGAACTTGTAAATGGTGCATCTCACCACAAAATGATATTATCAACAAAAAATTGGTGTATCATGAAAATGGTGCACCTCACCCCCCCCCCAACATGAACAATGCATTGTCCTCAATGCAACAAAAAAGATATGCAATGAGATGATAGAAATTAAAAGACAAGGTAAGAGAACATGTGATGCCCCTAAAGTCGAGGGATCATTTTTCAACCCGTTTATCACCTATCAACCCATGAAAGTATCCGAAAATGTCGAATAATCCGACACCACATCAATAACATCCCCTTCACCGAGATCATAAACCACATAGTATTTCGGCAGAGTCTCTCTTGTACTGGGCACTCTCAAATGCTTAACTTGTGTACAGTTTAATCACATGACCCTTCTAGGGTCCAATATGCTCCATTTACCTCCTTGAAGCAAAAGGACTCATGGCCTGGAGACTGGACGAAAGTATTTTAATTTTCTATATTGCAAGGGGACCTACTGATAGATGATTCAAAATTCTAATAGTAGAAAAACCTCCTGGAATTCTTCTACCAATAGGTACTTGATGTTCTACCTGTAGAAGTCTCAACTGAAATTGTTCTACCTGTAGATACTTGACGTTCTATCTGTATAAGTGCCTACTAGAATTCTTCTACTGGTAGGTACTCGATGTTCTACCGGTAGAATTGCCCAATTTTCTCCCTATTCAATCATTTTTCAATTCCAACACTTCCAATCTCATACAACAACCACTCAAACTCATATAACATACAATTTTATACAAAACATAGTCCATAGGAGTTTGTTTTATAATCCTTTTCACAATATTACATTTCCAAAAACTAAACTACATATTAGTTTTACCGATACCACATCAATAACATCCCTTTCACCAGGATCATAAACCACATAGCGTTTGGGCAGAGTCTCTCTTGTACCGGACACTCCCAAACACATAATATGTGTACATTTAATCACATGACACTTTCGAGGTCCAATACACATCCATTTACCCTTAATTATGCTCCATTAACATCCTTGAAGCAAAAGGACTCAAGGCCCGGAAGCTGGACGGAAGTATTTTTATTTTTTGTATTTCAAGGGGACCTACCGATAGATGATTTAGCGTTCAACCAATAGAAAAACCTTATGGAAGTCTTCTACCAGTATGTACTCGACGTTCTGCCTGTAGAAGTCCCCACTAAAATTGTTCTACTTGTAGATACTTGATGTACTACTTGTAGAAGTGTCTACTGCAATTCTTCCACCGGTAGGTACTCGACGTTCTATCGGTAGAAGTGCCCAGTTTTCTCCCGATTCAATCCTTTTTGAATTCCAACACTTTCAATCTCGAACAATAACCACCCAAAGTCATATAACATACAATTTAATACAAAACATAGTCCATAGGACTTTGTTTTACAATCCTTTTCTCAATATCACATGTCCAAAATCTAAACTACATACAATTTCAGCGCATGTCCCGCACCTGAAATATTGTCCCCATCAAAGGTGAGTCACGCTTAATAGGGTATCTCTTGAAGAGACTACTTTCCATTCTTGATGCATATGAAATGCTCGCATGAAATTCAATAATCAACAAACAATCCATTTCAAAATATGCAATTCATAATAGAATTCTCAATGTCATGCCATGTTATGAGATGAAACTCACACATGCAACTTAACCCGAGCCTTCATCGGCTCCCATAACACATACAATGTCATGCGTATGAATCCGGACATTCCGAGTCCCCCCATTAATGTTACATATCTATTGACCATTTAAAAATCTCGGGTCTTTCTTTGGGTGTGTATTTATGGACTTACACTAATGGGCACCCAATTGACATGGCATTTATGGACTTCCACCAAGCTCTGCTTACCCCAACACACATTATAGACTGGATACCAACGGACTGCGTATCCAATCACCGAGTCTTGCACCCGAGGGATAGTCTAGCATTTCTTGCTAGCCCCAACCCTATTTTCAATACAACCTGTGCGGCCCAATCAAACATTGGTCCAACTTTTTTTAGCCCACACATGATCTACCAAGAATGGTGTTTGACCAAAATAATGCACACACCCCCACACTCATGTCATGTGCCCATAAATGCGATGTTTCTCATGCAATATGCAAATGTAATGTACCATTGCATTTATATCATTATGCAACGAAGATTTCAATTGCAATTACAATACCATGTTCAACATGTCATGAGTACGTTATGAACAACTTCAATATCCATCAGCATTTTGGATGGTCAATTACATCATAAGCTCACCATCAATAACCTCACCAAAGAATGTTATGACATTATCAAAGCAATTAATACACTTAATCTACATAGGCATTTCATCAAACTCCTTCAAGGCATAAATAAAACACATAACATGCCTCTTTCACTACATATCTCAAGAAATCACAAACAAGTAATTTCAACAACTCAATTCATGCTAGAATTTATTTTAACCATTCTTATACCCATTTTTCACATTTCAATTACCATAGGTATATGCCATATATAAGATTTCATCTCTAATACCCTACCCAATTCGTAAGTCAACCCTAGGTTGAAAATAAACTTATTTAGGAAGGGAACCCTACCTTTTGAAGAGTAAAACAAGTGGTAGAAAGTCTCCAAGAACCCTAATCAAGCTTTAACACTTGATTCCCAAAAATCCCGCCTTTTGGACTTTGTCAAAACCTTAGATTTTTTGTATGGTTTTATTACCCACATCGCGTAGAACAATCTTTGTTCTTGGCCCAAGGTAATTCGACAAACAGAGAGTCGTAGATCGTAAAGAGAAGTTGAAGAAACCCTTCCTTTTCCCTATCTTCCCTTCCCTTCTCTTTTCTAAAAACACAAGGCTGAGAAAATGGGGGAATAATCTGATTTTCTCCCTTTTTATACCCCCATATGCTTGGCTCTCGTCGCGTCACATGTCTACCTTTCCCCAGTTCGATTTAATTCCGAAAAAATTAAATCTCATCTCGATTCACATTCAATATATTTTTATTTGAACTAAATTTAAATTTTTTTTCAATTTTGGCATTAAATTCCGGGTCACAACACCTGATAACCTCTTAAATTGCAAAAAAAATCAATCATCTTGAAATTCAATGAAAATTAATTAGGTAACTAGATTTTGCGAGAGGAATCCAACAGTGAGTTCTAAAAAAAATCAAGTTTTCAACCTTTACCATAGTGACTAATTACTATTTAGATCTTTGTCATAAAAATTTAAAATTTTCCCGGGTTTTACATTCTCCCCCTTAAAAGGAATTTCATCCTCGAAATTTACACAAACATGCACATATAACCACATGCATATGCAACAAGTCATATAACACTTATGACCACAAGAATCTACCTCCATCCTAAAACAAGAACAAAAAACTGGCACACATAGTGTCCTCACGCTCCCATGTCGCCTTCTCTACACCACGGTCCTACTACAGTACCTTCATCAGCCTTACAGTCTTGCCTCGTAAAACCAACTCTCGGCTATCCATGATACATACTGGTCCCTCCTTGAAAGTCCTATCCTAATCAACAATCAGCTCACCCCAATCCACCACATGCGTAGGATCTAGAGTATACTTCTAGAGCATGGAAACATGGAATATCACGTGAACACCCAATAAATTTGGTGATAACGCCAACCGAAAAGTAACTATACCAACCCTTTCGAGTACCTCATAGTAGGGGGTCAAACGTGAGGTTGGGTCATTTGTGTCGGGTTTGTTTCAGGTTTGTGTCAAAAATTCCTAAACACGAACCTGACATGTTTAATAATCGTGTCGAGATATGTAAACAATAACTTGACCTGACCATTAAACGTGTTACCCGAACCTGACATGCTTGACACATTTAATAAACAAGTCATTTTCGAGTTAACACATAACACGACATGTTAGCCTATTTAACCCAATTTGTTTAACCCACATATCAAATTATATTTGTTTAACAACTTAAAAAAATCAAAAGATTTTAACAAATAAAATTCAAAGAATTACAAGAAGCAAAAGGAAACCAATTCCTAACATCCATTTCCAAATAAATGGCTTTAATCCTTCAAAACATAAAAAGAAAAACAAAAAATTTATTCTATGGGCACTAAAAACAGCCACTTTCAATGCCTGCACAATAATTCTAGCTCCAAATATGCTCCAGCAAGGCTAACAGGCAGCAGTCTCCCACACCCCCACACACCCTACACAATTCATCCATGATCATCAAAAACCAAAACATTTTTGGTTCTCAAAATTGGTAAACATCCTGATCTGGTTGGAAGAGTGAAATGACTGTAGTCTCATCAAGAGCATTAGTTTTGTGTCCAAGATAATTAACAATTTGTTGTGGTGTTGAACTATCAAGCCCAGTTGATATCTCATCCATTAAAATCACTCTATATGCAGCCATTAGCAATTCAGTTGCCATCATATTGGAATTTTGTAAGAAGTTAAGCCCCAAACCATCAACCATAAGAGGTCGCGCATGCCACCATCATGGGGTACTTCTTGCTTTGTATCAATTGTTCGAATCTGGAAAGTAGCCAACATTAATTTCCTAAATAAGGCTTTAGAAAATAAATTAAATAATACAAGACAAATTCTCAGACCTGGTCTAACGTAGAAATGGCAGGAGAGAGACCATCATGAACATAGAATATCTTTTTTTTAATGAGAGCCAACAAACTGGAGTGACATTGAAGCAGAAAGTTAAGTTAAAAGTGAAGCTTAAATGGTTTGAAACACACCACAAAATGCACAAAATTAATTGTTATCACCAGGTAATCAAATATATTAGTGCAATATCTCCAGACATTCACAGAACCTTACTTTCATAGGCACTCACTGTAGAATCCATATACCTGAAAAGGGAGGATAACCTACAAATATGCCAAGCAAATAAGTAAAATTCAGCTAGAAAATCAATAAATTAGACTTAACCTGTGTAAGTTTGGTGACTCTCTAGGTTCCCTCTAATAAGAGTTTATACGATCTGGATATCTCACCTGATTGCATACAATCCATTAGTTAAAATAGCCACACACAAAAAAAGGAAAAGAAACAGTAAACAAAAAATGTCAAACCGAGAAAAACTTTTTTTGATGTGAAACCCGCCAAAAATAACGAGAACCAACAACGAAAAGGAACCCAAGATCGTTCTACGTTCAGAGTTGAATGGAAGACCTCGACCCGTTGTTTACGACAAACAAGAACCTTGGTACATAGACCTCAACCCGCTGTTTGTGAAACAAGAACCTTGGTTTAAAGGAAGACGCCACAAACGGTATGGAAATCCGTTTGATAAGTCGATAGTGAACGCCACGGGAAATTCCGATAAGTTCGTCTAGTTCTTCAAAGAACCAAAGAGAAATATACTCTCACAATTTGCTGAATAATAATCTGAATTTTCATTGATTTGAATGCCTATTTATAAAGGCTAGTCATTACAAGGAAACAAATCCTCATCTAATAAGGAAACAAATCATAATCTAATAAGGAAACAAATCCTAATCTAATAAGGAAACAAATCATAATCTACTAAGGAAACAAATCCTAATCCAAATAGAAAACAAATCCTAATTTAAATAGGAAACAACTAAAGACTAAAAAAGTGAATAGTGCACGTTACTGTAGCGTAAACAGTAATGGTGCTACAGTAACTATGACAACCCTAGTTCATAAGAAATAAAAAACAAGTGGACCAAGCATCCTCAAGCCCACTTATTCTAAAAATAATAATCCTTTAAATAAATTGGAGGCCTTAACATCAACGGGCCAATGTAAGCTTAACCTTAGCCAGATTCTTCTAGAACTTGAATTATATTGATGAATCTTTGTTGCCCAAGTGGATCATGCTCCATGGGCCTCCACGAACTTGCTTGAGTCCATGCCTCTTGAATTAGACAATTAAGTACCTCCTTAAACTTCCTTGCTCGTGCTCTCGTAACCGGCCCAATTCTATTATCTTTCACATCTTCGAATTTGTGTTTCCTTGAGCATCTTATGGATTGCATCATTTTTGAATGTGCATGAGCTCTAATGTTTGAAATGTTAGGTATGAACAAGTTAAACCATACCGATCAAACAAATTTAAATGATGGAGAGGAGTCTTTTTTTCTAGAGTATAACTCAACTATCCCCCACATGCATGACAGGGTTGGGACTCTCATATTTCAAGAGGACATGTGGTCAATTAATTTTAATCAACGATCCATCAAGGAGTACTTTTCTAAGAAATTCAGATGTACAAGAAACTATCCCCCAATTTAGATGTTTTACTAGACTTTATCTCTTCCAGTTGGAATTACTACTTTTAGCAGGGTCCTTTTGATGAGAACTAAGGTGGGCATACTCTTGAAGATTCTTTGCATGTCCAAATGGGCCAATTACAAGATCAAGAGCCAAGAAGATCAAGAAAGCAATGAAAAGATTGGTGAAATCCACTTGGGATGAAGCTAGCAAGAGCCCCAACACTCAAGATGGCCTTGAAAGAAGGAGAACTAATTTTGATCCACTTGATCCAAACTATGGAAGCCATGAAGACATGACTTGGAGATAGGGCCTTTTGTTGTTAAGGCTTTTAATTTGTTTAAAGAATTTTTATTATTAGTTTAGAATAAGTGGGTTTGAGGATGCTTAGCCTACATATGTCTTATTATTTTATTTGAACTAGGGTTTAGAATAAGTTACTATAGCACATACTATTCATGCTACCGTAACCGTGCACTATTCACTATTTTTGGGGTCTAATTGTAAGGCTTGAATGCCAAGTACTTTCCTTTTTCTATTTCGGCATGTGATCAACCAATTAAAAGTCTGATTGTCCTTCTTTTCTTCAAGTAAGAGTCTTAGGAAAATAAGAGATATTTCTTTACAAACAAGTAAGAGATATTTCTTAATTAGGATAGCTATTTTAGGAAGTTTGCTAATCCTTGTAATGACCAGCCTTATAAATAGGCTTTTAATGAATTAATTTTGGGAGACAATACATAATAAATTTTGATTGTGAGTTGAGTTGAGTTTACTCCTCTTGTTCTTGATTGAACTTTTGAACTTATCAAAGGTAGATCACAACCTTTGTGGGGTTCCTACTTGTAATCTGGGTTCTTGAGACGGGTTCTTCAATGGGTCTAGATTTTAATATAATCTAGGTTCTTGAAACAAGTTCTCAACGGGTTTAGATTCTCCATCCATAGTCCTGAGTTTGGCTTTCTTGGGTTGTTTCTCCAATATTGTTGTTGGGTCTCAAAGCAAGGCGATTGGGGTTCACATCATTTAGTATCAGAGCAAGGTTTTCAACCAGGTCTTATTCTATCCTTTTTATTTCTTGCATTATTGATTCTAGGGTTACAAAAAAAAACGTCCAAAAACAAAAACAAAAAAGCAGAAGAGAAAAAAAAAGAGCCAAAAAAAACAAAAAAAGAGGAACAAATTCGATTTTTTTTTACCTTCAATGTTTATGATCTTTCTCCTTAAGATGTCGATCAAGATTCGAAGACGAATCTTTTTTTAGGAAAGGGGGAATGATGAGAACTAAAGTGGGCTTACTCTTGAAGATCCTTTGCATGTCCAAATGGGCCAATTACAAGATCAAGAGCCAAGAAAATCAAGAAAACAATGCAAAGATTGTTGAAATCCACTTGGGATGAAGCTAGCAAGAGCCCAACACTCAAGATGCCCTTGAAAGAAGGAGAACCAATTTTGATCCACTTGATCCAAACTGTGGAAGACATGATTTGGAGATAGGGCTTTTTGCTGTTAAGGCTTTCAATTTATTTAAAAAAAATTTATTATTAGTTTAAAATAAGTGGGTTTGAGGATGCTTAGCCTACATATGTCTTATTATTTTATTTGAACTAGGGTTTAGAATAAGTTACTGTAGCACATATTGTTCACGCTACCGTAACTGTGCACTATTCACTATTTTTGGGGTCTAATTGTAAGGCTTGAATGCCAAGTACTTTCCTTTTTCTATTTCGGCATGTGATCAACCAATTAAAAGTTTGATTGTCCTTCTTTTCTTCAAGTAAGAGTCTTAGGAAAATAAGAGATATTTCTTTACCAACAAGTAAGAGATATTTCTTAATTAGGATAGCTATTTTAGGAAGTTTGCTAATCCTTGTAATGACCAGCCTTATAAATAGGCGTTTAATGAATTAATTTTGGGAGACAATACATAATGAATTTTGATTGTGAGTTGAGTTGAGTTTACTCCTCTTATTCTTGATTGAACTTTTGAACTTATCCAAGGTAGATCACAACTTTTGTGGCGTTCCTACTTGTAATCTGGGTTCTTGAGATGAGTTCTTCAATGGATCTAGATTTTAATATAATCTAGGTTCTTGAAACAAGTTCTCAACGGGTTTAGATTCTCCATCCATAGTCCTGAGTTTGGCTTTCTTGAGTTGTTTCTCCAATATTCTTGTTGGGTCTCAAAGCAAGTCAATTGGAGTTCACATCACCTTTTCACTACCAGTTGGAATTTAATGCTTCAGCTGAACTCTTTCTTCAGATGGACCTTCAAGCAGGCTACAAGCTGCTGCAACTAGACTGCCTCTCAGCTACTTTTTTGCTTCAGTTGGACTGCCTTGTCTTTTTTGGTTCAGCAGGACACTTATCTCTGATCTCTGTAATTTCTACTTCAGCTGGACTATTTCTCAGCTGGTTTGCTTCAACTGTATGCTTCTCAGTTGTAGTCTGCGATGTCTGCTTCAGCTGCACTGCCAGTTTAGCTGCTTTAGCTGGATGCTTCTCAACTGATATCTGCGATGTCTGCTTCAACTACATTGCCTATTTAGCTGCTTCAGCTGGACTCTATTCAGCTTCTTCCTCTAGACTGCTTCTCACCATCTATCTATTCTGCGTCAAGTGAAGTTTTCTGCCTACAGTTAGAGCATACTCCTTCAGCTGGATTCATGTAATAGAATTTACATGTAAAATCACGCATTGGAATTTTAATTATTTATCTCTGATCGCATCTCTTATCCTAATCTCTGATCCTCCCGCATCTCAAATAGCTCAAATTTGATCCTGTATCTATTTAACCTATTTGACTAAAATGTATTCAAGTTTCAACCAAAAAATTAAAACAAGAACTATATTAATATACTTCCATTATATTAAGACCACATGTTCCACATCAATCATTCATATAATATGCAAAATATACTGGCATAATAAAACAAAAGTTGTAGCAAATTAGCAAAAGCAATAGCAAGTCATTTTTGAGAACATATTCTAAAAGTCATAACTTGTTATTGACATGCTACACGAAACTAAAATAAAATAAGCAGTTGTTGCTCCTCTAGCAAGGGACGATGCACACAAAACTTTGACACTTCACGGATCCTAATCAAAAGTAGAAATACTTCAATTAGAAAAGCAAAACAAGATAAATGCAAACTAATAGATTAAATACTAAAAATAAAAATGTACATTCAATCAATGATCATCATTAGTCAAAGTAGAACCATCTTGGTCAACATTGATATTAATCATAGTTTCTATAATGTCCTCCAAATCATTTTGTGCAGGATCTAAACAAAGCAAATATATACACGCATAAGAATTAAGATTTCATTATTTAAAACATGAATTCTAAAGCAATCACATAACTTACATTTAGCTCTTTCTCCGAACAACCAATCTTTTGTGCATATCAAAGCCTCAACAACTTTCGGCTTCATAGAACTACGATACTGGTCAAGAACCCTACCACTAGCGCTAAATGCAGTCTTTGAAGCAACCTTAAGTTTAGCTTTGATCTAATTCATGCTATGATGTTGTTGACTACACATACTCTCTCGCTTCAAACAAGTAGCAGTGTGTCACTTGAAATTCTCAATGCCGTGTTTACTATCAACATTATAAACTTGCTTACATTTCTTACATTCGCATCTCAGCAATCTTTTTGGGCTTGGTTCTTCAAGAAAGTATAGTTACTCCATACATTTGAGGTTAACCTTCGTTGACGTTTATTTGTTAGTTTTTCAACACCATCCAGTTTCAGCCCATCTTGAATATCAAAAGCACGATTTGATTCAACCATGGCAACATCATCAGCTACAAGGGGCAGGTCCATCGATGTGTTCGTCATTCAATGGAAGTGAATTCATATGTTCCCAACACAAATGCCAAAAAAATGAGGGTTGTGTAATGTGCAGAAAATGAGGGTGTCATGTTGGGTATGTTTTCTTTAATCTACATCAGTTGCCTACTTTGAGATCTTTTAATAGAACTATTGAAGCTTAATGAAACTGGAGAGACATACCTGAGGGGAATTTCATGAGAGTAAGAATGATTGGACCATCTAGTTATGTAGATAACTTGAGGCCTAAAGCATTTGATAGCATACTTTGATTTGTCTTTAACTCTTTTTTGATGGGTTGATGGTCATCATGTTGTGATAAATGATTTGTGTTACGCCTATCCTCCTATTTTTGTCTGCCCTCCCTCTTTGCAAAATTAAAAACAACCCAACAAAAATAAAAAGCAAAGGGAAATACTACACAGCTTGTGACCAAGGGAATGTATGAGTGCAATGTGCTGTAATCCGAATCTAACTGTTCTACAGTTCAATTGGCTCGTAGCGTGCAAAGAAAGAGAGAGAGGACACAGCGACACAGAGATAGGGGCAAACCTTTTCGGTTGAACAACGATGAAGGCATGAACGATGAAGGTTTGAACGATGAGGATGACGAGGACTTGAACAGTGAGCCCTCCTCTCTTCCTCCAGACAAAGCGACCAGTGGCAGGGTGAGAGTGAAAAGGGGGAAAAGGGGAAGTGGGTTAGGGTTATGTTTTTTTTGTTGCTTTTATATATTTGGATAAATGGGTTAAACAGATAAGAAATGGGTAGGTCGGGTTCGGGTCGAATTATATTAACCTGTTTAAAATATACGAGTTAATCAGGTCAAAATCGGGTAGACCTGATTTCGACATGAACCCAACTTGCTTTTTTCGTGTTTATACATGTTGACCTTTTTTTATCCATTGACCCATTTAATTGTGTTTGACCCATTTATTTCATGTTCGATTCGTGTCGGGTTAACGTGTCGTGTCAAAAATTAACAGTCCTACCTCAAAGGGCCCAATATACCTCAGCGATAACTTTTTCCATTTTTTGAACCTGACCACTCCTATCTTGGGCATCACCTTCAAGAAGACGTGATCTCCAACCTCAAACTCCAGATGTCATCGACGTCTGTTGGCTTATCTCTTTTGCCGACTCTGAGCCATGAGAAGACGCTTCCGTATTTAGCCCACCTTTTTTGAGGTGTCTCTAACCAAATCCGGACCCGTATAGGGTCTCTATCCAACCTCTATCCAACAAACCGGAGAGCGGCACAACCTCTCATAAAGTGCTTCATAGGGTGTCATCTATATGCTCGCTTGATAACTATTGTTGTAGGCAAACTCTACTAAGGATAAGTGTTCTTCTTGGCTACCCTTGAGATCAAGAATGTATGCTCGTAGCATGTCCACTAAAATCTAGATGGTCCTCCCCAACTGAACGTCCATCTACGGATGAAAAGTTGTACCCATAGGCAGTTTTAAACTCTCCCAATAAGGGTTCGTGAACCTAGGATCCTGATCTAATACTATAGATATGGGCACGCTATGTAACTCAACTATCTCCCGTACGTATAACCTGCAAAATTCCTCCAGTGTGAAGGTCATCCATACTACCAAAAGGTGTACTGATTTTATAAACCAGTCCACTATCACCCACACCTCGTCATGCCCCCCCCAATGTCTGTGGCAAGTGGGTCACAAAATCCATTGTGAAGTCCTCCCACTTCCACTCATCCACCTCCATAGACTTGAGCAAGCCTACTGGCCTCTCGTGCTCAACCTTGACCTGTTGACATGTGAGACATCGACTAACAAAATCTCCAACGTGCCTCTTGATCCCACTCCAATAGTACAGGTGGCGAAGATCATGGTACATCTTCGTGCCACCTAGATGAACTACAAAATGGGAGCAATAGAACTCCCTAAGGATCCCCTCTCTCAGATCCATAGACTGGGGAACCAATACCCTTCCCCTGAACCAAAGAGTACCATCAGTGTAAATGGCCAAGTCCTTATCATCCGTACCTAACTACACCTGGTCCCTGATAGACAATATCTCTGTATCCTTCCCCTGGGACTCGATCACCCTACTCAGTAGGGAAGGCGTAGCCACCAAACTCACTAAGGTGCCCTAAGCCTGAACCATGTAGTGTAGCCCAAAATGCCCACAACCTCGAGCATCTACGACTCTCGGTAAGCAGATTAGCACAAAATATTGCATATTTTATGTACATTTACATCCCTTTTACATTTGCTTTTGCGATTAAATGAGTGAAATTGTGATATTCGAGCTTTTGATGGAGTTTTGGTATGCTTATAGGAAAATGGGTTCAAATGGTGCTTGTTATGCCCTATCATGATGCTTGAGTTGTTTGGAGATGAGGTGGAGGCTTGATGTTTGCTTGAAAGGTGGAGGATCCAAGAATTTTACAAAATAAAGAAAAACCTATCGGTAGGTTTTGGCTACTGGACCTACACCTATCGCAAACCCACTGATAGGTTTTGCTCACTAGAGTGAAACCTAACGGTAAGTTTCCATCGACCTACTAGTAGGTTTTATGAGATAGGACAGATTCTGCATCTCAAGCTCTGCAACTTTGAGGGTCCCACTATTAGGTCTCCCACTCGTCCCTAACACTCCTTACCCACAAGACACCCCCTTTTTCCCATAGCTTGGACTTTTGGATGCTTGGACATAAATGAAGAGAGAGATAAAGGAGGAAGTTGGTTGTGCAGACTAGGCCTGCACTAGTCTGCCCAACCCATCCTTTTCAGCCCCCTATTGATTGAGAACACATCACATAGGCTATGGAGGCTCCATGGACATTTTTGGAAGGGGGATTCAGCATTAGGCATATATATTTGAATATAGAGAGAGACGCTCCCAATGAAGAAGATGAATAGTGCTAGAGAGAGAAGTTGAGTTTTTTGTATTTTTTTCATCTTTTCACTTGTAGTCTATTGTAAGACTTGTTTAAGCTTTGTTTAATGTCTTTAAGGTCATTTATCACAAGCACATTTCAAGTTAGTTGGAGTATCATAGTTTTTACCATTAATGTATTTAAGTTTTTGTCTCAAAGCTCTTCAAATGGGTCTTAAATGCACTTTCCTATAGTTTTGTGTTTTCTTCCATTAGTTAAGTTCCAAGCCGCTTTTCTTACAATATCTCTTCATTATGTTTATGGTCTTTCTTTCTTTATGAGTAGCTAAGCTTCTAAGTTGGCTAATCAAAGGGAGACCTTCTCTTAGGTATGCCATTTTAACTCATTTTTTTCCTCCTTGTAGTGTACATTGATTCGATTTGATTGGGCTAAGTGTGGAAGTGGTTATGAGTCTTTGAAAACCCGTAGACTTGTTACGGGGTATACTTGGATCCTCACCTCCATTCTAGTCCCTCACTTCCCACGAATTAATCGAACATTTAGACACTATTGGGGGAAGGTCTCTTGTTGAGTTGGCATTCCCATTGGAATGAACCCTACGGATTAGCCAACACTTGCGTCATTTCAATTCCATCAAGATACAATCACAAACCAAACTCAAACAATAAAAGATTTTTGTAGTTCACCATTTTTTATCAAAATTAGCTCCAACACAATTCACCTCCTTCCTTGAGGAGATAACCTTGGAATACGATTTTCGAGTAAAACACGACACTCAAAAGTCTCTTTGTGCTTGGGAAGCACTTTTGTTCACACACACACAGACACACGCATTTCATTCCACACTATTCCGTTGCCTTTTTCTCAGATCATTCCGAGGGATAGTGACATTCCCCTATCCCGTTAAGTTATACACATATTGAGGGATGATGCCCGGAGTTTAGGGAGTACAACGGAAACCAGCAAGCAGAAGCCACACTGGCTAAGACTCCCCATGACTTCTGACTAAATGCATTATACACCACGTTTGCCTTACCAGGGTGGTCATACAAAGTGAAGTCATAGTCCTCTAAATACTCCATTGACCTACGTTGCCTCATATTGAGGTCCCGCTATGTAAAGATGTACTTTAGACTTTTATAGTCCAAAAACACCTCAAACTGCTTACCATACAAATAGTTGCGCCAAGCCTTCAAGGCAAAGACAATGGCCGCCAACTCCATGTCATTCGTGGAGTAGTTTTGGTTGTGGCTCTTTAACAGCCGAGACCCATAAGCTATCACTCTCACGGACTACATCAAAATTGATGTGAACCCCAATCGACTTGCTTTGAGACCCAACAACAATATTGGAAAAACAACCCAAGAAAGCCAAACTCAGGTCTATGGATGGAGAATCTAAACCCATTGAGAACTTGTTTCAAGAACCTAGATTATATTAAAATATAGACACATTGAAGAACCCGTCTCAAGAACCCAAATTACAAGGAGGAATGCCACAAAGGTTGTGATCTACCTTTGATAAGTTCAAAAGTTTAATCAAGAAAAAGAGGAGTAAACTCAACTCAACTTACAATCAAAATTCATTATGTATTGTCTCTCCACATTGTCTCCCCTTTTTCATTGATTAAAAGCCTATTTATAAGGCTGGTCATTACAAGGAAACAAATCCTAATCTAATAAGGAAACAAGTCCTAATCTAAATAGGAATAACTAAAGACTAAAATTTGACCCTTTCTCTCAAAAATGCCCTTGAGTGAATAGTGTCATGGTACTGTAGCATAAACAGTACCATGCTACAGTGACTTATTCTAAACCCTAGTTCAAATAAAACAATAAGACATATGTGGGCCAAGCATCCTCAAACCCACTTATTCTAAACTAATAATAATTTTTTTTTAAAACAAATTGAAAGCCTTAACAACAAAAGAATCAAACTCTAAGTCATGTTTTCATGTCTTTCATAGCATGGATCAAATGGATCAAAATTGGTTCTCCTTCTTTCAAGCCCATCTTGAGTGTTGGGCTCTTGCTAGCTTCATCCCAAGTGGAGTGCACCAATCCTTGCATTGCTTCCTTGATATTCTTGGCTCTTGATCTTGTAATTGGTCCATCTAGACATGCAAAGGATCTTTAAGAGTAGGCCCACCTTAGTTCTCATAAAAAATACACTCAAGTCCGTCTTTGAAGGCATCATAATGCACTATGTACCTCTATCCCCTCTTCAGAACTATTAGAATTGGAGTTGAAGTAAGCTCCTTCTTCTACTCTTGAAATGATCTCTCACACGAGTCATCCCACTGATACTTGACCTCCTTCCGAGTCAATCTAGTCATAGGTGCAGCTAGTCGGAAGAAATGAAACTCATGTAATCCCCAGCCAATCCCAAGAAATTGTGTATCTCGAAGACTGCCTTCGACCTCTCCCAACTCATGATTGCATCAAACTTTCTCCAGGTCCATAGATACACCCGAAACCGACACCACATGTCCCATAAATTTCAATTATGTCAGTAAAAATTGGCACTTGCTGAACTTGGTGTACAACCGAAGGTCTCTCATGGTCTGGAGAACAACCCTCAAGTGACCCTCATGCTCCTCCTCAGATTTGGAGTAGATCAAGATGTCATTAACAAAGACCACAACAAACTGACCTAGGTAAGGTTGGAACACCTTATGCATGAGATCCATGAATAAAGTCAGGACATTCATCAATCCGAAAGGTATCTCAATGAACTCAGAATGCCCATATCGCATCCTAAACGCCGTCTTAGGGATATTTGCTTCCTTAATCCTCAACTAATGGTAACCCGTGTAAAGATCTATCTTGGAGTAGACACACGCCCCACTCAGCTGATCAACAAAGTTATCAATCCGCGACAAAGGGTACCTTTTCTTGATGGTAACCCGATGCAATTGTCGATAGTCTATATATAACCAAAGGGTCATATCTTTCTTGTTGGCAAACAACACCAGAGCACCCCAAGGTGAGGTACTCTGTCTAATGAAGCACTTTTTCAACAATTCTTGCAATTAGACCTTGAGTTCTTACAACACTGCAGGTGTCATTCTATGTGGAGTCATAGAAATAAGGGACGTACCGAGTTGTAACTTAATGGAGAGGTCTACTTCCCGATTTGGAAGTAATCCTAATAATTCATCTGGTAAAACATCCTCATATTCACAAACCACCTAAGGTAGACCTAACTTCTGTCTCACCTCATCCTTCAAGGTAAGGCTCTCTAGCCAACCCATCAATTGTTCGTGCCATCAAGAGTCATACATAGCTTGGGATAAAACATCATGTTTTTTCCCCTGAAATTTAAAACAAACACCCTTTAGTGGACAAGTAGTGTCTTTTCGATCATTATCAATGACGACTCGGTGTGCCGCTAACCAATCTATCATGAGGATGACATCAAAATTTGACTTGTGCATGACCCTAAGGTCCAAAGTGAGTAGAATCCCCAATATCTCTAGCTCACAACCCCTACATATTTGATCAACACATACCCTAGCTCCTAGGGGAGAACTCACATATAATGGCTATTCTAGGGTTGTAAAATCTAAGCCCAAATCCCTTGCACATGATGAAGAGATAAATGAATGTGATGCACCATAGTCAAATAATACCCTTGCCCATAAGCGAGAGAGCAAGAATGTACCTTGAATGATCGTCTGATCTACCGGCTCAGTCTGAGTAGTGATGGCATAGACTTACCCCTAGGTTCCTAAAGTCCAAGCCTATAAGCCCTATCCTTGGCCTTGGCCCATGCTCTAGCCCATCTTGCCTGATTGCGGAGTCCTTGTTCGTGAGTGGTGGCGGTTTACACAACACCCTAGAACTGAAACTGTAGGGAGGAATGAAATAATTTTGTGGATGCCCCAATTATGACTAGGAATGAGACGCCCTATAACTTTAAGATCCCTGTATCTGAGGACAATCCCGTTTTATAAGACCTAGCTGGTAAAACAAGTCATTCGGCCTGCCTTGTAGGAAGTCCTGAAGTTTCTCCCCGCCTTGAGGGGATTGACCTTGGCCTTGGCCTTGATAGTCGCGACCCTATCCCTATTACCCTTGTGGGTTAGAAGTCTTTTGCTATTTCAAAGAACTAGAAGAAGAGGATTTGATGCAATACAATCTGATTCGTTGAGCATAAAGGGAGGTCCTATTACTCGGGCAAAAGCGAAAAGGATGAAGGATGCATTGAACGGGCTGATTCAAGACATATGGGCTGATTATGCAAGCCCAAGCATGGAGAGTGTGTTTGAAGGCTTTTCTACCATGTCATGCGTGGGCTTTAAGGGGAAAAGGCATCAAGTTTATTTTAATGTAATTCAAGTCCAACAAACCTAATTAAGTGGCTGTATGGGCTGATTTAGTTTATTTAGGGATTTTGGGCTCATTACTTGTTTAAAGCCCAACTATAGTTATTCCTATTTAGATTAGGATTTGTTTTAGGGCTTTATATATACACAACCAAGACCTTGAAAAAGGACAGAATATTTTTATGAGTATTGTGAGGTTTCTACCTTATTGTTCTTCCAAGAACTATTTCAAGAACTTATCAAGAATTAATCTTTCTTGTGGCGTTCATCGACTTATCGCTCAATCTTGAGTGTGGCGTCTTTCTCTTGAACTTTTAACCTTGGGTTCTTGTTTCTTGAAAACATTGGGTCTAGGGTTTTGGGTTCTTATAATTCTGGTTTGTGAACTTTCTTGGGGATTCTTCAATCAATTTGCGTGTGGGTTCTTGAATTCGTTTAAGGGTTCGCATCAGGATTGGTCCTCCTTTTTCTTGTCCTTTTCACCTGCCTCCCGGATGCTTCTTATGCCTATAGCCTCCATAAAGGCTTGTTCATCAAAGACCGGTGGTGGTTGGTTGTTGTTTCGCCCACCTCCTCAGCCGTTCCAATTTTCTCTTCCTCTATTTTTCATCTACACATATGTCAATAGCAATAGATCACTTACTTAGTATCCCAAGGTAGGGATTAAAGTTGAAACATTGAGATTTCTCTCCTTGTCTCAGTAGTAGAGCATGTGCCACCCACTCATAGACATCTACACCATGAACTTCCCTGTTCCTTCTCTTTCTGACCCTATGGTTATGTTCTCTAACCCTAGTGTCTATTTTCCATATATATTTAACCATGCATATTATTCACATAACACATAACAAGTAGCATTTAAAGCATATAACATGTAATGCACAATGGATCCAATGGTCTAGACCCATGCCCAGTAAGCCCTAGGTAAATCGAGAAACTAAGCTCTGATACCATGCTATGACGCCCCTAAAATCGGGGGTCCTTTGTCAACCCGTTGATCACCTATTGACCTACAAAAGAACCTGTGAATGGCGAATAACCTGATAGCATGTCAATAGCATCCACTTCACTGGGATCATAAGTCACACAACGTTTAGGCAGAGTCTCCCATGTACTAGGCACTCTCAAATGCATAACCTGTGTACATTTTAATCACTTGACACTTATTGTAAGACCCAAAAAATTTTGAACTTTTAATGAGAAAGGGCAAAACGATAAATTGCCACTACAGTGCGGGTTGAGAACCTTTATTTTTATAGAACTCGGATGACGAAACAAATCTCATCGTTGGATTTATCTCGCAAAATCTAGTTACCCAGACAATTTTCATTGAATTCCAAGATAGTCGAATGTTTCGCACTTTACGAGGTAGTCGAGTCCTAGGGGACCAAAAAAAAAATTTTTTTAATAAAATTTTAAAATTTGGAAAATAATTTAACGCAATTGAAAATAAAAATATTTGAACTTGAACCGGAGCAGAATTTAATCGTTTTAGGCAAAAACGAACCTAAAAAAGGGGGCGTGTGGTGCGACGTGGATCAAGTGTTAAAGTGTATAAATAGGGACTAAAAATATGATTTTTTGCATTTCTATTCTGCTGGCTTTGCTGGATGTAACGTTGGAGAGAGGAGGAGAAAAAAAAAGAAAAGATTCAAGATTTCTTTCTCAGATCTACGGAGTTCCGCTGGTCGGAATTCTTGGGGCCAAGTATTAAAGTCGACTCCTCGAAGAGGGCTACACAAACATACCCAAAATGAATATTTTCACCGTAGGTTCAAAAAATGAAATTTTGGAAAAAGCTTAGATTAGAGCTAGGGTTGAATTCTTGAAGCTCCCTACGTTGATTTTAAGCTTCGAGAGGTAGGGTTTTCATCCTAACTAGCTTTATTTCCAACCTATGATGAATATATGAAATGGGTGGTTTGTTTTGGGTATTTTAACACTTGCCTATTGTAGTTGGTTTAATGAAAATGGGTAGACTTAATTCTAGTGTGAATTGGTAATTAGAAATTGGTAGTTTATGATTTCTTGGAAGTTTTGATAATTGGGTTTGTGGAAATCACTTAATTTAATTTTTTTTGCGTTATGTGATAAATTTCGGCATTTTATGTGATCACATGATTTGGTGCCTTGAAGGTGTTTAATAAAATATCTATGTGACATAAAATGTGTTAATTGCACGAGATTATGTGATAACATGCTTGGATGATGCGGTAAAGTGAAATCTTATGCTTATGAAATGAATTACAATTGGAAATACAAATGATGATATGTGCTTAAATATATTGACATTGGGGTGAATTACAGAAATTATTTGCTTAGGATGTAATTACCCATGACGTGTTGAAATGTGGTAGAAATAATTCATATGGCATTTATTATATATGTATATGATATTGATGTTGCAATTTCTCATTACATTGCATATGCATAGAGGCATCACATTCATGGGCATGAGGCATGAGTGTGGGCGTGTGTGCTTGTTGTTAAGTCAAACACCATCTTTGGTGGTTAACAAGCGGACTCAGTATAGTTGGACCAAAGTTCAATAGAGTCGCATGAGTTGCATGAAAAACTTGTATAGAATATAGCAAGAAGTGCTAGATACTCTCTCGGGTGTAAGACACGATTACTGATTTATATACTTCCATCAGTGCAAGTCCAAAAAAGTGTATCGGTGTGCGGAACCAGCGGTGCGACATCAAAACTCTGCTACCCAACAAAGACATATGATTTTGGTTCATACAAAAATGTCATCAGATGCATAACATCAATGGCAGATTTATTACACATTGACATTGCTTTGTGTTGTGGGAGCCAGTGAGTTTCGATTAAAGTGCATGAGTTAGTCACATCTCATTTCATGGTATGACATGGTATGGCATGGTAGAATTCCAACATTGAATTGCATATTCTTGTTTGGGATGGTTGTTGCTTGTTGAATTTTGGATGTGACATTTCACATGCATATAGATTGGGGAGTAAGTAGCTTCTTTATGAGTTACCCTATTGAGTGTGGCTCACCCTTTATGGGGACAACATTTCAGGTGCGAGGTACACACCGGTGGAAGGCTCTCACTTGGGGCCTCAAGGATGAAGAAAAGCCAACTTGTGGCTTTTAATTCATATTTTTGTAAAACTATTGTGAAAAACTATACTTTTGTAAAACATCCGCTAAGTTAGTTTTTGGGCATATAATGTAAGTAAAAGAATTGTAATCGAACTCATATGGACTATTTCAATGTAACATTGCATGTTATTATATGGGTATGGATAAATGACCTAGTATGGTCAATGTTGTATATTGGACCTCAGATGGGTCATGTGATTGTATGATTGCACATGTTGTGTTTTGGGTAGAGCTCTCCGTACAAAGGCGGCCCTGCCCGAATGTTGTTAAACTATGGATCCCGATAAATGGGGCATAATGGCATGATATCGAGTTACACGATATCCATGGGTTTTTCATGAGTTGATGGGTGATCAACAAGTTGGCAAAGGACCTCCGATTTTTGGGGTGTCACACTTTCAATGTCCAATATACATCCATTTACCCTTAATTATACTTCATTTACCTACCGGTAGGTGATTCAGCATTCCACCGATAGAAAAACCTTATGGAATTCTTCTACCAGTTGATACTTGACGTTCTACATGTAGAAATGCCCACTGGAATTTTCTATTGGTAAATACTTGACGTTCTACCTGTAGAAGTGCCTATTGGAATTCTTCTACAATAGGTACTTGACATTCTAACGGTAGAACTGCCCAGTTTTTCCCGAGTCAATCATTTTTCAATTACAACACTTCCAATCTCGTACAACAACCACCCAAACTCATATAAAATTCAATTTTATAAAAAACATAATCCATAGGACTTTGTTATGCAAACCTTTTCACAATATTACATGTCCAAAAACTAAACTACATATTGATGAGTGCGTAATAAAGGAAATTTTAACGGCTTCATTACGTGCATTTTAACTTAACTTTGTATTTAATTACTCAGAGTTAGTCGAAGTTATGAACAATGTAGAAATTTTGAAGTTGCAGGAAATCATAAGGTAAATGATAGCTTTTGGAACCTTGCAACTAAGTGTGGATTAGTGGTGAAGAGATGGACACATCGCATGAGGATTGGGAGGCTTTAAAGTGAACAAAATCAAGGAGTTAGAGGTACTTGGTATCATAGGTACCGATATCTAAGCTTACTTGAATTTTGGTACTGGCACCCGCACCATTTGGTATTGGTACCTTGGTATTCCTAAATTTTAACCATGATCCACTTCAAATATGAAAAAGTGCAAAACATAAAAGTTGTAGATATGGACGTCTTTTGTATTGTGTCCAAATTTAACTCAATCATATGATTGGATCAAAGGTTTGACAAATACATGAAAATTGATCTTGAGGTTGCATCTCATTTGCGACCTACCAATAGAAGGAAACCCAAACATATAGGTAGGTTTTGCCTATTGAACAAAAACCTACTGGAAACCTAGAAGTATGTTTTGCCTACTAGAAAAAAACCTACAGGTAGGTTTTGTCATCGACCTACCGGTAGATTTTGCTGAAAAATGCCAGATTCTACAACTCAAGCTCCACTTGCTTGGGGGTCCCACCTAAGATTCTTCCACACTTCCCCTGACATATTCTATATATATAGATGCCTACCTACACCCTAAATTCATATTTGGAGGATGGAGGATGGGAAGGGAGGAGAGAGAAAGCGAGAGGCATGGTGGGTGTAGGTTATGCTTGTCCTCGCTTGTCCAAGCCATCAACTCAACTCCCATTGATAGGAGGCCTGGGCACATAGGCTAGGGGAGCCCCATGGATGAAATTTATCAAGTATTACACTTCCCCTGACATATTTTATATATATAGATGAAACTCAGGTCTATGGATGGAGAATCTAAACCCGTTGAGAACTTGTTTCAAGAACCTAGATTATATTAAAATCTAGACCCATTGAAGAACCCGTCTCAAGAACCTAGATTACAAGTAGGAACGCCACAAAGGTTGTGATCTACCTTTGATAAGTTCAAAAGTTCAATCAAGAACAAGAGGAGTAAACTCAACTCAACTCACAATCAAAATTCATTATGTATTGTCTCCCTCTTTTCAATTATTAAACGCCTATTTATAAGGCTACATTACAAGGGTTAGGAAACTTCCTAAAATAGCTATCCTAATTAAGAAATATTTCTTACTTGTTGGTAAAAAAATATCTCTTAATTTCCTAAGACTCTTACTTGAAGAAAAGAAAGACAATCAGCCTTTTAATTGGCTGATCACATGCCTAAATACAAAAGGAAAGTAGTTGACATTCAAGCCCCTACAATTAGACCCCAAAAATAGTGAAGAGTGTACGGTTACTGTAGCATGAACAGTACGTGCTACAGTACTTATTCTAAACCCTAGTTCAAATAAAATAATAAGACATATGTGGGCTAAGCATCCTCAAACCCACTTATTCTAAACTAATAATTAAAATTATTTAAACAAATTGAGAGCTTTAACAACAAAAGGCCATATCTCTAAGTCGTGTCTTCAGGCCTTCCATAGTTTGGATCAAATTGGTTCTCCTTCTTTCAAGGCCATCTTGAGTGTTGGGCTCTTGCAAGCTTCATCCCAAGTGGATTTCACCAATTTTTACATTGCTTTCTTGATATTCTTGGCTCTTGATCTTGTAATTGGCCCATTTGGACATGCAAAGGATCTTCAAGAGTAGGCCCACCTTAGTTCTCATCAAACTCCTCTTCAACTTCTTGAAGTTCAAAATTCTCAAAGAATGGTTTTAGTCTTTGGCCATTGATCTTGAATGTCTTACCATCCTCAGGGTTTCCTATGTTCACAGCTCCATGTGGGTAGGCCACCTCGACAATATAGGATCCATCCTAACTCTCGTAGTTTTCCTTGAAAATTTGAGAGGCGAGAATTATACAAGAACACTTTTTGGCCAGGCTCGAATATTTTTCTCAAAATGGATTTGTCATTAAAAATTTTAGCCCTTTCTTTGTGAATTCTAGAGCTCTCATATGCATCACTGCAAATTTTCTCCAATTCTTATCTCCAACTTCCTATGATACCCGACTAGTCTTTGGTTGAAATTCATAGTTTTTATGGCCCAATATGCCTTGTGTTCTCTCTCCACCGACAAGTTACAAACCTTGCCATAGAGCAATAAGTTACAACCAAGAATGGCCTTATAAGCGGTGTGGTAAGCCCACAAGGCATCGATCAACCTAAGTGACCAATCCTTTCTATTTGGGTTAGCCGTTTTCTCAAGTATGTTTTTTATCTCCTTATTGGCCAACTCAACTTGGTCATTAGTTTGTGGGTGATAAGCAATGGACACTTTGTGTGTTACACCATATTTATACATCAAGGAAGCAAATGGTCTATTGTAAAAATGTGAGCCACCGTCATTTATCATTACACGAGGCATCTCAAACCTCTACAAAATATTTTCTTTTAAAAACTTAACCACGAATCGGTGGTTGTTGGTCTTGGTCAGGATTGTCCCTTTCCACTTTGGCATGTAGTTAGCTGCTAGGAAGATGTAAAGGTAGCTAAAGGACATAGGGAATGGACCCATGAAATCGATGTCCTAACAGTCAAAATTTTCAATGACAAGAACAGGGGTGAGGGACATCATGTCTCTGTAGATCACACTTGCCAACCTCTGACACCTGTTACATTGCTTGCAAAATGAAACACAATCTTTAATCAATGTTGACCAATAAAAACCACTTTGTAAAATCTCAGCTGAAGTCTTCTTGGAAGAGAAGTGGCGCCACACGCTTCAGAATGATAGAAGGAGAGAACCTCCCGCTGTTCATTTTCTAGTACGCACATCCTCATGACTTGGTCAGGACAATACTTGAACATGTATGAGTTGTTGAAGTAGAAGTACTTCACATCCGCCATTAATCTTCTCTTATCTTTTGGTCTCCAATGCAGGGGTATTTGTCATGTGCCAAGAAAATTGTATATGTCAGCTTACCATGGACAAATTGAATGGATAGAAAGTAAATGATCATCAAGAAAAGAATCAGGGACAGGCATGTATTCTTTGGTGTCTTAGACAACAAGTCGTGACAAATGGTCCGCCACCACATTCTCAACTACTTTTTTCAAACATCCTTCAAAAGAGTCCCCAAACACTAAGAAGTCATTCATGAATACCTCCACAATCTTTTCCACCATGTTACTAAATATCCCCATCATACATCTTTGAAAAAAATTTTGGGGCATTGCATAGTCCAAACGGTATTCAATGATAGGCATATGTTCCAAAGTGGCTTGTGAATGTTATTTTTTCTTGATCCTCCAAAGCGAGCTCTATCTAATTGTAACTGGAGTAGCCATCTAAGAAACAATAGAAAAGATGTCTGGCTACCCTTTCCAACACTTGATCAAGGAATGTGATGCAAATCATGGCACAGCTTCAAGGGACCTAGTTCAAGTTCCAATTGGGCCGGTTACGAGAGCACGAGCAAGGAAGTTTAAAGAGGTACTCAATGGACTGATTCAAGAGGCATGGACTCAAGCAAGTTCGTGGAGGCCCATTGACCATGATCCACTTGGACAACAAAGATTCATCAACATGATTCAAGTTCTAGAAGAATCCGGCTAGGGGCTAAGGCTAAGCTTAAATTGGCCTATTATTGTTAAGGCCTCCAATTTGTTAAAGGATTATTATTATTAGAGTATGTGGGCTTGAGGATGCTTAGCCCACATGTTTTATTTATTATGAACTAGGGTTTTCAAAGTTACTGTAGCACCACACTATTCATGCTACAGTAACAGTGCACTAATAACTCTTTTTGGGGTTTGATTGTAAGGCTTGAATGCCAAGTACTTTCCTTTTTCTATTTAGGCATGTGATCAGCCAATTAAAAGGGTTGATTGTTTTTCTTTTCTTCAAGTAAGAGTCTTAGGAAAATAAGAGATATTTCTTTACCAACAAGTAAGAGATATTTCTTAATTTGGATAGCTATTTTAGGAAGTTTCCTAATCCTTGTAATGACCAGCCTTATAAATAGGCATTCAAATCAATGAAAAGTCAGATTATTATTCAGCAAATTGTGAGAGTATTTTTCTCCATAGTTCTTTAAAGAACTAGACGAACTTATCGGGATTTTCCGTGGCGTTCACCAACGACTTATCAAACGGGTTTCCACACCGTTTATGGCGTCTTCCTTTATACCAAGGTTCTTGTTTCACACAAACAGCGGGTTGAGATCATATATACCGAGGTTCATGTTTGTCATAAACAACGAGTCGAGGTCTTTCATTCAAATCTGATTGTAGAACGATCTTGGGTTCCTTTTGTTGTCGGATCTCATTATTTTGGCGGGTTTCACATCAGAATGGAAGCAAAAAGTGATCTTTTCAAGTGCATGAGTTAAGTTTTTGATAATCTATGCAAACTCTCCAACAGGTGACCGACGTTGGAATCAACTCATTCTCCTTTGGTACCACTTGTGAGGGACTAACCCAAGCTTAGAAGATTCTTACATCCAAATAGAAGTCAATGCATGAAAGGAAATACAAAAATCTAAACTTCTCTCTCTTCACTATTCATCATCTTCTTCCCAGACTTTCTCTCTTTATATCTTGTGTATTGTATGGAATGATGTATAAAGGAGAGATTTCTTGCCAAAAACGTGCATGAAGTGATGGGGTATGCTGGAGATGTGATCTCCATCCATAGGTTGTAGGAGCATGGGCTTAACAGGGTGGTTGCAGACCATGTTTGCACACCCAACAACTCCCATCTTCTCTCTCTTCATTGATCACCTAAGGCTCCAAAAGTCCAAAGGGAGGTGTGAAAGGGATGAATAGTGTTGTGGGCGTGTTAGAGAAGTGTGGGAGACTTGATGGTGGGACCCTTAAAATGACAGACCTAAGTTGCAAAGATTGGAGAAGATTCAGCAAAGCGTACCGGTACGTCGAACTTTAGTAGCATGACCATACTAGTACTGCATGTCAGTACTCTATGTTCCAGTGACCAAATCGTACCGACACTACGTACCGGTACCCTTCTACATCCTTGTCTAATTATGCTGATTTCTTCACTCCTAAGCTTCCCTCTAGCCATTCTTTTATCCTCATTCACCTCAACTCACTTGGGAAGGCATTAAGACGCCTCATTTAACCTCTTTTACCTGCAAGCACCAATTATCCTTGATAAGAACTCAATTGATGCAACTCCAAACATTTAGCCTCCAAAAGCAAGTGAAAATGGTATGATTAGTACATGAAATATGCAATGTTTTTGTGCTAATCACACACCCCAACTTGAGTTTTGCTAGTCCCTTAGCAAAATTTATTTTCCAAACAAGTAACGAGAATATCATACAATAATCCATTTAAACAACCAATTCACTCAATCAATCAAAAAGCAAAAAATCATTATGCAATTAACAAAATAGCATAGACAAGATTGAATCAAAAATTGTGGTTTTTTCATTGATGTGTCTTGAAGTTGGAGTACATGGAGTAGGACATCAAAAGAAACAAAATGGGCCTATGGCTCCATGACCATATCCTAACTGGGTACAATCCAACACCTACGAAACCTACTGCACCTCCCCCTCTCCCTCATCATAGTAATCAGAATCTTCATCCTCCCCGGACTCTTCACCTTCATCATACTCCTCACCTTCCCCAGACTCCTCAGTATCCTCATCAACATCATCATCCTCTTCCTCAACTAGTGGAGTGGGGACTTCTGGGATGGGCCTCCCAGGGAAGGTATGCATGAATATCTCTCGCACCATGGCCATCATCCCTTGCATTGATGCCTCTATTGTATCGAGAAGTTGGGTCATTGAGCGTGCTAGTGCAGCTATGGATGGCCTAGTGGATGAGGACAGGTCGAGAGCCTCAGAATCGGATCCTAATATTTTTGTCCTCTCCCCCTTACTCATCACTTTTCTCTTTTTACTACTAGTCTTGCCAATAGCCCCGGTCTCGGGAGGGGTGATCATGTCGAATGTGTATTCCTTGACTTTGAAGTGTTTGCACATCCGAGTTACCAAACTCCCAAATGGCAAATTGGTCATTGGCTTTGTTGTCACCCCAAAAACTTTCATAACTTCCCAGATGAAAAGTGCAAAGTTGATTGTATTCCCTGACACAACATCATCTAACAAGGCCAACTTTTCCATTTTTGGTTTTTTTCCGAAGCTCTTGGAGTAAATTGTAATGGAGAAGTTTGTTTAGGAGCCTGTACACATGCTTTAACCCTCCACTTTGGAAAAGTCCCTTGAATTTAGGTCCTCATACATTAGAGCCACAAACTCCTCTCTAGTCTTAGTTCTAGTGATATTGTGAGGATAAACAGGCAGAAAGGGTGGTGGTCTCTTGTATCCTCCAAGAAGAGTGGCGATGACATCGGGGATCACGTAGAACATCTTGCCCCGCACATTGGTTCTCAACACTTCCACTTCGCTCACCTCAACCACCAGGAGCAATTGGTAGAAACTCCTAACCATTGACAAATTATATCCCTCGACTTGCTTGAACCAAAAACTCATGCCATGCCCCTCAATGATTTTTACAACCTCATGCCTTGGGGTGAGTGAGAGACGGTCAAGGTGCCGCTCACAAGTGGCACTCCTCCCCTGAATCCACTGGCGTCGTGCCTCCCTCCTGGCGTTCTTTCTTTGCACATTTGAGTCCTTGCTTGACCCTTCACCGCTTCTCTTGCGGCTAGTGGAATCCTCAGGTGGAGGGGAACTGAGCCCAGGTCTCTTGGTCAGGGCCATGCACAACAACAGTGCCCCTATTGAGAGAAAAGCAAAGAGTATCCACAAACAACCCTCAATCGAGTCTATGGACTCAAGAAAAACACCCAATTGACGAGCCATGTGAAGTTCCTTGGATAGATTGGGGAGATTTAAGGAAATTTGAGGGATTCGACACCTAGGGTTTCACTGGCGTGGGTTGCACCAAATCCAGGCTTAAGGAAGGGAGGGATTTAGAATTGAAGGAAAGAAGAGGGGATTTGGGGTGCTGGGATGTTTTTGCATGAGAGAAAGATTTAGGGTTGGAAATAAAGGGTGAAAAATGAAGGGTTCCCTGAATTAATTAGATCTAAAAGCCCTAGTTTTTTTCTGATTTCAGCAAACCGTACCGATATACAGTATCGGTACCCCGAACTCTAGTAGCATGATCGTACCGGTACGCTTCTACTTTGTTTGCCCAAATAATTATGCTGAACACACCTCTCCACACCATTCCAACTCAGGATCTCCCTAGACATTCTACCACACTACTTATGACCTCTGCTTTATCCCAAAAAATGTACTTCACTTGTAAACAACAATCCGAACCATCATGCCCAAATTATTACTGAAATTGCAAAGTGATTTAAACTTTTGATACCTTCAACACACAAGGAAAGGATTTCTATTCTCAACTATCAAAATGAACACCCAAAATGCTAATCACATAATTAACTACATGGGCATTCCTCATTCATTTGAAATATCAAAAAAGTTGAGCAATATTCCCCTATTCTGCTAGCATGAGGCTATCTAACATAATTCTCAGATGATTGAACTAAGCACACGAGTCATACCATTGTCTTAAATACTAGTCTAAAGCATGCACCTACACATTTATTTCCGAACTCGTGTGTGTGTGAAGTGAAGAAGTAATTTGAGCATTTACACAACAAAATTCACATTCAGATGGCTAGTCAAACTCAATTTTAATGCAAAATTCACCAAGGTCGCTGTTAACAATGAAATTCACTCTAGTTATGCTGACATGCACTCCATGTGTACATGTGAGATAGATTTTTTTACACAAAACAAAATACGCTCACATGTAATCCAAAATTGAAGTTTATATATGAGACTGAAGCGACTTTGGCATAATCACATGAAAAGAATTGTTAGGACATTGGATAGCAAAACTAACTCATCGTTCTATTGAAAATTATGCATCTCCCATGTTTCTCTAGATCAGTTAGGACTTTGAGGGTTATAATGGGGCCTTGGGGTGATATTGAGGAAAAAGAAACGAAGGATATGGGATAACGAAGAGGGTTGTTCCGAGTGAATTACCTTTATTTCAAAAAGATTTCCCTTTTATGGGATTTCTAGGCTAACACCTCCGCCACACTCTTTGCTTCTTTTCTTTCGTCTCCTTTACATTTTCTTCTTCATTTGATCATTCTTTCTTCTTCTCACACCCCTTTTTCTTCCTTTTCTTGAATTCTTATTCCCTTTTTTTTTTTGAGTTTCAACAACAATCATCCCTTGCTTAAATTTTCATACCACACTTCCTTTTCTTTTGCAATCACTCATTTCCAGCTTTAGGAACAACCAAGGTAAGGTAGATATTTCTCATTTTCATTGGCTTGGTCAAATGTGTGGCATAGAACCGAATTTCAATTAGGCTCATTCACGGCATTAGGGATAATATTTTCTCAAGAAGAAGGCTAAGGCTCAAAATATTCAAAAATGGCCTAAGATCACCTCTGGATAAGCATAGGGGAGCATTGTACATATCAAGACAATCAATTAGCTACCCAAATGCACCTAAGCAAAACAAGCATAATGAGATTATTGAACAAATGTGGAGTTTGAAAAATTGTTCCTTGAGTAAATGTAAGTTTCCTCTAACAAGGACAGGCACTAAATGTGAACTCAATCCATAAATTGCTGATATTACACATTCAAGAGGGCACATACAGTTGAGTTCAAAAATAGATATATATGTGATACTCACGCATTGGGTTCACTTCTATGGTATGCTCATGTGCTCAAGGTTCAAAGCAATGATCAACATATTATCTAATTCTGACACTCTTAATAAGGGAATATAGATCAACATTCAGATATTTTTCACAAAAAATTTCAAATTTTCACATATTTTCACCAATGTAAACAAAAAAATCTATTAGATATATATGAAAGGTGAACTTTTCACCCCAAAAATTGGTGTAACATGTAAATAGTGCACCTCACCCCAATTTGATTCATGCATTGTCCCCAATGCAACAAAAATATATGAAATGCACTGAAGGACAGTAAAAAGATAGGTAGGGTTAGAGAACACCTCGCAATTGAGCTTCGGTAAAAACACCAATATCTGAAACTAAGACGATCAATATTATACAACCAAAGAGAGTAAGAGACACATGGAATAAAGATAACATACGTAGATAAAAGTAACTGTACACTAAAAAACATAAACATTAGCTACTCCTCCACCAAATCTAGATACACGGGATCCGCCAAATCTTCCTCCACTTCCTGCCCTTCAAAACCCTCAAAGAATGGCTTGAGTCTTTGGCCATTGACCTTGAATGTCTAGTCATTCTCAGGGTTTGTCACCTCAACAGCTTCGTTTGGGAAGGCCACCTTGACAAGATAGGGGTCATCCCTACGGGATTGGAGTTTTCCTTGGAAAATTGAGAGGCGAGAATTGTATAAAGGCTCGCTTGGTTATTCAGAAAAAATTTCAATTTATTTCTTTAGAGTTGTTGTCTTGGGCACCAGAAAAAAATTGTTTAGAAATTCGAATAACATTAGAGCCCAAGAACTTATTGAGCGGTGTTTCAAGGAGTTCAACCAAGTTTTTTCTTTATCCTTGAGAGAAAAGGGAAATAACTTCATTCGCACCATATCCTCCATTGCATGATTACAAATTAATGTTCCAACTATTTCCTCAAACTTCTTAATGTTTAGGTAAGGATTTTCTCATTTTACGCCATGGAATTAAGGAAGTAGTTGTAACATGCCCGCTTTTTCAAGGAAACCATGCGCTTGTAAGGGTAAAAGAATGCATGATGGGGTGGTGCTTCATGTTGATTGGATATAATCTCTCATTGATCTTGCCGGGGGATCAATAGGTAGATTATTTCCATCATTTCTTGGAGGGGGAATTGCATTCTGGGGTTTGGTACTAAGGGAATTTGTATTCCCCTGCCCCTCATATTGTTAGCACCATCATCCCCAAAATTGTCTCTAGCATCTCTGGGTGTATCTTGATTCATGTTAATGTTTGGTCCTAGGTCTCTTCTAACTAGTCTATTTTGGATATCACGTTCCCACATGAAAATTTAGGCACAATTATATACAGAGGAGCAACGTACATCAGCCCGTGAAGAAAATCACAAGACGTACCTCCATTGTCCCCAAATCACCTTCAAACTCGACACTTAGCCTTACTAGGCAACGACACCAAAAATGTTTGATTGTTCTTCCTAACTTCCCACACAAACCCGACTATGTGTGTAGATAGTTGATAGTGTATGGTGAGTGTCACTATCTCTCATGCTCAATGCAAAAAGTGGGGGAGATTGTGCGTGGATAAACAAAACATGTGTGAGTATGTGTAAAATTGCTCCCCAAGCATAGAGAGACTTATAGAGTCATGTTTTACTTGGAATGAGCATTTCAAAGTCATCTCCTTAGGGAAGACGAGGTCAAGTGTTCTTGAAGAGTGATTTGTCAAAAGTGAAAATTGGAAAATCTTGTGGTTTGAAATTTGGTGGTTTGTAAATTGTGAAATATGCAAGAAAACGGGGATTGGATAATCCATAGAGGTCATCCAAATGGGAATTACAAATCAAATCATTTCATTCAACCAATGGTGCTTAGGTGTTTGATTGATTCGTATGAAGTGAGGGATGAATGTGATTGCATTGGACAAGAGCATACCCTGTGACAAGTCTACGATGTGTCAAAAGCCCACAACCATATTCATCCGCACTCAACCTAGTCAAACCAAACACTTTACACTACAAGGAGGAATGAAAAAGAGTCGATTTCTTATACTCAAGAGGAATTCCCTCTTGGATTAGCCAACTAAAATTTTAGCTATCTATGGTGAAAGCAAGAACAAAAATTATAAAGAAAGACATGGTGAAATCAAACATAGACTTGTATTAATGTAAGAGAAATTTTAGACTACAAAGGAAATGGTATTCATTCCCAAAAATGTAAAGCTTGAAGAGAACAATGCCCAAATGTAACAATGAACCAAAGGAAATCTAACCAAACTTAAATACCACTTCAACAAAAAGAGATTTAAGTGCAAGAGGAAATGATTACTGATTAGCAGTTAAAATTACATCTTACTATGCTTTTATAAGACTAATTATGCTTTGATAGACTTCAATGATGACATTTCAGGAAAAGATTGTACAAGAGCCTAAAGTCAATAAACATCAAACTTTCATGCAACACCCACATGTTCTAGAGGAAAATTGGAGAAGTTTGAAGCAAGGCATCCTCTTCGAACTCCAATCCACATTTGAACGCCCATCTTGAAATAATTGAGGGCCCCTGGAAGAGTGTTAGGGTGATGGCATATGGTGTGTTGCAGTTATTCTCACAGAAGAACTAGAGCTACTTAAGTACAACACTCGAGTGCCAATCCACATTCGAACGCCAGCTTGAATTATTTGAGGACCTCCAGAGGACTATCAGGGTGATTAGACATGGGTTGTTGACTCCTATCTACTATGGGTGACAAGAGCTACTGAAGTACCATGTTCAAATTCCAGTTAGCGTTCTAATGTCCATCATAGAAGACAGGAGTCAACGTTCGAATGCCATCTCATGTTCGATCGTATTCCCCAGATAGAATGCATAGTGGTAGATTTTCCATCTGGATTTTGGGGCATTCACCTGGACTTTGAGAGCTTTGAACTATTCTTTTACTCTTCCTTACCCCTCCTCCTTGCCTATAAATACCTCCTATTTAAAGAGAGATGGGACATACATAGAGAGAGATAGAGGGAGATAGATCATCTTTTGGTTGAGAAGGAAACCCTCCAAAAGTAACTAGCTTTCTTCTACTTTCATTATTAGTTTAACTAGCTTCCATTGTTAGAGCTTCTCTCTTCCCTTAGAGGAGTGAAACTCTTCCACTTTTTTAGCTTTGCAAAAGCCATGAAGGGTGGAAAGTGATTCACTCATTCTTTGTTGAAGATAGGCTCATTGTGCAATGTAGTTTCTCTTCCTTTACTTGGAGGGATGAGAATCAATCACTCTTCTAGCTTTCTCAAAGTCATGAAGAGTGAGTTGTTTCTCATTACTCTTTAGTAAGAGGTGAGAGACATGTATAAATCATTCGAAAGTTATTTTTGTGCATTTCATTTATGTTTAACGCTTTATTTGTTGATTACTTATTGAATGATTGAATACATCTAGCAAAGCCAAGGTAGTTTGTACAATCATGAATCCTTTCTAACACAAGATGACTCTTGGAATATTAGGATTCATTGGTTCTTTGCATGTATTCCAGCTAGATCTTTATGAGTACATTTCAATCTTCACCATTATTATTCTTCAACTAAGAATGGAATATTAACACAGTGGTTGGATGACTTGTAGAATTAATTGCTTGTTTGTTGATGGTTTATGGAAGAAATAGTTGCAACCTTCCTCACTAATCATGCCATGGAAGACGTAGATCGCCTAAAATTGTTTCCCTTTTCCCGTAAAGACAGAGCCAAAACATGGCTGAAATCCTTGAAGCCTTGATGCATAATCTCTCAGGCACAAATGCTTTTCGAGTTTTTGAACAAATTTTTCCCCGTACCTAAAACCATTGCTCTTAAAAAGAAAATCCTAAATTTTTTGCCCAATGGGCAAATTTATCAATGTTGGGATCGCTACAAAGAATTGCTACAATCAATTCCACATCATAGTTTTGAATCATGGCAATTGGTGAGTTTCTTCTACAAAGGGATTGCATCGGGCCATTGACAATTCATAGATATGATGTGCAATAGGGAGCTTTTAAACAAGGATCCTGATGAGGACCTAGATTACTTTAGTACATTCGCACAAAATGCACGATCTTGATATTACGGATCCCACCGAGGTTTTCTCCGGGTAGTAATCAACCAAGTGGAGGAGGGATGTAAGATTTGAGGGACTGGGAAGACTTGCTTTCCAAAATCACCAAATTTTCTAGGAAAGTGGAGAGTTTTGAGGTCAATAGGCTACATGAAGTGTCTAACATTTCCAAGATTGAGGAGTTTTGCTCTATTTGTGAGAGCGTTGAGCATTCCATCTCGGAATGCCCCAACGTTTCGGCACTTAAGGAAGTCTACCATGAGCAAGTCAATGCCTTTAATCAAAGTAGGCAATCATTCTCCCCACACTCTAACACTTACAATCTGGATTGGTGCAATCACCCGAACTATAGTTGGAAGAATGAGAATCCCACTCCTCATGGGTCTAGTTCATATTCACCCCATGCCTCGTAAGCAAAATCAATACCATGGCCAAGGTCAATCGTCTAGCTCCCAATACCCCTAGTCCAATCCACAAGGGTATTCACAAAACCTGCCTCCACAAAGTTATAGTCAACAAGGACCATCCAATCCTCCCACCTACCAACCACCTCATAAGAGAAACTTAGAGGATGTAGTGCACTAATTCATCCAAAGCCAAACAACCATCAACAATCAAACTGTTACCACTTTCAATGACATTCAAACTCAAATCACAAATTTGACCAATGTCATAGGGACGTCCAAACAAGAGAAAGGGAAATTTCTCACTCAATCTTAAGAAAACCCAAGAGGCCAACATGTGATTGAGTCATCCGAACCCACAAAGGAGAGTTGTGAGCAACTCAAAGCGATCACCACCTTAAGGAGTGGGAAGCAAATCGAAAAAGACCATTTTTCCAAAAGTCTCACCGAAGACCACATTGACCAAAGAAAATGAGACTAAGGGTGACTCCGAGGGGGCTGAGGTGAGTGAGAAAGAAAAAATTGTTGTTGAAAATGTGCATTCATGTCCCACTTTGGCCCCTTTTTCCAATCGTTTGAAGCCACCCATGAAGGTGTCTAATTATTCTGACATTATTGAGATGTTCAAGTAGGTTAAAATCAACATCCCGTTCCTTGAAGTATTTGTGCACCATGAAAAGAAAGTTGAATATGCACAAGAAGGCATTCCTCACCGAGCAAGTGAGCTCAATCTTGAGGACAAGCATACCGTTAAAGTGCAAAGACCCTGGATACCCTACCATTGCCATCGCAATAGGGAATTGCCAGGTGGAACAAGCACTTCTTGATTTTGGGGGTGAGTGTCAACCTCTTACCCTTTTCAGTGTACCATCAACTCCAACTTGAAGAGTTGAAGCCAACTCCAATCACTCTTCAATTGGCGGATCGTAGCATTAGAATACCAAAGGGAGTAGTTGAGAATATCTTAGTACAAGTTGATAATTTCTATTTTCCTATTGATTTTGTTGTACTTGATACTCATCCGGTTGTTAATACTAGTTCACAAATTCCCGTCATACTAGGTAAACGTTTTCTTGATACATCTAATGTTGTGATTATTTACAGGAATGGTCTAATGAAGCTTGCATTCGGGAATATGAAAATGGACCTCAATGTATTCAATTTGTGCAAACAATTGAGGGACAATGAGGAATAGCATGAAGTCAATAGGATTGACACTGATGTGAAACCCACCAAAAATAACGAGATCCAACAACGAAAGGAACCCAAGATAGTTCTACAATCAGATTTGAACGAAAGACCTCGACCCTTTGTTTACGACAAATATGAACCTCGCTATATATGACCTCAACATGCTGTTTGTGTGAAACAAGAACCTTGGTATAAAGGAAGACGCCACAAACGATGTCGAAACCCGTTTGATAAGTCGTTGGTGAACGCCATGGAAAATCCCGATAAGTTCGTCTAGTTCTTCAAAGAACCAAAGAGAAAAATACTCTCACAATTTGCTGAATAGTAATCTAACTTTTCATTGATTTGAATGCTGATTTATAAGGCTGGTCATTACAAGGAATAGGAAACTTCCTGAAATAGCTATCCTAATTAAGAAATATCTCTTACTTATTGGTAAAGAAATATCTCTTATTTTCCTAAGACTCTTTCTTGAAGAAAAGAAAAACAATCAGCCATTTAATTGGCTGATCACATGCCTACATAGAAAAAGGAAAGTACTTGGCATTCAAGCTTTAAAATCAAACCCCAAAAAGAGTGAATAGTGCACGGTTATTGGAGCGTGAACAGTATGTGCTACAGTAACTTATTCTAAACCCTAGTTCAAATAAAATAATAAGACATATGTGGGCTAAGCATCCTCAAACCCACTTATTCAAAACTAATAATAAAAATTCTTTAAACAAATTGAAAGCCTTAACAATAAAAGGCCCTATCTCTAAGTCATGTCTTCATGTCTTCCATTGATGAGTCCCAAGCTAGAGATCCTTTGCATGTACCGGGGGGTCCAATTACTAGAGCTCGGGCCAAGAAGATCAAAGTGGCAATGCATGGGTTTATTCAAGCAAGCATGGTTGAATACTCTACAGACTCAAGTAACTCCACCTTATCAAAGATGGGCTAAAAAGAAGTGGAAGCATGTTAAGTATACTTGCTACAAGCTAGGAACGAAGAGGAGCTTGAAGTTGGACCCTACTATCCTAATGGGCCGGATCACAAGGCCCATTGGGCCGAACCTCTTGGGCCAAATTTGGGCTCAAGTATGGCCTAGAATTGTCAAGCATTATGGGCTGTCAAAGAGTCCAGAATTATTCCCCAGATCTTGTGCTATTATCTCTCGAAATCTTGTGATGATTATGGGAAGATCTTGGGGATATCTTTCCAAATCTTGTGAAGATTATGGGCAAATCTTGGGGATATGCTTGGAGAATGTTCAAAGATTGGGAGATTCTTATCACAATCATAGAAGTAATTTGAAAACAAATACTACAATTCAAGGAAGGATTATCTTCTAGAATAATCTACATTAGTTATGTTATTACCTTTATTTTAATTTTCGGAGTTACTGTTCATGCCTTCCTTGGAGGCCAAGTTTAATTTACAATAATTATGTAATTTTCTAAATTTTAGATTTTTGGAATTATTGTTCATGCCTTCCTTGGAGGCCAAGTTTTGTATAGAAAAGGCCATTTAGTGCAATGAATAAAACAACAATTATTTTAAGAGCAATAGCTTTGTGAGTTGAGAGTTTTCTCCTCTTGTTCTTTTGTGAGCACTCGGCTTATCAAAGGCTTGCAACCTTTGTGGCGCCTCTTTGCAACCAAAGTTTCTCGAGGCAGGTTCTCGTTGGGTCTAGGGTTTCGAACCATGGTTTTTTCTTGAGACAAGTTCTCATTGAGTCTTGGGAAGTTTTTCCTTTTTCCACTTGAATTTCGGCTTTCTTGGGTTTGAATCAATTTGTTCGTGGGTTCAAGGAGCTTATCTCCATGGGTTCACATCAGTTGGTATCAGAGCTTAGGCTCCGAATCAGGTGTAATCTTTCTTTTCTAATTTAGTCATTCTCCTCTTGTTGGTTGAACTTAGAAGATCACAAGTTGATCTCTCCTTGTTTATCTTTTTGTTTCTTGATATTCTCTTCTTCTTATTCTTGTGACTTGGGTGCAGCGAGCAAAAAAATAAAAAAGAAAAAAAATTTTTAAAAAAAAAACAGCAGCCAAAAAAAAATAGAAAAAAAGGGTTATGCTCACGCACTTCCAGATTCTTTGTTGGGCAATCTTGATGGTAGTAAATCAATAAAATATATTGATTGGTTTCTAAATATTACTATTGCTATTTTATACCATACAATATCTTAGAGCCTTTGGGTGTGGTGCGTTAACTTCAGCGAACGCTCTCTTTATTGGACTTTGTGTTTCATATCGAGGACTTTGACTTCTCGGGGATCTTAGTTGTGAGGGGCTATACCGAGGCCAAACTTTGATTTGCATTGTGGTGTTCCTTAGGAACTTGAGTGGGGATAAAAAAAAAAGCTTCATTAAAGAGTGATACACGAGTGAACAGAGTGCATACAAACGTGAGAGAGTGTGTGAGGAAATTGAGTGATACACGAGTGAACATTTTGAGTGCATACACGTGAGAGAGTGTGAGGAGATTTTTTACTAACATTTTTTTTACAGATATACCCTAACAATGACTTCAAAGGATGGCTCTGGGGAAGAAAGGGGAGGTGCCGAATTTGACGAGGAGTTTACCTTGCATGCAGTATTTCAAAAATTGCAACAAATGTCCTTGCAGTTTGGAAATATTGAGGACTTGCTAGACAAGAGGTGACCTTACAAAACATGCAAGTGGGACGAGGAGGACCTAGAGCTAATCCTAATGAAAACTTGAAAGAGGAGGATGTCATGGGACTTTATTATGGTGATGACGATCGGGATAGGCGTGCAATGTTCAATTTGAGCCTAGGAGGGATAGACGTGTGCGAGGAGGCCCTAGGAGACCCCATATGGGCCATGAGGGTAAGGATGGAGATCTTGGGAGCATCAAGATGAAAATTCCTTCCTTTCAAGGCAGAAACAACCCAGAGGCATACCTTGAGTGGGAGAAAAAGATTAAACTCATCTTTGATTGCCACAACTATTTGGAGGAGAAAAAGGTAAAGTTGGCGGTGACTGAGTTCATGAACTATGCTGTTATTTGGTGGGACCAATTAGTTACCACTAGGCGGAGAAATCACGAGAGACCTATTGATACTTGGGATGGGTTAAAGGCCCTCATGAGGAAGCGGTTCATTCCGAGCCATTACTACCGCGAGTTGTTCCAAAAGCTCCAAAGCCTTGCACAAGGCTCGAGGAGTGTTGAGGACTATCACAAGGAGGTGGAGGTAGCCATGATTAGGGCCAATGTGGAGGAGGATCGTGAGGCCACCATGGCAAGGTTCTTAAATGGCCTAAACCGTAACATAGCCAATATAGTAGAATTGCAACACTATGTTGAGCTAGAAGACATGGTACACATGGCCATGAA
>CM042187.1:27818413-27840634 GCA_023539305.1 Ilex asprella
TTCATGGCCATGTGTACCATGTCTTCTAGCTCAACATAGTGTTGCAACTCTACTATGTTGGCTATGTTACGGTTTAGGCCATTTAAGAACCTTGCCATGGTGGCCTCACGATCCTCCTCCACATTGGCCCTAATCATGGCTACCTCCATCTCCTTGTGATAGTCCTCAACACTCCTCGAGCCTTGTGCAAGGCTTTGGAGCTTTTGGAACAACTCGCGGTAGTAATGGCTTGGAATGAACCGCTTCCTCATGAGGGCCTTTAACCCATCCCAAGTATCAATAGGTCTCTCGTGATTTCTCCGCCTAGTGGTAACTAATTGGTCCCACCAAATAACGGCATAGTCCGTGAACTCAATCACCGCCAACTTTACCTTTTTCTCCTCTGAATAGTTGTGGCAATCGAAGATGAGTTCAATCTTTTTCTCCCACTCAAGGTATGCCTCCGGGTTGTTTCTACCTTGAAAGGAAGGAATTTTCAGCTTGATGCTCCCAAGATCTCCATCCATACCCTCATGGCCCTTATGGGGTCTCCTAGGGCCTCCTCGTACACATCTATCCCTCCTAGGCTCAAATTGGAACATTGCACGCCTATCCCGATCGTCATCACCATCATAAAGTCCCATGACATCCTCCTCTTCCAAGTTTTCATTAGGATTAGCTCTAAGTCCTCCTCGTCCCATTTGCATGTTTTGTAATGTCACCTCTTGTCTAGCAATTCTGTCCTCGATATTTCCAAACTCCAAGGACATTTGTTTCAATTTTCGAAATGCTGCACGCAAGGTACACTCCTCGTCAAATTCGGCACCTCCCCTTTCTTCCCCAGAGCCTTCATTTGAAGTCATTGTTAGGGTATATCTGCAAAAAAAAATGTTAGTAAAAAATTTCCTCACACACTCTCTCACGTGTATGCACTCTGTTCACTCGTGTATCACTCTTTAATAAGGTTTTTTTTTAATCACCACTCAAGTTCCTAAGGAACACCACAATGCAAATCAAAGTTTGGCCTCGGTATAGCCCCTCACAACCAAGATCCCCGAGAAGTCAAAGTCCTCGATATGAGACACAAAGTCCAATAAAGAGAGCGTTCATTGAAGTTAACGCACCACACCAAAAGACTCTAAGATATTGTATGGTATAAAATAGCAATAGTAATATTCAGAAACCAATCAATATATTTTATTGATTTACTACCATCAAGGTCAGCCAACAAAAAATCTAGAAGTGCATAAGCATAACCCCTTTTTCTTTTTTTTTTTTCTTTTTTTTTTGTTGCTGTTTTTTTTTGCCCGCTGCACCCAAGTCACAAGAATAAGAAGAAGAGAATTTCAAGAAACAGAAAAGATAAACAAGGAGAGATCAAATTATGATCTTCTAAGTTCAACCAACAAGAGGGGAATGACTAAATTAGAAAAGAAAGATTAAACCTGATTTGGAGCCTAAGCTCTGATACCAACTGATGTGAACCCGTGGAGATAAGCTCCTTGAACCCACGAACAAATTGATTCAAACCCAAGAAAGCTGAAATTCAAGTGGAAAAAGGAAAAACTTTCCAAGACCCAATGAGAACTTGTCTCAAGAAAACCTTGGTTCGAAACCCAAGACCCAACGAGAACCTGCCTCGAGAAACCTTGGTTGCAAAGAGGTGCCACAAAGGTTGCAAGCCTTTGATAAGCCGAGTGCTCACAAAAGAACAAGAGGAGAAAACTCTCAACTCACAAAGTTATTGCTCTCAAAATAATTGTTGTTTTATTCATTGCACTAAATAGCCTTTTTATAGGCTGCAAAACTTGGCCTCCAAGGAAGGCATGAACAATAATTCCTAAAATCTAAAATATAGAAAATTACATAATTATTGTAAATTAAACTTGGCCTCCAAGGAAGGAATGAACAGTAACTCCAAAAATTAAAATAAAGGTAATAACATAACTAATGTAGATTATTCTAGGAGATAATCCTTCCTTGAATAGTAGTATTTGGTCTTTAAATTACTTCTATGATTGTGATAAGAATCTCCCAATCTTTGACCCATCTCCAAGCATATCCCCCAGATCTTCCCATAATCTTCACAAGATTTGGAAAGATATCCCCAAGATCTTCCCATAATCATCACAAGATTTGGAGAGATAATAGCACAAGATTTGGGAATAATTCTGGACTATTTGACAGCCCATAATGCTTGACAATTCTAGGCCATACTTGGGCCCAAATTTGGCCCAAGAGGCTCGGCCCAATGGGCCTTGTGATCCGGCCCATTAGGATAGGGTCCAACTTCAAGCTCCTCTTCGTTCCTAGCTTGTAGCAAGTATACTTCACATGCTTCCACTTATTTTAAGCCCATCTTTGATAAGGTGGAGTTACTTGAGTCCGTAGAGTATTCAACCATGCTTGCTTGAATAAACCCTTGCATTGCCACTTTGATCTTCTTGGCCCTAGCTTTAGTAATTGGACCCCCAGATACATGCAAAGGATCTCTAGCTTGGGACTCATCAGAATGTCATATGAACAAATTAAACCACATATCAACATATTCCACGGAAATTTAAGTCATATACATATAACTTCCACAAATTATCATTATGCTCAATATATCAATAAGCATATGTCCACATATCGCAACAAATTCAAACATGTTATTTCAATTACATTAAAATAACTACATTCAATTATCTAAGGCATTTAATCAAACACCTTCAAGGCACAATATAACATGTAGCATGCCCACACAATCCCAAGTTCCAAGAGTTTACATAAGAACTTCCACATATCAAATTCAAACTAGAATTTGGTTTAAGTCATTTCTAAACTCCTTTCCCATTTCCATAACCATATATACATAGTTTAATATATACATACACCCAACCCTTGTCCCTTGGACATCATAGGGTATGAATAAGACCAAAGTAGGAAGAACCCTTTCTCTTGGAGCGTAGAAATGAAAGTAGAAGCTTCAAGAACACCTTCTAAGCCCCAAAAAACATTGATTTCTTCAAAGTCACCTCTTGGATCTTCCATGAAATCTCTTGTTTTTGGTATGTAGACGTAGCCCTCGTCGAGGTGATCGACTTTAAGTCTTGGCTTGACCGATTCTGACCGACGGAACTCCGAGAATCGACGAAAGAAATCTTGGCTTCTCTCTTTTCTCCCAGAAGTTAAAACCAGCAGAGTTCAACTGATATTTTGTGCAAAATATCTAATTTAAGTCTCTATTTATAATTTTCAAGGCATGGCTCAGATCGTACCACACGTCCACCGAAATAATTTATTTCATCCTTGTTTAAGTTCAAATAAATTTTATTTGAACTTTTATTCAATTATAAGGAGTTTTTATAATTTTTATTTTTGAGGACCTTTGTGAGGTCATTCGCCATCCAGTCACCTCGAACGACGTGCAAAATCTGACTATCTCGGATACAAAATCTAACTATTTGGGTGACTAGATTTCGCGATATGAATCCAACGGAGAAATCTGTTGTGTCATACGAGCTCTAGAGAACATGTACTTTAACTCTGCATTATCATGGCAAAATGACCATTTTACCCTTTTTCCAAAAAAAATTCAAAATTTCCCTGATTTTATAACAAGACCCGGTGGTTAGGGTACGTACTCGCTTGGTTCGGTTCATAAAGTGTGTGGGTGGACGTGGAGCCCTCGATAGAAATCCATAAATTCCATATGGGTTAGGTTACCTTTGGTAAGTCCATGAATAACCCACCCCAAGAAAGACCCTAGATTTATAAACGTCATTTGATGTGCCACATAAATGACGAATTTATACACATTGGCATAACATGTGTTATGGGAGCCAGTGAGGGCTCGGGTTGATGTGCGTGAGTGAGCCTCATCTCGATAAATTCTAACATTGAATGCATCGTCTTGCTTGGCATGTGAAGGATTCTTGAATTGTTGCATGTAAACATTTCATGTGCATCTAGATTGGGGAGTAGCTTTTTTAGGATTTACCCTATTGAGCGTGGCTCACCCTTTATGGGACAATATTTCAGATGTGGGGTATACACCGATGGATGGCTCTCATTCGGGGCCTCAAGGATGAAGAAAAGCCGACTTGTGATTTTTAAACCGCATTTTGTAAAACAATTGTAAAATTTATGTTTTGGGCATGTAATCATATGAAAATGATTGTAATAGAACTTGTATTAACTATGTTTGGTGTACTAATATATGTTATATGAGTTTGTGTTGGTTTTGTAATGAATTGGAAATGAAAAAGGGAAGAGTCGTGAGAAAACATGCAAAACCTACCGGTAGGTTACAGGTAGGAATTTTTCAGTAGGAAAAACCTACTGTTAAGTTACTGGAAGGAATTTTCTAATGGACAAAACCTACCGGTAGGTTTTTAAAAAATCTCAAAATTTAAGAATGTTGTGTCATACTTTTGGACTTTGGGTTCTTTTGTTCAAATGATATAAATGGACATTAAATGAGGATAAATAGTTGTATATTAAACCTCGAATGGGTCATGTGAATGTCGTGTACACAGTTTATGCATTGGGAGTCCCAGTACAAAAGAGACTATGTCCAAATTTTGAATTTTGTTTTTCCGATAAAGGGGATGTTGTGTCATGGTGTCGGGGTTAAAGGGCATCTACGGGTATTTTCATGGGTTGATGGATGATCAATGGGTTGACAAAGGACCCCTGTTTTTTGGGGTGTCACGTGTGTTGAACTGTTTCTAACTAGTGACTCATAATCTCACGTTTTCTCATTTCTCGGGATTTCAAGAGTCTTATTCCTCTAACAGTCTTGTCAATTGTGGACTCTCACAAGCTCTATTGTGATTGCCAGATCCCTTCCACCTTTCACCCATTTAGGAAAAAAATCATTTTGTTAGGTAAACTAAATTTCAATATCTTTCTCTCAATATTAAACAATAACATGTATCATTGCACTTTGATCTCCGAATTTAACTTTGAATAACGCAAATTTTATTTACAATGTGTAAAATTAAAATTTTAACTAATATTATTGTATCTCAGAAGATAGAATAAATAATTTCTAAATAAACATACTTTAATATTTTTGATGATATACAAAGTTGACCATGCACAATTAAATCAATTGAGCGTGTGGTGTAAAATAATTTATGAAGCAATTAATAAGCGACAAAGATTGAATAGTTGTGTCTGGGTACCTAGCCACTAAAAGCAGCAACGGTAATCGAAAAAGATAGCAGGACAGAGAGAGCAAGAATATGCTCAATATGTAGTGTGTAAGATCTACCCCCATATGTATAAGGTTTACAATTTATAGGCGCAGAGGCCTAGCTAAAGCGGTGATGTAAGGTCAAGATACTAGTTTATCGGGAGGCTAGCTACAATTAGGAATAAATACTATCCTGAAAAATAATGATTATTCTAGTGATTACTTTTGCACATGTGTTGACTCTTTTTGGACTTTTAAGTTTTGAATTGCACTGAAGTCATGAACTAAGCTTAACCTACTTTTTGATGATTTAAATTTGATGATACCAAAAATAATTCTAAGTGTGAGCTCAGATCTCTAGTACAGGTCAGGAGGTCAGACTGAGAAGAAGAAGAAGAGCTTCAAGGATAAGAGCTCAGCTTCACACCAACAACAAACCGACTGGGATGTGATGTGAACCCCAATCGACTTGCTTTGAGACCCAGCAACAATATTGGAGAAACAACCCAAAAAAGCCAAACTCAGGTCTATGTGATGCAATACAATCTGATTCGTTGAGCATAAAGGGAGGTCCTATTACTCGGGCAAAAGCGAAAAGGATGAAGGATGCATTGAACGGGCTGATTCAAGACATATGGGCTGATTATGCAAGCCCAAGCATGGAGAGTGTGTTTGAAGGCTTTTCTACCATGTCATGCGTGGGCTTTAAGGGGAAAAGGCATCAAGTTTATTTTAATGTAATTCAAGTCCAACAAACCTAATTAAGTGGCTGTATGGGCTGATTTAGTTTATTTAGGGATTTTGGGCTCATTACTTGTTTAAAGCCCAACTATAGTTATTCCTATTTAGATTAGGATTTGTTACCTTAGTAGATTAGGATTTGTTTTAGGGCTTTATATATACACAACCAAGACCTTGAAAAAGGACAGAATATTTTTATGAGTATTGTGAGGTTTCTACCTTATTGTTCTTCCAAGAACTATTTCAAGAACTTATCAAGAATTAATCTTTCTTGTGGCGTTCATCGACTTATCGCTCAATCTTGAGTGTGGCGTCTTTCTCTTGAACTTTTAACCTTGGGTTCTTGTTTCTTGAAAACATTGGGTCTAGGGTTTTGGGTTCTTATAATTCTGGTTTGTGAACTTTCTTTGGGATTCTTCAATCAATTTGCGTGTGGGTTCTTGAATTCGTTTAAGGGTTCGCATCACTATGGATGGAGAATTTAGACCCATTGAGATCTTGTGTCAAGAACCCAAATTATATTAAAATCTAGACCCATTGAAAAACCTGTCTCAAGAACCCAAATTACAAGAAGGAACGCCACAAAGGTTGTGATTTACCTTTGATAAGTTCAAAAATTCAATCAAGAACAAGAGGAGTAAACTCAACTCAACTCACAATCAAAATTCATTATGTATTGCCTCCCATATTCTCTCTCTTTTCATTGATTAAATGCCTATTTATAAGGCTGGTCTTTACAAGGAAATAAATCCTAATTTAATAAAGAAACAAATCCTAATCTAATAAGAAAACAAATCCTAATCTAATAAGGAAACAAATCCTAATCTACTAAGGAAACAAATCCTAATCTAAATAGGAATAACTAAAGTTGGGCTTTAAACAAGTAATCAGCCCAAAATCCCAAAATAATCTAAATCAGCCCATACAGCCACTTAATCAAGTTTGTTGGACTTGAATTACATTAAAATAAACTTGAGGATTTTTCCCCTTAAAGCCCACGCATGCCATGGTAGAAAAGCCTTCAAACACACTCTTCATGCTTGGGCTTGCATAATCAGCCCATATGTCTTGAATCAGCCCATTCAATGCTTCCTTAATCTTCATGGCTCTTGATCTTGTAATTGGTCCATCTAGACATGGAAAGGATCTTTAAAAGTAGGCCCACCTTAGTTCTCATCAGAATAGCATAGGGACAGCTGGATAAACAACGGGCATCCCCAGAATAAAGGGAATGAGAACGGAGAGCTAGAGTCTCGGCACAAAACTCTCAATCAACCAAGATCTTCTCCAGAAAATCAAGAAAAATCTCACGGATGCAAGGCAAGGATCTCGGTGTAGACCCCTTAGAACCAGGAACCAGCCTATAAGTGCTAGATAGTGCCTCCATTAGAGAGAGAGAGAGAGAGAAAAAAAAAAACAAAAGAGTGATCATAAGAAAAAGAGGTTGTTCCCATGTAATTCAAGTGATTAATAAAGAAAAGGGAGCAAGAGCCTCCATTAAAGAGTGGGTTAGCCAGACTCTGTAGCTGGTGAACCACTCTATTTTCATTGTGTTAATCCCCGATTCCACTTTATCTTTAATTACCATTCACGCGAGCTTAGCAGCTCAGTTCGGTGTAATTACCACCTCAATCACGTCTTCTGCTCACACCCGTGGTTTTACACCATCAGTTTGGTGGCTGTTATTGCAGGGCTCAATCTGACTCATTCAATGGAGGCAGAATAGCTAGAGATATGCAGTGATTCACAGCTTGTGGTAAGGCAAATAGAGGAGTCTTATGGAGCTAAAGGAGAGAAGATGATCCTTTACCTCAGAAAGGTACAAGAATTGATCAAGAAATTTGTACAAGTTAAAATCAAGCACGTTCCCAGATCTGAGAACTCAAGAGCAGACTCTTTGGAAAGGCTTGCAACCACCTCGCAGGAAAGTTTGGGGAGGTTAATTCTAGTAGAGCATCTAGCAAAACCCTCCATGGACTTTGAAAATGAAGAAATATTCCCTGTGCAAGCCTCACCAAGCTGGATGGACCCTATTTTGGGATACCTTCGGAACGGAATCTCGCCAGAGGACCCCAAAGAAGCAGCAAAGCTAACAACCAGGTCAGTCAGATTTTCTATTTTGTAGGGAAGCTTTTACAAGCGAGGTTTTTCAGCACCCCTCCTTAAATGTGTGGGGGATGAGGATGCCAATTACATTCTCAGAGAGATTCATGAGGGAGTTTGAGGCAACCCCATTGGAGCGCGGGCCTTGGCAGTAAAAGCATTGAGGCAGGGGTACTATTGGCCCACAATGCTCAAGGATGTCACAGAATTAGTCAAGAAATGCATAGTCTGCCAAATGAACGCCAATCTTCCCCATTGCCCACCAGAGCTCCTGACCTCGGTAGTGAGTCCTTGGCCCTTTCAGCAGTGGGGTTTGGACATACTCGGGCCCCTTCCAATCGGAGTGGGACAGTGCAAATTCGCCATTGTTGGAGTGGACTATTTCACTAAATGGGCAGAGGTGGAACCTTTGGCTACGATCACGGAGCAAAAAGTCCAGAACTTCACATGAAAGTCAATAATTTATAGATTTGGGATTCCTAGGGCAATAATCTCAGACAATGGGAAACAATTCGACAACCCGAAGTTTAGAAGATTCTGCGCCGAGCTAGGAATAAAGAACTACTTTTCAGTACCAGCTCATCCACAATCCAATGGGCAAGCGGAGGTAACCATAAGGACCGTCAAAGCTGCGCTGAAAACCAAGCTCGAGGCCTTAAAAGGGAAATGGGTGGAGCATATTCCAGAGGTGTTATGGGCCTATAGAACGACTGCGAGGTCAGCAACCCAGGAAACACCGTTCGCTTTAGCCTATGGAACAGAAGCAGTGTCCCCATTAGAAATCGGGATCCCATCCCCAAGGACTGAGCTCGCTGATCCAGAGCATAATGATGAGTCACTCCTACCGAACCTCGATCTCTTGGACGAAAGGAGAGACAGGGTTCTGCATCTCATCCAGGATTACCAGAGGAAGACCGCAAGGTATTACAACAAAAGAGTCAAACGCAAAAGCTTTATAGTGGGAGATTTGGTACTTAGAAAACTCCTTCTTGCTAGAAAGGACCCCTCCCATGGGAAGCTAGGTTCAAATTGGGAGGGTCCCTTCATAGTATCCAGGGTGATAAGAGCTGAAAACTATGAGTTGCAGACTAAAGGAGGGAAAATCCTACCTCATTCTTGGAACGCAGAGCATCTCAAAAAAAATTTTCAGTAAGTACTCCTTGTAATAGAATCATTTATAATAAAGTGGCAAGTTCTTGATTCAAATAAGCATGAGACAAGTATGATTCCCTAAAGTAGCTAAAGAACTAAAAGATGAGCTATACAGCTCACGATGAGCTCTTAAGCTCATCAGTTCACAAGAAGAGCCAAGCAGCTCAGCCAGAACGCACAAGTTCATCAAAAGAGCCCAGTAGCTCGTGATAAACTCTCGTTTATAAAAGAAGAGCTCCATAGCTCAGAAAGAGTCCAGTAGCTCATGATAAACTCTCGTTTATAAATAAGAGCTCCATAGCTCAGAAAGAGCCCAAAAGCTCGTGATATCGTTTATAAATAAAAGAAGAGCTCTATAGCTCAGAAAGAGCCCAGTAGCTCATGATAAACTCTCGTTTATAAGTTAAAAAAAGGGCTCCCTAGCTCATAAAGAGCCCAGAAGCTCACGGTAAGCTTTTCAGTTTATAAATAAAAAAGAGAACTCTACAGCTCAGAGAGAGCTCTACGGCTCAGAAAGAGCCCAAAAACCCACGATAAACTCTCCGGTTTATAAATAGCGAAGAGCTCCATGAACTATTCACGATGAAATATAGAGGAAAACTCGGTAGTTAACCATGAACTAGGCAGTTCGGAGAAAGAGCTCAGCCACTCAAAACGGACCATAGAAAAAAGGTAGATTATGCCATGTAATGTCCAACAGTCCAGCAACAAAGAAGGAAAAGCTGTTCAGATTACATCAAAAGGGCTAAAATAACTAGCAAAAATAAAGTTGCTCAAAGAAGGCATTTGAAGTTCCCAAACAGAACTGCTAGTTCTCCCCTAAGTGCTTCTTCAAGTCAACCACTTCCTCCTTCAGACGGGCATTCTCTTCCCTCAATTCCTCCCTCTCCTTCTCTGCCTTTGAAAGTGCATTGAGAAGCTTGGCCCCGGCAGAAGAAAGAAAAACAGCTCTAAGAGAGGAATCAGGGGATAAAGGAGACTCGCACATTTTGAAAGACGGTCCCACCTCCTCATCCTCCTCAGGCTCTGAGGGAGAAAGAACTGGCGAGCTGCATTCGAAATGGGAATCAATAGATGCTGCCACTGCGCTGAACAAGAAAAGATTACTAGACGTCATCAATTCTGAGAAGGACATAGGGGCAGATTGCTTCACTTGCTCAATCCTAATGGCCTTCGGTAAATCTGGGTCAGGCGCAACTACACAATAAAGCAAAGGTCATAATAGAACGCTGGAAAAGGAGAATGACCAAGAAAGTTGTTAAGCCCCTTATCTATGTGATCAAATTTCTTCCAAGAACGCAAAACCCTGTTCTCTCGTCGGCGGTCCTCAACAGACCTCCAAGAATCCCCAGAAGCAAAGAAAAAATGGCTGAGCTACCCTTGGGATGGGGAAGGAATATCAAGCACCAGCCGACGTTCAGAGAAGTACCTCCATCTGAAATAACTAAAGCAAGGAACATCGTCTTCTTCGAGACAATGGAAGTAAAGGAACTTGGCAGTTGTGGGAAACTGGGCATTGCCCTAGAGACGCCAGAACAAAAAGAAACTGATGAGCATAGCTCACTTGTGAGGAGATAAACGGGAGGGAGGCAGACCATAATACGCCAAGATATACCCAACAGAGGGATGGATGAGAAGGCGAAGACCCATCTCGAAGGCATCCTCAAAGAAGCAGACCTCACCTTGAGAAAGATAGTTAGGAGATTCGTTTGGAGTGGGACTCGGAGAGGCAATTCCAGTTCTTGAAAGAACCGTTTCTTGACCCCCTCCAGATCCGAGGAGGTCAGAGAAGAAGGAACCAAGAAACAAGACTGGAATTTCCAGTCTATTCTGAAAGAAGAGCGATCCTCAAAGGGAGACGGAGCAGGATCAGCCATTAGAAGCCCCGGGCAAAGAACCAAAGGAGGGAGAAAAATTCAAGAAAGTCACCAGAATTGTAGGCAGGAAAGGGAAGGTATGAAACTTAAAGCTTTGGCTAGATCTGGAAGGACCAAGAACCACGCCAAATTTAAAGCCTTGGCCATCCTTTAGACTTCCCAAGTTTAAAAGGACAAGTATGAATTAGGAAAGCAGGGGAGTGGTAAAGGATATTTCGTCAAAAACACGTGAAGAATCTCCTAACAATTAAAGTTCACAATGACTGAGGAAGTGGTCTAGAACAAAAGGGGGGGAGGACAAATAGCAGTGTTCACTCATCATCATCCTCCTCAGCCACATTCTCATGACCAGCAAGAAAATTAAGAACATCTGACCCTAGGTTGGACCTCACAAACCCCTTAGGATATTTTTTCGCATTTAGCAAGGAAGAAGTTAGCTCGAACGGACATACAGACTGGGAAGAGGTCAGCACGAACGGACATACAGACCTCTGAAAAACACCCCCCAGATCACCAACCACCCAATGCTCCCTCGAGGACATCAAAAACACAACCAACAGTACCAAAGAGCTCAAACAGACCTCTTGCCTTCAGACGAGACACAAGGAAAGGAAAGTCCGGTACAATAATTTTCAACTCCTATTCGAGCGGTAAACCAAAATCCCTTGATAAGGAGGTTCAGAGGGCATAGGCAACTGCAAGGATCACCAGAAATGCTAGCAGATATGGTTCATGCAATCACACCATTGTTAGGTCACACACAGGACTTTAAGCCTTGATGAAGGCCATGGATGCAACGGCATGAACCTTTCTTTGAGTACTCTCTAGACCCCTGATCTCCAGCCCAGCTCATGCAATTTGGGAAAATAGGTTGGATCTCTTAAGATCCAGGTCAATTCCGACCTCTCAGCATATCCCCAACAGGGAAATCCTAAGCTAAAAGTTCTCAAAGCTCTTCAGACTCAAGAAGACTATTCCCAAGAAATAAGCTCAGCAAAAGGGAGCTGTCAGGGTCAGAGGAGAAGTTTACGTAGAGCCCATACGTGGGAGTCACATGGAGCTTACAAAGAAGAAGATTCAGGTTAAGGGTCAGACAAGAAAGATACACCAAGGTCACGACAAATATCCTCGAGAATAGTCAAGTACTTTCAACACAGCAAAGTATGTTCAGCGTTTGCCTGAACAACTCAAAGCAAACTACTCTGTCAACACGATAATTTTTGCTTCAAGGAGAGCTCAGCACCCCTCAAAGCAAGGGGGCAAGGGGAGTATATCGAGCAGATTTTAAATTTAAAAGAAATATATTAAATAGAAAAATCGAAGTACACTTCAAGAACAAAAATTGCAAAAAGGTACATTTCAACAACAAAAAAATTACAACTGAAGTTCCTAAGTCTCTGGAGGAGGAGTGGTCAGAAGATCCAGCAAATCAGTAGAAGCAGCTTCAGTAGAAGGGGCAGAGTCCGGCAGCTCAGTAGGCAAGATCCTAGAAGTTGGGAGAGTTGGATTCTCAGGGATGTTGGCCCCAGGAACCTCCACTCCACCTATTTGCGAATCTCTGGCAAGAGCCTCTTTTACAAGGTCAGTGGAGAAGGAAACAACTTGGGGAATAATTAGCTGAACGAGCACATCCTAGCTTGTGTCTTTAGTGGGAAGAGCTGAGCAGTCTTCCTTGCCATTAGAGCCGGATTCTTCCAATTCCTCTTCAGTTGCGACAGGAAAACTGAAGTCCAGGCCAGGGAAGGTCTTGGAAGCTTTGCGCTTAAAAGCAAGCCACCCAAAAGCCCATTGGGTGGTGGCATCATCCTCTAGCTCAGCAATCGTATCGTTCTTCTCCTTGAGTACCTCATGAAAGGCCCTATTCACCTCGCAGATGGCTTCATGATCCTGCTTCAAGGTGTCGAAAGAACAGCGGGCATCGAAGGCATCTTGATTAGTCTTGGACCAGAGCTCAGTCTTGTGTTTCAGCTCGTCCCCTAGAATCCTCAGCTCATCTCGGGCCTTCTTCTCTTTCTCTTCAGCTTTGAACTTAGCTGACTTAGAGACATGGAGATCAGAGGCTAGTTATTCCGCCTTATCTTAAAGACCTTGCACCTAAACCCTGAGCTCCTCATTCTCAAAAGAAAGGTCGCTGACCTTGACCTCTAAGGCCTTCAAAGCTTTGACAGAACTCTCAGAGGACCGGATCCTACTCAGCAAACCTTTTACATGAAGAGCCAGCTAAAAAAAAATATAATAAATAAATAAAAGGTGGAAGAGCAAGAAGGATCAGCATAAAGATACAATGGTAAACCAAATAGGATGTGCTCCCTGAAGAGCTGAGCTATGGATTCTTTAAGAGGCATAGAACAAGCCCTCTTCACATCAGAATCAGAGAGAATAGATGTCATAGCCCCAACAACCAGCTCAACATTCTCGAAAAAGGAATCCTCTTGCCCCTCCGTATTGACACCTTTTCCCTTGTCAGCCCTAGGCTTCACCTGGGATGGTTCAATGATTTTGCCAGAGAGGCTGAACAAAACCGTCTCAGATTGAACCTGAGAAATGAACCCCCAGGCCCTCTCGACCTCAAACGAGGTGGGAAAAGCTTCGCTTGGCTCATCAGGCTTAAAGGGGGCGAGTTGAGGTTGCTGAGAAGAGGAAACCCTTGCACTTGGTGGGATGCTCGAGGGTGGGACCTGGCTGTCAACAGCCGAAGCTGGAGAGGAAGAAGGTCCTCCTAACTTCTGATCCTTAGCTCAAGTGGTAGGACTACCACCAGAACCGGCTTCGGCCTTTCTCTTGCTACCTTTTCCACCTTTCAGCAGATTGGCAATCTTGGCTTCAAACTTCTCAGAAGACAGCTTCATTGTGGAAGATCTTGGGAGGTCTGAACCACGACAATTGATCAAATCAGGGATAGAAGAAAGAAAGATACTAAAAATCCAAAGAATGAGAAGATCACCTAGTACTTCGTCAGGTTTGACAACAGAGATTGGAGACGGGGGCTTCTATCGTGACCTCGGGAAGGCTAAGTCCCCTTGCAACTAGGACTTGGAATTGATGAGCTCAGAATATCTTCTCGGAGCACACTCCAATAGTCTCAGCTTCGCCTCTTCGTCCTCTTTGCTGAGCTCAAGTCTGGTACCTGAACGCAGCAAAAGCAAAGCAAAATTCAGAAATCAATGATGCACAGAGCAAAACCCGATTCATTCAAACAATGACTCACTCAAGTTCTCTGGATAAGACCAAGCCCTAGGGATACCAAGGGTAACCATCTTATCAGTAGAGTCATATTCCCAGTTTGTGCCCCCAACAAAGAAGAAGTATTCTTTCCAATGTCTGTGGGAGGTCGGAGTATTGGAAATAAGCTGCCTAGCATTGGTTCGCTTGGAGGTGTACAAAAAGCCATCCGAAGAGGTCAACTTGACATTGAAGAAGTCCAAGAACAAGGGAAGAGAAGGAAACCCGAGTTTTAGGTCCTTGAAGATGACCATGAAACCCACTAAGACACCCTAGAAATTAGGAGAAATCTGAAAGGGGCACACATTAAAGTATTGTAGAACGATCTTGAGGAAAGGGTGCAGAGGGAAGCGAAGACCATTTTCGAAGGCAGCCTCAAAGAAGCAGACATTTTTATGAACTTCAGCAACGTAGGGGGTAAAGCTGTCAAGGCACGAGGGTTAGACACCAGGAGGGAAAACTATAACGAGCACTGAAAATCCTAAGTAGTGAGGGGTCAACCTTACTAGATCCTATGAGCTCGGCTTGCCTAAGGGCAGCTCCCAGATACGACGAACCACCAAAGAGCCCAGCCCCACTGACCTTACCCTTGCATTTGCTAGGCTTGGGGGGCATAGAGGCAGATAACGAGGGGAGCTCTCCGGCTTCAGCTTCAGGGTTAAGGGCATCAACACCGGGGAAGTTGTCAATCTCCTCACCCACTTCTCCTAATTCGACATCCTCCTCGGCAGACCTACCACTTAGATGAGAGACAGAGGAACGAGCAGCTCTGGAAGAGGTAGACATGAGGGGACAAGAAAAAGGGAGATTGTAGAGGTGATAGGTAAGGGGGACATTGGTCAGACACTCCCTAATAATTGTGGGGTTAGCACAGTAACTACCAACACTGAGGACTCTAACAATGGAACCCCAGTCCACGAAATGGGGAAGGGGAGATAAACAGAGGTCACGGTTCCAAAAGTAAAAGAACCGATAAGCCTAGAAACGCAACAACCACCTCGAATTCGAGGGATCCAGAACGAGAAAAGACAAAAAGGAGCGAAAAGGCGTACCTAGCTAGGAGAGATCAACGAACAAAAGCCTAGAGCCAAATCGAAGAAAGAAAGTACTACGAACTCTTGAGCCAAGTACAGAAGGTTTAACTTCAGGAGGGGAGTCAGGAATTACACCGTCACAAGGGAATCTGAAAATCGCAAAGGGGAGGAGAAATCGAAAGAACGAAGGAAGGAGATGAACAACAGAAAGGCGGTTCAGGTAGCCGTTTGAGCATTTAAAGCTTGAGGGACAGGAGTTGAAACGTGCGCGGGAATCGAAGAGGTCATGATTACTAAGAACCGTCAGAAAACGTGATGCACGTGCAAGCTAAGATCAGCCACGTGTTTGTCTAGCTTGGATAAAGCTTGCTCAGCCCTTACCAAAGCCAGCTTAGGCCAAGGGCTAGGGGGCAATTGATGATACCAAAAAATAATTCTAAGTGTGAGCTCAGATCTCTAGTACAGGTCAGGAGGTCAGACTGAGAAGACGAAGAGCTTGAAGGATAAGAGCTCAGCTTCACACCAATAACAAACCGACTGGGATGGTATAGGGACAGCTGGATAGACAACGGACATCCCCAGAATAAAGGGAATGAGAATGGAGAGTTAGAGTCTAGGCACAAAACTCTCAACCAACCAAGATCTTCTCCCAAAAATTAAGAAAAATTCCACGGATGCAAGGCAAGGATCTCAGCGTAGACCCCTTAGAACCAAGAACCAGCCTATAAGTGCTAGATAGTGCCTCCATTGGAGAGAGAAAGAAAAAAACAAAAAAAAAAAACAAAAGAGAGATCATAAGAAAAAGAGGTTGTTCCCTTGTAATTCAAATGATTAACAAAGAAAATGGAGCAAGAGCCTCTATTAAAAAGTGGATTAGTCAGGCTCTGTAGCTGGTGAACCACTATATTTTCATTGTGTTAATCCCCGATTCCACTTCATCTTTAATTACCATTCACGCGGGCTTAGCAACTGAGTTTGGAGTAAGACCACCTCAATCACGTCTTCTGCTCACACCCGTAGTTTTACACCATCAAAATTCAACTCATAAACTGGACTCGTCAATTTTAATAATAATTGAATATTATTTATATTTGAAGAAATATTAATAGCGTCTCAAATAATACTTTCGCTCAGGCCAAACAATAGAGTAAAAACAGAAAATGTTATAATATTAGTTAGCCAAAAAAAAGATAAATATAAGATAAATATTAAATTAAATTTGTTTACATATGTGTACCAAGTATATCAATTAAAATCACGAAAAGCTTCTCGATTACTCGGCTCATCCACCCTGATGACAAGGTCGACGAGAATCATTTGGACAAGCAACATGAACAGAAAAAATATTGGAAAAATAGTTTCAGAAGAAAGAGAGACGCCATAGCCAACGAGCTAAGACCCCATAGAGAGAGAAGCATAAAGATGGTCTTCAACGGTGTGCTAGTGGTCTCGGTGGCTCACATATCAGCGGATATGTGGCAATACATAGCTTGTATTCATGAGCGTATAAGCAGCGAGCAGTTGTTGGATCTGGCTATATGTTTCCCACTGCAACAGTTGGGTCGATTGGCTCTCTGTCTTTGGACTTTCCTGTGCGTCCTCCCTTCTTCTTCAACTGCCGATTCGTATTATTCTTCCGATTCCGATGACTCCGATTCGTCTTCTAGCAGTCCCGATGACAACCACCACGACCGTGATTACTACGATTCGCATTACGTTTGATTCACCCACCGATCGTTATCAAATCCTCAAGTACAGTAATTCTCATACTACAGTGTTTGTTTTTAATGTTGACTTTTGTATTCTTTTACTGAATCTATAGTCTATTAGTAACGAAGGATTGAATTTGTTTATACTGAGCTTGGTTAGTGAGTAATGTGTATATATTGGTATATTGATGTCATAGCTATGTGAGTATTGTTTCTAAAAAGGCATAAGACTCCGCTATTACCGAGGATGACATATGTGCTGTCTTATCCTGCAAGCAGAGAGAGAGACTGTGTAAGGATTGTTTCTATAGTTGTTACAAAATGGGATTGATTAAGTTATTAAGTTTTCTTTGGTTATTTGTCTTTTTGGTTCTATGAATGTTTTGTTGAAAGTTATTTGATTGTGTTATGTTTGAGGATTTACTATTGGTTAATTGCAAAGGGGACTCAGATGTTTGTTGGGGAATTTGGGTGGGCTGGGGAAATGAAGAAATCACACACACGTGTTGGACGTAGTTTCTGTAATCGAATGTCATATTATTTCAACTGAGCTTGATTAGCGATTAATGTAAATATATATTCATGTATAGATGTCATGGATTTGTGACTAGTGTTGAAATAGGTGTTAGGATTATGGGATTGATTAAGTTAGTGAGTTTTATTTGTTTATGTATCTTCTTGCTTCTGCGGATGTTTTCTTGGATGTTATTTAATCGTGTTCTATCTGAGGATTTCCCATTAAATAAATAATTGCAAAGAGGACTTAAACATTATTGGGAGTTTTGGACTGGGGAAATGAAGAAATCTTATGTAAATGAAGTTCATATTATTATCTGAGGATCATTATTGGTATTTAGGAAATGGAGACATTCATAATTCTTTATTGTAATTTAAGTATTTGATTTTTAACTCCAGTTTTTTGTTATTGACTATATTTATTTTGTTAAGTAACATTCCAATAGTGCAATGAGCTTTTTCAACAGTGTCATTTTAAAGGTGCTTATTCTCATGCTTAATTTTTTAGTGAATCTGGAAATAACAGCATTGAAAATTTTTTTTAATGTAATTTTTACTTAAGTGATACTTCAAACTGTTGGCTGCAGTTGGTTTCTTGGTATGGAATGACTCCATTAGAAGGATGATGCATGCTGCCACCTAAGTTGATTGAAGATGCTGATTTTCTTTCTTATTTTGTCGTCTCTTTATAAGACGTGGTTTTTGAGTTTGCTTTCAAACATGGTTTTCCCAATACCAGCTGCAGGGCTTCTAATTTTATGTATGGAAGTAAATTTAACAAGAGTATGTCTTGGGAAGTCTTCGTTACAATGCCTCACCCAAGAGTTGTGTCTGAGACGAGGATGATTATTTGGAACACTGGAATCTTGACACCCAAAAATTACAAGAATTGTTGTAAACTTGAAAAAAAAGTTCTTTGAGATGTTTTGGATGTGACCTATGAAGACCAAGGTCAACGATAACTCTAAAGAAGGCTTTAATGAGTTGAACTCCTGGAATTTACCCATCTTTGAACCCTAGATAACTGGGAATATTGTAGTGCTGACTTGGTAGACTTTTGGTAGCTTTTAAAAGGTCTAGAAAACAATTGCCAACATGCCGAAACCAGTTTTTTTCAGGCCTATTTGATGAATCTTATCGGTGGTGGTGTTTTAGTTAGACTGATCTATACTCTGAAGTGAGCAAAACTTGTGATGCTAAGCAATGGTGAGTAGGCATACCATTCCAGTCTGATCTGGTATATCCAAAAATTTTGTTTGCTTCCATTTTTCTTTTCTTTTCTTTTCTTTTTCCCTGGGTCCAAAATCATGTTGGAACCAAAATATTTTCATAGTGTAAAAACTGAGTTTTTAGTTGACTTTGAGCCTAAATTCAAGTGGGATGCGATTGTTATTTTGAATAAAATTTTGTGGGTTTGTATTCTACTCCATGAAGAGGATAATGTATTTACTTGCTCAAATCGAGTAAGAAATGAATGAAAAAATAGACTCTAAAGTGACCTTTTTGAAATGTGGAAATAAAGAATGTGCAATGTGAGATTTGACATCAATTTCACATTGGTTAAAAAAGAGATTTAACATGGACATATATAGGCCAAGTTTGCTCTATAAGATGGTGTCCCAAAGGGTACCACAGTTTTATGAGCGGAGCGAGCACCTACATGCCTTCGGTTTGACCACCCGCCTGTCTCACCTCGACCTGACCCGACCCAGGTGTGGGTGTGATTTAGATCAAACCCTATCTTTTTGGAGAAAATTTAATTAATTAAACTGGGCGTGAATTTCTTAAGCTGTCCGAAAAGTCACTAAAGTATATATAAATACTAAGTTCATTTCTATTCTGCATACAATTTATTCACTAGTCTATTAAAGCATTAAGACAATTTGCATTTCGGCATTCAAGCAGTGTGTTTAGAGAGTATACAACACAAGTTTTGGTTCGCTAGATGGGTAGATTGGAGTGCTACTTCTATCCGTGTAAAGATTATTGTATCCTGGGAGGTAAACGCTCGGTATTCCTTAAGCACCGTGTGTGGGGGCGAAATCTGTCTTAAGGACATAGTGTCAAACACTAGTCTTGATCTATTTAAAGTTTAATAACAGTTCATGTTCTGCAATCAAGTTAGTATTTACATTGATTATACAAAATGTTATATATAACAGTTTGATGTTACACTTACGCGTGCTACACTTTCGTAATTGTTTGCTATTACACTTTTATAACATTGTTGTAACATTTTCCGTGTAACACTTATGTGTAACGGTTTCACATCTACTTATCACCATTTTAGTATATTTTGCATGTTTAAAACCAAAAATTTCAACAAGTGATTTTACTAAGTTTAAATACCCAATAAACAACAAATCAAACTTTTTGTTGTAAACATAAGTTTTCACAAACCAAAACCAAAACCAAAACTAAAACCAAAACCAAGTTGCATTAAATGCTATGGTTTTCATCTTATTCCTATACGAGATTATGTTTTCAATAATGCTATGTTGATCAAATTTTGGGACCAAATTTAGAGCCTAAATGACATGGCAGCTGATTTTGGCTTTTCTTTTTGGTGCCATGTCATTTGGACCCCAATGAAGACTACAAATAATATGTTGCCATGTCATTTGGGCTCCAAATTTAGTCCCAAAATTTGGTCAGTGTAGCATTACTCTTATGTTTTACATATCCCTTGGAAGTGCACTGGAATATTAAATTTCCACTAAGGACAAATGCTCCCCTTAGTGGTAGGACAGTTACATTCTCTCCTGGTTCTTCTAAAATAACTCTTGGGCACCTTTTCAGTTTGCTACTAGATCTCTTTGTATTTTTTCTATCCCTCCATATACTGTGCTAACTCTGGTTCTTCCTTTTGTAGGGAGTCTATAAGAAATCTTTCCAAGAGACTCAACTATAACTAAAGCGTAACCTTGAGCTACTCCTACATTGCATACTTGCTTTACAACCCATGCTTCTGTCAGTAAAGGAGAATTAACTGCTATAACTTTTGATTGCCCTCATTCAGCTCTCCAGTAGAGTCCTGATAACAATACCATGAGCTCCGTTGCCCTCCTTCCTCGCATAGGCTCCTTCACGTTAATTTAGATCCAGTTAAGTGGGGTTATGATCTGGTTTTATTTGTAGGGTTTCTCCGTGGCTTCCCTGTATGGATCTTGTCGCTTCTATGAATACCTTCTTTAGTTTCAGGGCACGTTGAATTAGATGTCTAGAAGTGGCTGCATGTGTTAACATACCCATCCATTCCTTGCTGTCCAGGGACGGGACCAGATTTGTTGCTGGGAGCCCATACCTTATGTAGAGCAACTCATATGAATAGTGGCAACTATATTTTCTTTTTATATTCAAATTTTGCTATGTACAAAAATATATCTGACAAATAATTTACTATAAAAACAAAGATACCGACCAAACAAATGAACCAAATCAAAAGTTTTTAATACATATCCCTTCAGTCATCTCTCAAAATGGTACTTGACGATCTTTTGTCATGGAATTCATTTATGATATAAACTGTGCGAAACTTATTAGCGACTTTCATTTCTATGCGCACAATCAAATTCAACATCCTCCAGTTGCGAAGTCTTTGCCATCACTGAACAAGCACGTCAATAGAAATGAAGATTGTAAGCACACGTTTGACTAATTCGGAGTCTTAATGCATTGATACATTGGATTGATAGTTGACTTCCTTAATGCTAGGACCACTATAAATCCAACGGTCATGATGCATTAGGTTCACAAATTAAGTCCACAATTTAGGTCCCATTAGCATTGCTTTGTTTTGTTAGTTTTCTATTACTAAGAGCTATTGGCATGTGTTGATAGATAGAATTTTGGTTGAGATCACTTCTATTCTATGGGGATTTGGGTGGAACTTAATAACTATATCTTTTTATTTATTTATGACTTGGAGAATTTTTTATGGAGTGAGATCAAAATACATGAGATCCTAATGTTAGTATTTTCGGAGGGTACCTAGTATTATTTTTTCAGTAGTTGAGTATATCATAAAGCTCTATTTGTTTAGCAAGATAATGCTAGAAAATGTAAAAAAGACAAAATTTTATAATTTTACATGTGTTTGTTTAGCATGAAATAGAAAATGATAGAAAAAATAATTTTCTTTCATGCTTAGATTTTTTCACATCTAACTAACTTTTTTTTCTTGCAAAAAACACAAGAACAAACAATAAAGTTGTGTTCAATAACTTAACTTCCTATTTTACCTTTATTTTTTTAAAAAATATTCAATTAGTTATTAATTTTAAAAAATTTTGTACAAATTAGGTTAACCATATAATTTGGTCTAGAAATCACGATTCGAGTTGATTCTTGTCCCTGAATTAGGCTAGAAGCCAATTTAAAAAAAATGAATAATAATTTTTTTTTTGTTTTTTAGACTAAGTTAAAATAATTAAGGATAATTTAGACAATTAGAAAAGATTTCTTCTAACTTTCCTTTCTTTCAAACAAAGGAAAGAAATTGTTTTAAAATTTCCTTTGAAGTTTTTCTTACTAACCAAATGCATACATGAAAGTATATTTTCTTTCATTTTATTTTATTTCACTTCACTTTCTATCTCTTTCACTTTCCATCATCTTTTTCTTGCTAATCAAACGTACCCGAACAAACGAGCAATGGTAATTGTGGGGAAGACATACAGTGAAAAGTATATTTTTTTTGGGGGTGT
>CM042187.1:27845634-27884429 GCA_023539305.1 Ilex asprella
CTTGGATTAGTCAACTAAAAGCTTAGCTACTTATAATGGGTGCAAAGATGATGAGTGGATTTTATACCTAATAATTGAGTATTCTTGACTTGATGAAATTGTAAGTTTTCAAATATTTTATGTTCCTTTTTATTATTTTTTGTGTTTTAATGTTATTTTGTAGGGAAGATCATTTGGAAGGAAACAAGGTCATTTGAGAGCCTAAGTGTTAGATTTCTGAAGACTAAGCAACAAGGGAAGTTCCAGGCTTAAAAGGGGAGATCGCCTACCCAGTGCCTAACAAGCTCCTAGGCACTTGAAAAGCAATAAGTCAGCGCCCCTGTGCTGAATTTAAGCGTTGTTGCGCTTGTATTGGCTTTAGATACAAATTTCTGACTTGTTTTTGAGTCGAAATTAAACTCTAATGCTACATATAAGCTAGAGTTTGAGTTGGGTTGGAAGATATACTGATTTTGGGGGCTGCTATCATTGTAAAAGAACCAAGAATTGATAGAAAATTGAAGACAAGGATCGAAGGATTTGACACGAAGAAAATCAAACTTGAAGGCTAGAGAGAGATTGAAGATTGCAACTAAGTTTTCATTATTTTCTCTTACTTTTACTTCTTGATTTTCTGAGATTTTTTTTTAATTTGATTATGATGTTTTTCAATTATGTTATGAACTAAATTTTTATTAAGATTGCAACAGAACCTAATGTTTAGTTAAATTGATCTACTCTCATTTCTAGTTCTTGTTGATCATATATGAGTTGTTTGTCATATTGTGTGGCCAACAATTAATTTGATTCCTTAGATAAAATTGGAAGATCAATTCTAAGGAAATATCTGAATATGATAACACGCATCTGATTGGGATGTCTCCATATAGGCTTGTGTATGGCAAAGCTTGTCATCTGCTTGTGGAATTAGAGCATAGTGCATATTGGGCTATTCGAAAACTTAACTTTGACTTGGATGCAGCGGGTGAGAAGCGTCTCTTACAGTTGAACAAGATGGGTGAGTTCCGTCTACAAGAATATGAGGACGCCAAGCTTTATAAAGAAAAGATAAAAAGATAAAGACGTCCATTACCCTTGCCGACTCGGAATGATACAGGGATTAGTCAAGCTGATGACTATAAAACAAGCGCTATTTGGGAGGCAAACCAAAAGTCTAACTTTTAATTTTTATTTTACGTTTATGTCAATTTAGTATTTTTATCTATTAGATTTTTATTCTTAGAAGTAATCATGTTATTAGATCATTAGTGCATTTTAATTAGTGGGTCCATTGCTTGTAGGTACCTTGGATAGAAAAAAAAAAGGAGAAAGAAAGAAAATCAGGGAGCACCCCAGCGCCCAGGCAGCGCCTAGGCGCTTGCACACTGCTGCCCCAGCGCTCGGGAGCGCCCCTACTGCTCCAAACTCAGAATTTCAACTTTATAAACACCCAAAATTGCTCCAAACTCAGAATTTCAGCCTTATAAACACCCAAAACAGCTCCCAACACAGATTTTCAACATTATAAAACACCCTTCAACTCTATAAACATGAATAACAAGCCAACCAAATCAACTCCTAATACTCCTAAAAATTTCAAACCTCTATAAATACATACACCCCTACTCTTATTCACCAAAAAATCTATTCAATCATCTTGAATATCTCAAATTCCTTTGCACCACAATCTTACCTCTCAACTAGCACCCATGATTTCTCCATTCTCCATGGGCAACATCAAGCTTTGCAATGTAAGGTACCAAGCTCGTGTATTTTCTATAGGTAAAGTTTAAACTTGTTTAAATGCTTGTGGCAGATTGTTGTGTGGTGCATATGGTGGAGATTATAAGACGTGGGACTGCTTAGTAATGAAGAATTGGGAATTGCACACAAAAGTGTTTGTTAAATTGCCTAAGTGAAAACAAAAATTAGTTAGCTAGTTTTTGACTTGGTTTTAGGTGTTGGGGAGCTTCTTAATTGAGTATTCATCATGTCTTCAAAACCCCAAAGAACGGAAAGCTCTAAAACCTCCAAGTCATACAACAAAAAGAGATTTGTTAGCAAAGCGGCTTCGGAGCAATTTCACACTTTGTTGGCAAAAAAAAATTGACTCCCGAACGCGGCCTTTGCCTAAATAAGACGTATGATGGGTGTGTATATGACATGATTATAGAGCGTGATTGGTTAGATTTCACAGTACAGCCGGAGGTTACCGTAATCTCCATTGTAAAAGAATTTTATGCCATTGCCAAGGAGGCCGACAACTATGTGGTTCAAGTTCGGGGTAAAGCAGTGTCATTCGACAAGGCATGCATCAATGCCTATTACAACATAGAGAATATGCTAGACAACGATGAGTATATGAAAAACATAATTGAAGAACTCAACTTGGACGAGGTGATCAAGTGTCTATGTAGGCCGGGTGCTAAGTGGACATTAAGGGTATGTTTGGTATGTTTGGGGGGGGGTTTGGATTGGATTATTTAAACCTGGGTTTGACCAAAGATGGGATTCAAAGATGGGTTTGAGGGGATTAATGCTGTCCAAACCCATGTTTGGTATGTGCAGGGATATGACTATTATGATAATGTATTTGTATATAAAAGACTATTTTGCCCTTAAATCAATTTAATCCAAACCCATGTTTGTTTACGTTAAACATGAGTTTGGATACATATATGAGTAAATATGTGTCCTTATGGGTTAAATATATCATTAAATATTTTTTCCTAACTTATGAAAAAAATAATGAATGTTGATAACATATAACTATTATTCATAACCATAATAAAACGCAATAAATCATTAACCCAATAAGAAAGTGCAATTTTCTAACATTTCCTTATACGGGGATACATACAATGAGCCAATTAAAAATTATATATTCAATGAGACCAACTATATTTTCTAATTTTTTTTAAGTATTAAAATTTTGAGTGAATTAAAATTCGATTCAAGTTAATTAAAATTTATGTTTTTACATATTAAAATTTGAGCCAATTAAAAATTATATTTTTTTACGAATTAAATTTTGGCTAATTAAAATTCTATTTGAGAAAATTAAAAATTATTTTTAATTTACTAAAGTCAAATTTTAATCAACTCGTATTAAATTTTAATCAGTCAAATTTTAATACATAAAAATATAAATTTTAATCGACTCAAATTTTAATAAATCGAATTTTAATTGACACCAATTTTAATAAGTAAAAAAATATAAATTTTAATCGACTCGAAAGTAAATTTTAATTTGCGCTAACAACTCGAGTAAAGTTCAAATCGATTCAAATTTTAATATGTAAAAAATAAATTTTAATACGTTAAAAAAAATAAAATTTATTCAACTTCAATCGAATATTTTTATCCTTTACCTAATTTTATATATGAGGTATATAGAATATATAGGGGTATAAATGTCATTTGTATACTAAACCCCCAAACCCATATATGAAACCCACCCCCCCTTGGGTTTCATGAAACCCATGAATGAGGGTTTCATGACCGGGCCGGGACCGGGCCGGGTTTGAAAACTTGTCCCTCCTTTACACATACCAAACATGGGTTAAAGGGGGGTTTACTCCCTAACCCATGTTCCCAAACCCCCCCAAACCCCCATACCAAACACACCCTAAAGGAGACAGATATACTTTATTTTTCCCACAGTGAGTTGAGCCGGTTTGGGAAGGCATGGTACTATTTTCTATGTGCTAAGCTAATGCCTACCACACACTTTACTGAATTACTCTGTGACAGGGTGGTATTGCTTTATTGCATAGTTATAGGAAAAACCATTGATGGGGGCCAAGTTATTCAAGACTCGGTCACACAAGCTATTAAGGGAGGATCAACTATGTGCTAAGCTAATGCCTACCACACACTTTACGGAATTACTCCGTGACAGGGTGGTATTGCTTTATTGCATAGTTACAGGAAAAACCATTGATGTGGGCCAAGTTATTCAAGACTCGGTCACATGATGAGAATACGAAAAACAAAACTGAAGAACTCAACTTGGACGAGGTGATCAAGTGTCTATGTAGGCCGGGTGCTAAGTGGACATTAAAGGGGACGGATATACTTCATTTTCCCACAGTGAGTTGAGCCGGTTTGGGAAGGCATGGTACTATTTTCTATGTGCTAAGCTAATGCCTACCACACATTTTACTGAATTACTCCGTGACAGGGTGGTATTGCTTTATTGCATAGTTATAGGAAAAACCATTGATGTGGGCCAAGTTATTCAAGACTCGGTCACACAAGCTATTAAGGGAGGATCAACTGCTGGGTTGCCCCGTCCATCATTAATTTGCGGGTTATGTAAGAAGGCAAAAGTCACATGGAGTCGCAATGAATTGGTTCAACAACCGAGAGTACCAATTGATCATCAAATCATTAGATGATTTTAAGGTATGGAAGGGTGGGTTCTCTGATCATGTTTGATATGTTATGGTTGATATGCCTCATAATTATAGGGAACCATCGGAGCCTCTGACTTAATCTGAAATGTGTACACCCAAGTGCAGACTGTTAAGTTGTAGTAATAATACGATTTGAGTCCGAAGTCGAATCCATGGGGAACTCTTGTTGGTGTTTCAAAGTAAGCAGTGGTGGAGACCGAATGATTGTATTCTTTAAGATTTGAAGTTGTGTGGTGTATGGGATTTCCTGAACAGAATATAGAATTCTTTCTAAGAAAGTTTTCTAGACAAAATATAAGATAAGTTCAAATATAAAAATGTCACTTTTTAGTTCGAGGATCTAGAAATGTAGTTAATCATTTAGTTTATTATATTTTTGTTTGATAACTCAATTAACCCCCGTGTCAATAGCAAGTTAATCAGAAGATAAAGGTGGAGTGTGAGAATTAAGAATATGATTCTGATATCTTTCTAGAAGTTTACAAGAATTGTTTGTGCCGAAAATTAACCTGTCTACAAACAAGCAAGTGTTTCTACAAGGCATCCAACCATGACATTAATACTTCATTTTCATTCTTTAATTGAAGCACAATAATGAGGAAGATTGAAGGGTAGTCATGAAAATCTAGCGGGGGTACTTGCCTTGAATCGTTGAGTATTTCTATGCATGAGTCATCCGTGTCATAGAAAGAACTCATGGTTGTACAAAGCACCTTAGCTTTGCTAGATGCAATCAATCATCCAATAAGCAAGGGGAGCATAAAACATTAAGCATAAGAAAAATGTACAAATATAACTTCCGAATAATCTATACTTGCCCTTCACCTCTTATGAAAGAGTGAATGAGGATCTGTTCACTCTTATGGCTTTGGTTAAGCCAGAAAAGTGAGTGATACTCATACCTCCAAGTAGAGGAGTTACAAAGTTAAATACACTGAACAAGGAGCCGATCTTCAATGAAGAATGAGTGAATCATGTTTCACCCTTCACGATTTTGATAAAGTTCTAGAAAGTGAAAGAGTTTCACTCCTTTAGGAAAGAAGGAAGATCAATGATGTAGACCCTTAAATGAATTCAAGAACCCACATGCAAATTGAATGAAGAATCCCCAAGAAAGTTCACAAACTAGAATTATAAGAACCAAAAAACCCTAGACCCAATGTTTTCAAGAAATAAGAACCCAAGGCTAAAAGTTCTAGAGAAATATGCCACACTCAAGATTGAGTAATAAGTCGATGAATGCCACCAGAAATATTAATTCTTGATAAGTTTTTGAAATAGTTCTTGGAAGAATAGTAAGGTAGAAACCTCACAATACTCATAAAAATATTCTTTAAAAAAATTGAAAGTCTTAACAAAAGGTCCTATCTCTATGTCATGTCTTCAAGTCTTCCACAGTTTGGATCAAGTGGATCAAAATTGGTTTTCCTTCTTTTAAGCCCATCTTGAGTGTTGGGCTCTTGCTAGCTTCATCTCAAATGGATTTCACCAATCCTTGCATTGCTTTCTTGATCTTCTTGGCTCTTGATCTTGTAATTGGTCTATTTGGACATGCAAAGGATTTTTAAGAGTAGGCCCACATTAGTTCTCATCATTCCCCCATTTCCTAAAAAAGATTCGTCCTTGAATCTTCATCAACATCTTAAGGAGAAAGATCAGAAACATTGAAGGTAAAAAAAATTCAAATTTTCTCCTCTTTTTTTCTACTTTTTTTTTTCTTCTGTTTTTTTTGGACGAATTTTTTAGGAAAGGGGGAATGATGAGAACCAAGGTGGGGCTACTCTTAAAGATCTTTTGCAAGTCTAGATGGGTCAATTACAAGATCAAGAGCCAAGAAGATCAAGAAAGCAATGCAAGGATTGGTGCAATCCACTAGGGATGAAGCTAGCAAGAGCCCAACACTCAAGATGGGCTTGAAAGAGGGAGAATCAATTTTGATCCACTTGATCCAAGCCATGGAAGACATGAAGACATAACTTAGAGATAGGGCCTTTTGTTGTTGAGACTTTCAATTTGTTTAAAGAATTTTTATTATTAGTTTAGAATAAGTGGGTTTGAGGATGCTTAGCCCACATATGTCTTATTATTTTATTTGAACTAGGGTTTAGAATAAGTTACTGTAGCACGGTTCTGTTCATGCTACAGTACCCGTGACACTATTCACCCTTGGACATTTTTTGAGAGAAAGGGTCACAAATTTTAGTCTTTAGTTATTCCTATTTAGATTACGATTTGTTTTCTTGTAATGACCAGCCTTATAAATAGGCGTTTAATCAATGAAAAAAGATGGACAATATGGGAGACAATACATAATGTGAGTTGAGTTTACTCCTCTTGTTTTTGATTGAACTTTTGAACTTATCAAAGGTAGATCACAAACATTTGTGGCGTTCCTCCTTGTAATTTGGGTTCTTGAGACGGGCTCTTCAATAGATCTACATTTTAATATAATCAAGGTTCTTGACACAAGTTCTCAATGGGTCTAAATTCTCCATCCATAGATTTGAGTTTGACTTTCTTGGGTTGTATTTCCAATATTGTTATTGGGTCTCAAAGCAAGTCGATTAGGGTTCACATCATTTGGTATCAGAGAAAGGCTTCCAACCAGATCATATTCTATCTTTTTTATTTCTTGCATAATTGATTCTAAGGATTCATTGTTCTAGGGTTACAAAAAAAAGGGGCTACCAAATTTCTTAGGGTTTTGAGTGGTTGCCAAAAAAAAAAAATTCCATTTTTCTAGGGTTTGAGTTATTGTTAGGGTTTTGTCAATTGTTTATTATCTAGTTTGTTATCAAATCAGTAGGTGAAAAAAAATCGTTCAAAAAAAATAGAAGGAAAAAAAAAGTGTAGAAAAAAAAGAGAAAATTCAAAAAAAATTTTGCACCTTTAATGTTTCTGATCTTTCTACTTAAGATATCGATCAAGATTCGAGGACAAATCTTTTTGAGGAAAGGGGGAATGATGAGAACATAGGTGGACCTACTCTTAAAGATCCTTTGCATGTCCAAATGGGCCAATTACAAGATCAAGAGTGAAGAAGATCAAGAAAGCAATACAAGGATTGGTGAAATCCACTTGGGATGAAGCTAGCAAGTGCCCAACACTCAAGATGGGCTTGAAAGAAGGAGAACTAATTTTGATCCACTTGATCCAAACTAATTTTGATCCACATGATCCAAACTAAGGAAGACATGATGACATGACTTAGAGATAGAGCCTTTTGTTGTTAAGACTTTCAATTTGCTTAAAGAATTTTTATTATTAGTTTAGAATAAGTGGGTTTGAAGATGCTTAGCTCACGTATGTCTTATTATTTTTTTTAAACTAGGGTTTAAAATAAGTTACTGTAGCATGGTGCTGTTCATGCTATAGTACCCGTGACACTATTCATTCAAGGGCATTTTTGAGAGAAAGGGTCACAAATTTTAGTCTTTAGTTATTCCTATTTAGATTAGGATTTGTTTCCTTAGTATATTAGAATTTGTTTTCTTATTAGATTAGGATTTATTTCCTTAGTAGATTATGATTTTTTCCTTGTAATGATCAGCCTTATAAATAGGCGATTAATCTATGAAAAAGGGAGACAATACATAATGAATTTAGATTGTGAGTTGAGTTGAGTTTACTCCTCTTGTTCTTGATTGAACTTCTGAACTTGTTGAAGGTATATCACAACATTTGTGGCGTTCCTCCTTGTAACATGGGTTCTTGAGACGGTTCTTCAACTGGTCTATATTTTAATGTAATCTAGGTTCTTGAAACGAGTTCTCAACGGGTTTAGATTCTCCATTCATAGAGCTGCGTTTGGCTTTCTTGGGTTCCTTCTCCAATATTGTTGTTGGGTCTCAAAAAGGGATCCAAACTTAGGGTAGAGTCCCCATATATATAGTCAAATTATAAAGGTACAGTAAGGATAGAAAGATAAAATAAAGATAAAAAGGAAAGTCCTAGTAAACTAGGAAATAACTCCAACACTCCCCCTCAAGCTAGGCACAAAAATATCAACTAAGTCAAGCTTGACAACAGAGTCCTGATGAATAGATGAAGTGATAAGTTTGGTGAAAACATCTGCAACCTGATCGTTTATATGATTTGTCCTCACAAACAATGGAGAGACAATACCACAGCTAGCCTTCTCCCAAAGAAAGTGAACATTGATCTTTATATGCTTCGTCCTTTCGTGTAATACAGAGTTAGAAGCGAGTTGAATAACAGATTGATTATCACAATATAATGTGGATGGAGAAGTCACTAGAAATCCCAACTCGTCAAGAATCGATCATAGCTAGATAATCCCACACGTGCCAAGTGCTAGTGGCCGATACTCTGCCTCTGCTGACGAGCGGGAGACAAACTGCTTGTTTCTTGCTCTTTCAAGAGATAAGATGAGTCCCTCGAAAAGCACAGAAGCCCGTAGTAGATCGACCATCACACGCTCCCCCATAATCTAAATCTGAATAACAGACTAAAGAATCAGTCTGAGATTCTGATGCGTAGGACAACCCAAGTCCAGGACAAAACTTGAGGTACCAAAGAATATGATAAACTGTATCAAGATGAGGCTGACATGGCCTGTGCATGAACTGACTAACTCGGCTAACAACAAATGAAATGTCTGACCTAGTGTTGGCTAGGTAGAAAAGTCTACCTACCAACCTCCAATAGACAATCGGATCTCTCAACTCCTCACCTTCAGTAGTAAGCTTCAGGTTTGGAATCATGGGTGATGATGCTGGTTTGCACCCCAGTATCCCAATGTCTGAAAAAAGATCCAGAACATACTTTCTCTGAGAGAGAACAACACCCTTGCTACTACGGGCAACCTCAATCTCAAGAAAGTATCGGAAAAATCTAAGGTCCTTCACATCAAAGGCCTTCCCAAGGTCTACCTTAACCTGCACAGTCCCAGAAACATCATCCTCAATAATAATATCATCAATATATACTAAAAGGATGACACACTGTCCAAAAGTATTTCGTCGAATAAAGTAGGTATAATCATAATGATATCTAGTGAACCCCAAACATACGACTACATCACTAAAGCGAGAGAACCAGGCTTGTGGTGACTGTTTTAGTCCATAAAGAGACTTACACAATCGACATACCTTTCAAGCATACTCCCCCGCACAACGAAAGCCCGATGGTGCATCCATATAAATAATCTCATACAGTTCACCGTGAAGAAACGCATTCTTCACATCTAACTGATGAAGAGGCCAATAGTTCTCCACATCCATAGAATATAATCAACCAAACAGTAGTTAATTTTGCCATGGGGGCAAATGTAGCACCAAAGTCACGAATAGATACCTGAGTAAAGCCCTTCGTCATAAGCCTAGTCTTGTGACAATCAATAGTACTATCTATAAGAAACTTCAGGGTGTAAACTCAGCCACAGCTAACAGGTTTCACCCCTGAAGGTAAAGAGACAAGATATCATCATGTATGATTACCCTAAAGAGCCTCCATCTCTGTTTGCATGGCAAGAACCCATTGGGGCTCCTACATAGCCTATGAAATAGAGAGAGGAACTGGCGTATCTGATAAGGCCATGCTATAAGCTCGAAATGTAGGAGATAGATCACCAAAAGAAACATAGGCAGAGAACTGAAAAGTATTACTTGCATCACCCGAGGTAGAGGAGACATCAGCTGGGGGATGAGAGCAAGGGCGACGAACATAAACCTGCAAAGGAAGAGAGACTGGTGACTCTGTACTGACAGGAATTAGTGACTCTGGAGAAGGAGAGACTGAGAACTCTATAGTGATTGTGACTAATGATGCTGGCTCCTATGGTAACGAAAAATCAAAGGGAATATCATCAACTGGAGGGACAAACACATGATTGGAAGTAAAATAAGGAATATGCTCAAGAAAAGTAACACCTAGACTGTGATACATATGTCGTCTGACAGGATCATAACATCGATACCCCTTAGACTAATTACAATAGCCCACAAAGACACAACAAATTACTTTATCATCAAGCTTATGACGAGTAGGAGACCGATCCTGAACAAAACATGTACAGCCAAAAAACACGAGGAGGGATTGAAAAAAGTGTCCGCTCAGGGAATAAGATCTGTAAGGGAGCCCTATGCTGAAGAACACGACTCAATGTACGATTGCACAAAAAGGTAGAAGTCAAAATAACAAAATGCCAATAAGATTTTGGTACCCCCATACCTTTAAGTATACAACGTACCATCCCTATCAAACTCCTATTTTTCCTTTTAGCAACTCCATTTTGCTTAGGAGTATATGGACAAGTGAGTTACTGAAGGATACCCTGAGAAGAAAGGTGAGACACTAAGGCATCAGAGATATATTCTTTGGCATTATGTGATCGAAGAGCACGAACAACGACATCAAATTGTGTCTTAATCATCTGGAGAAAATGAGTGATTATAGGGAGTACATCAGACTTCCTATGCAAAAGGTAGAGCCAAGTACAATGAGTATGGTCATCTATAAATGTCACATAGTATCGAACACCTGACAGAACAGTAACAGGAGAGGGTCCCTAAATATCAGAGTGCATTAGGTCAATGGCTTGGGTGACTAATGCATGCGAGGAATATAACTTGTCCTAACATGTTTCGATAGAGAACATATACCACAGTCAAGTTTACTACCAACACAAGCATTGCTCAAAGTAGGAAACAACATACATAAATATTTAAAATTTGTATGCTCAAAATGATCATGCCACAACTGAACAGTTTGTGATGAAAAATCATAACGACAAGTACTAGGTAAAATACTAGCATGCAAGCTAGGAATAGATAAAGACAAAATAGATACATGTGATGTAGGTGGAGGAACTGGTGAAACTAGAGGTAAATCGCCTAGATAATACAATCCATCTCTCTCATGTCCCCTGATAATAATCCTCTTGGTACTCAGGTCAGAACACGAATCAGGTAAGAACACAACCACACAGTGAAAATCTCTGGCTAACTGATGTACGGATAATAGATTCATGGCCAACTTTGGCACATGAAAAACTGAATGTAATGTAAAGTCATCTAGGAGGCGGACTATACCTCTACTAACAATAGGAGCATGTGTTCCATCTGCTAGTTGAACATGTGTATGTAACTGCTCTTTAAAGGTGGTAAAGTGATGAGCCTCACCTGTCATATGACCATTCACACCCGAGTCGAGCATCTAAAGAGGAGACAGACTTGTGCGAGCGAGAAAGACACAAGATATACCTGTAGTGGTGGCAGTAGTAGAAGTTGCTCCCTGAGAAGCCAGGGCGGACATAAATCTATCCAATTAGGAGGTGATAGCATTCAAATCACTCTACCAAGCAAGAACAATAGGAGTAGTAGCAGGAGCAGCGACAGTAGGTGATGGTATCTCAGCAATAGCAGCAGTACAGCCACTAAGAAACAGCTTAAGCTCCGGATGGAGCTTTCAACAAGCAGTCCTAAGATGTCCTGGTCAGCCACAATAATCACACTGACGAGAATCCCCCTGTTTGCACTGATCTAGGATGCCTTGACAGTGCTGGTTCGAGCGCTGTCCACCTCTGGTTAAGGATCCTGAACGAGACCTGACAGTAGCTGCAAAGGGCCATTTGGTCGGCCGGAGGAGTCAAGGCTGAAACTGGAAGGGATGCAATACGGACACGGCGCTCATGTTGCTCAATCATCGCACACACCTCATAGAGAGACGGAAGGCTCATCATCGACAAAGATCTGTGAACTAGGTCCTTCAAACTCATCATAAAGTTCCATAAGGAACTTGTGAATCCTATCCTCTTGCTCTCGAGTATACAAGAATGCTGCTCCCTCGGACTCTATCCTAGGAATAGAGCCCGAGGGAGCAGTACCAAATGATGTGAACCCCAATCGACTTGCTTTGAGACCCAACAACAATATAGGAAAAACAACCGAAGAAAGCCAAACTCAGGTCTATGGATGGTGAATCTCTAAACTCGTTGAGAACTCGTTTCAAGAACCTAGATTATATTAAAATCTAGACCCGTTGAAGAACCCATCTCAAGAATCCAGATTACAAGGAGGAATGACACAAAGGTTGTGATCTACCTTTGATAAGTTCAAAAGTTCAATCAAGAACAAGAGGAGTAAACTCAACTCAACTTACAATTAAAATTTATTATGTATCTCTTTCTTCCCTCAAACTCACTTTTTAATCTCTTTTGATCATCATGCACCTGTCTAGGTGTTAACGGTACGAGTGTTACAGGTTTGTCATGCATTACAAAAGAATATCTATTTCTATATCCATCATGCATTACTTGCCTATCAAACTGACATGGACGTCCCAAAAGCAAATGATCACATGCATTGGGACTACATCACACAAAACCTCATCAACATACCGCCCAATGGAGAAGGACACGAATACCTGCCTATTCACTTTAACCTCCCGACATTCATTCAACCACTGCAACTTATAAGGAATAGAGTGCTAAATAGTAGGCAAATTAAGTTTCTCAACTAATATGGTACTACATACCTTATTATTGATATGGCAGCGAGTATGAAAGATGTTGTCACGTTGTGCCTCGTTGTGATAAATTACCATAGTGATAAATTATCGTTTTATCCCTTTTTCATAAAAGTTTAAATTTACTCGGGTTTTACAATTAATACATACTAAAATTTAAAAACTAAAAACTGACTTAAAATGTGGAATGATCAAGCCTTGACTCAACTATCTATGACTACTAAAAGGCTTTGATCATAAGACAGGGTGTTTCAACGCATTATAGGAGTAACAGGACTTCTGTCCAGACACGTGTAAATGACCATCCTGATGCACTGAAATTACAAAAAGAACGTCAAGCTTTCAAAAAATTTCATCTGGAATTGTGGTTAGGGTTGTCCGTACTCAATGGATAGTGTCAAATTAGCTTCTCTTTAAAATTAAAAAATTTTCTTAGTGTCAAAACTTGATCTTTCAGAGTTAGAAAATTTTAATATCATCCATGAAACAAGTCTACCACAAAAAACAATTCTAAAAAAATTATACTAACCTATAAAGATTACTACATACTAAACACAAAAATTGATGCATACAATACTGCATACAATACATGAAATTTGATCCACCCTAACCTAAACATTACATTGTCCCCAATGTATGATCTAACATTTAAATCAAAAATAAAATGCATAAGTAAGGGAAGGAGACATATCTCACATAGCATTGCATCAACCTAAAAACATGGAACTAAACAACATAAAGGCTATAAATTGAAAAAAAAATAATTAACTAAAATAGAAAAAAAATAAAATCTAATTAGTAATATACAATGTTTCCATGTTAACTAGATTAATCTAGATTCAAATCTAAATTGATCCTCTTACCACCACACACCAATGTCTTAATCTTGTCAAGTGGTAATACTTCCTTAGCCTTTTGATTTGAACCTGTTTCCTGACTTGCTGTAAAACCGGGGTAAATTTAAATTTTTTTTAAAAAGGGCAAAATGGTCATTTTGCCACTATAATGAGAAATTGAAATATGCACTTTCTAGAACTCGTATGACACAACGGACTTCGGCGCTAAATTCGTATTGCAAAATTTAGTCATCTTGTCAAATTTCGTCTAATTTCAAGATAGTCAAATTTTACTTGTTGTTCGTGGCAACTGGATGGCTATTGACTTCACAAAGGTCCACAAAAATTGAAAAATTGAACTTTCCTTATAATTAAATAAAATTTCAAATAAAATTAATTTGAACTTAAACCAGAATGAAATAAATTGTTTCGGGACAAGAACGAACCCAAATAAGTGAGAGACACTTGGTGCGATCTGAGCAAAGTCTTGAAAATTATAAATAGGGGTAATTAATTGATATTTTAGTAGAAATATCTGTTGAAAGTGCTGGCTCCAATGTGTGAGAGAAAGAGGGACAAAAAATTATTCTTCCTTCGTCGATTCTCGGAGTTTCATCTGTCAGAATTTGTCGAGCCAAGGCTTAAAGTTCATCTCCTCGATGAGCGCTACGTCTACGTACCAAGAATGGGGAATTTCACCAAAGATCCAAAGAGGGGATTGGGGGGAAATCAAGTTTTGGAGGTCTTGGGAGGTGTTCTTGAAGCTTTTGTCTTCGGTTTACGCTCCAAGAGATAGGGTTTCTCATAGTTGCCTTCATTCCTAACCTAAAATGTCTATAAGGGATGGTTAGGGTATGTGGTTATACATATAACTTGTTATAGTTATGAAAATGAGAAAAAAACATAGAAATGACGTAAATGAATTTCTAGCTTGAATTTGATAAATAGAAGTTTCTTGAGTAAATTGAAATAACATGCTTGAGTTGAGTTATGTGATAACTTGTGAGAATTATATGCTTATTAATATATTGAGCATAATGATGATTTATGGAAGTTATATGCTCATGATATAAATTTTCATGGAATATGATGATAAGTGATAAATGTTGCTCATGTGGCATTCATTACACGGGACATGACATGAATAAGCAATAGTTCATTATAACCCGGTGATTGGATACGCACTTCGTTGGTATAAGAGCCTATAAAGTGTGTCAGTGTATGCAGGACTGTTGATAGAAGTCCATGAATTCCGTGTCGCTTGGGTGCCGTTGGTGTAAGTCCATGAATATCCACCCCCAAGAAAGACCCTAAATTTGTAAACGTCATTTGATGTGTAACTTGGATGACGGATTCATAGACATTGACACTTGCATGTGTTGAGGAGACGGGAAGGGCTCGGATTGAGTGTGTGAATGAGTCTTACCTCATTGCATGACATGTCATAATAGATTTCATCATTATGTTGCATGGACTTGATTGGAATTGTTGTGGATAATTGAATGTTGTATGTGAGCATTCCATGTGTATCTAAGTGGGGAAAAGCCTCTGTAGGAAATATTCTACTGAGCGTGGTTCACCCTATAGATGATGTGAAACCCGCCAAAATAACGAGATCCAACAACAAAAGGAACCCAAGATCGTTCTACAATCAGATTTGAATGAAAGACCTCGACTTGTTGTTTACGACAAATATGAACCTCGGTATATATGACCTCAACCCACTGTATGTGTGAAACAAGAACCTTGGTATAAAGGAAGACGCCACAAACGGTGTGAAAACCCGTTTGATAAGTCGTTGGTGAACGCCACGGAAAATCCCGATAAGTTCGTCTAGTTCTTTAAAGAACCAAAGAGAAAAATACTCTCACAATTTGCTGAATAATAATCTGACTTTTCATTGATTTGAATGCCTATTTATAATGCTGGTCATTACAAGAATTAGGAAACTTCCTAAAATAGAGATTAAGAAATATCTCTTACTTGTTGGTAAAAAAATATCTCTTATTTTCCTAAGACTCTTACTTGAAGAAAAGAAAAACAATCAGCCCTTTAATTGACTGATCACATGCCTAAATAGAAAAAGGAAAGTACTTGGCATTCAAGCCTTAAAATCAAACCTCCAAAAGAGTGAATAGTGCATGGTTACTGCAGCGTGAATAGTGCAATGCTACAGTAACTTTGAAAACCCTAGTTCATAAGAAATAAAACATGTGGGCTAAGCATCCTTAAGCCCACTTACTCTAATAATAATAATCCTTTAACAAATTGGAGGCCTTAACAACAATAGGTCAATTTAAGCTTAGCCTTAGCCCCTAGCCGGATTCTTCTACAACTTGAATCAAGCTAATGAATCTTTGTTGTCCAAGTGGATCATGGTCAATGGGCCTCCACGAACTTGCTTGAGTCCATGCCTCTTGAATCAGTCCATTGAGTACATCTTTAAACTTCCTTGCTCGTGCTCTCGTAGCTGGCCCAATTGGAACTTGAACTAAGTCCCTTGAAGTTGCGCCATGATTCGCATCATTCCCCTCCTCTTGCAAAGGATTTTCCCTCAAATCATCACCTACATCAAAAAGACTCAAATCAGTAACATTAAAAGTAGCACTTACATTGTACTCACCAGGTAAATCTAGCTTGTAGGCGTTGTCATTGATGCGCTCTAGGACTTGGAAAGGACCATCTCCTCTTGGAAGCAATTTGGAACGTCTTTGCGCTGGAAATCTCTCTTTTCTCAGATGCAACCAAACCCAATCTCCGAGTTCAAAAATCATCTTATGACGCCCCTTGTTGGCTTGCTTTGCATACTGCTCCATTCTTCGCTCAATGTTGAGTCTTGATTTCTCATGAATCTGCTTGACAAAGTCAGCTTTCTTCTTGCCATCTAAATTAACATGCTCAGTCAAAGGTAAAGGAGATAAATCCAATGGAGTCAAAGGATTAAATCCATACACAATTTCTAATGGTGAAAATTTAGTAGCAGAATGAACAGATCGGTTATAAGCAAACTCAACATGCGGTAAACATTCTTTCCATGTCTTGATGTTCTTTTTAATGATTTCCCTCAATAAAATAGACAAAGTCCTATTTACTATTTCAGTTTGACCATCAGTTTATGGATGACAAGTAGTAGAAAATAATAGCTTAGTACCTAGCTTACACCACAAAGTCGTCCAAAAATAGCTCAAGAATTTAGCATCTCTATCTGAAACAATTGTTCTAGGCATGCCATGTAATCTCACAATCTCTCTAAAGAATAAGTCAGCAACATGCGAAGCATCATCCGTTTTGTGACAAGGAATAAAGTGTGTCATCTTAGAAAATCTATCCACAACCACAAAAATTGAATCTCTCCCACGCTTAGTCCTTGGTAATCCTAACACAAAGTCCATTGAAATATCAATCCATGGCTCACTAGGAATTGGTAAAGGAGTATACAAACCATTGGACTACACTCTGGATTTAGCTTGCCTACATGTGACACATCTACCACAAATTCTTTCAACATCTCTTTTCATGTGAGGCCAATAGAAGTGTTCCTGCAAAACAGCTAAAGTCTTTGTAACTCCAAAATGTCCCATTAGTCCCCCACCATGAGATTCTTGCACTAACAACTCCCTCAAGGAACAATTAGGCACGAATAGCTTATTCTCTCGAAACAAGAATCCATCAAGCCTAAAGAACTTACCACAACCGGTTTTCTCATAAGCCCGGTATTCCTCACAAAATTCGTGATCATCAACATATAAATTTTTAATGTGCTCAAAACCAAGCAATTTTGCATCAAGTGTGGAGAGAAATGTATACCTGTGAGAAAGTGCATCGGCGACCACATTCTCCTTACCTTGCTTATATCGGATGACGTATGGAAACGTCTCAATGAACTCCACCCATCGCGCATGCCTTTTGTTTAGCTTGTGCTGGCCCTTTAAGTGTTTCAAGGACTCATGCTCGATGTGAATCACGAATTCCTTAGGCCATAGGTAGTGTTGCCATGTCTCTAAAGCTCGAACCAATGCATACAACTCCTTGTCATAAGTTGGGTAATTTAAGGCTGCCCCACTTAGTTTCTCGCTGAAGTAAGCAATTGGTTGTCCTTCCTGCATAAGCACCGCTCCTATGCCAGTACCTGAAGCATCACATTCATTCTCAAATGTTTTCAAAAAGTTAGGTAAAGACAATAAGGGGGCATTGGTCAGCTTCTCTTTGATTAATTGAAACGCCTTTTCTAGTTCTTCTCCCCATCTAAATCCAACATTCTTCTTGATCACTTCGGTAAGTGGTGCGGCTATGCTACTAAAGTCCTTCACAAACCGCCGGTAGAAACTAGCAAGTCCATGAAAACTACGAACATTACTTAAATTTGTGGGACTCGGCCATTCTTGGATTGCACGTACCTTCTCTTCGTCAACCTGTATACCTTGTGCACTAACAACATATCCCAGAAATACAAGCTTAACGGTATGAAAAGTACACTTCTTTAGATTAGCAAACAACTTTTCTTTCCTAAGCACATCTAGAACAGATTTCAAATGGACCACATGATCTTCCATGTTTTTGCTATAAATGAGTATATCATCAAAGTAGACAACAACAAATCTGCCTATAAATGCACTCAAAACATGATGCATAAGTCTCATAAAAGTGCTCGGAGCGTTAGTCAATCCGAAAGGCATAACTAACCATTCATACAAACCATATTTTGTTTTAAAGGCTTTTTTCCATTAATCTCCTTCCTTTATTCTAATCTGATGATAACCACTCTTTAAATCAATCTTAGAAAATACACAAGAACCATGCAGCTCATCTAACATATCATCTAAGCGAGGAATAGGATGACGATACTTTACCGTTATGTTGTTGATGGCTCAGCAATCAACGCACATTCTCCACGTCCCATCCTTCTTAGGTACAAGTAAAACCGAAATAACGCATGGGCTCATGCTCTCCTTCACGTGCCCTTTCTCTAACAACTCACTTACCTGCTGTTGAAGCTCCTTTGTCTCCTCGGGATTTCTCCTATAGGCTGGTCGATTTGGAATTGTCGCACCGGGAACAAAATCAATTTGTTGTTCAGTTCCTCGGATTGGAGGTAACCCATATGGAGTTTCCTCAGGAAAGACATCCTCATACTCCTGCAAAAGAGAAACAACGGAACTAGGCAAAGCAAAGTCAAGTTCGTTAGTGTTTAGAAATGCCTCTTTGTACCATAGTACAATCATCGGCTGATTTGAAAACATGGCTCACTTAATTTTACTCACTTTTGCATAAAAATTCTTTTGTTTTCTCTCTGATTTTCTCTCAATGGCCGCATTTTGATTTTATTTTTCTCTCTCATTTTTCTCGGCCTCTCTCTGATTTTCACTCTTTTTCTTTTGTTCACTCTCTTTCTTTTGATCACTTTCTTTCTGCAATCTCACTTGATCCTCATATACTTGCTGTGGTGTCAATGGTACAAGAGTGATTGATCATTGATTAAGCACAAAGGAATATTTGTTCGTAAAGCCATCATGCTTCACATGCCTATCAAACTGCCATGGACGCCCTAGCAATAAATGTCCTGCTTGCATTGGTACTACATCACACAACACTTCATCTTTGTACTTACCAATTCGAAATGCAACTAACACCTGCTTGTTTACCCTTATCTCAACACTATCATTTAACCATTGCAACTTGTACGGTTTTGGGTGCTTTAACACGGGTAGTCCCAACTTCTCCACCATAATTGTGCTTGCAACATTAGTACAACTACCACCATCAATAATCACACTACACACATAGTCTTTGATATAGCACCTAGTGTGAAAGATGTTCTCTTGCTGCTCTTCATCAACCTCCTTTGCATGCAAGCTCAATGCTCTCCTTGCCACCAATGTCAATGCGTTAGGGGCTAAATATTCCTCCTCGGAAACGTCCTCCAATGGTGGCATGCCATCGGTGTCGGAATCTTCGCTGTCGGTCACAATTTTACCATTGTCTTGCAACACCATGACCTGCTTGTTTGGACATTGACTTGCTATGTGTCCCCTGCCTTGACATTTAAAACATTTAATGTCACGATTCCTAGAGGTAGAAGTGTTGATTTTACCTTGAGGAATGTGGGTTGCATGAGACCCAGCCCTCCTCTTGAGTTGTTGCTCCACTTTGATGGCCATGTGCACCATATCTTCCAACTCCACATAATGCTGCATCTCTACCTTATCTTGGATTTCCCGGTTTAGTCCGAGTAAAAACCTAGCCATTTTAGTCTCTCGATCTTCCTCTACATTGGCTCGGATCATAGCAATCTCCATCTCCTTGTAATAATCCTCAATGCTCCGGCCTCCCTGTCTAAGGCCTTGTAGCTTTTTGTACAACTCTTGGTAGTAGTAGCTTGGAACGAACCGCTTTCTCATCACCGTTTTCATCTCCTCCCATGTCTCTATTGGTCGTTCCCTATTTCGCCTCCTGTTTATAACAAGCTGGTCCCACAAGTAATAGCATAGTCAGAAAACTCAATCACCGCTAATTTTACCTTCTTTGCTTAGGAATAGTTGTGACAATCAAATACAAACTCCATCTTCTTCTCCAACTCAAGGTATGCTTCAGGATCGGATCTACCTTGAAATGATGGAATCTTCATCTTGATACCACCTAAGTTGTTATCTTCCCGGTTCCTAGCTTCTCTAAACCGCCCTCTATGTCTCCTATTACTAACAACAGAATTCCGATCATCTTCTTCATCAAAACCAACTCCATAAGGCTCTTCATCTTCTACCCTTACTTCCCTCAGTTGAGCTCTTTCCCTTCTACGCGCATTAGAGACGTTTTGTGGCTGCCTCTCATGTGTATTCTCAATCTGATCTATCCGTTCGTGAACTTGCTCTAGTTCCAACTACATCACACGCCTCATCTCACTCATCATGACCTCCATAAACAATTTCGGATCAGCAAGATCCGTAGCATTGTTGTGAGTCATAATTGCTGCAAAACAAAGTTAGAAAAAATAAAAATAAAAACGAATAAGGACCTCACAATTCCCTCCCTTAAGTGTTTACACTCAAGAATGTGGATCACTCTACACTCGTGTTTCACTCAAAATAGATGGCTTTTTTTAACCCTCTAATGTTCTCACCACTCTTGCCTTTTTCCACTCGATAATTCTCTTTTAGTTCTTTTGAAACTAAACAAACAATTCAAAATTTCTAGCAACAATTCACCAAGAACTCATCAAGGAATTTCGGGTTTTAAGAGTAAGAATTCAAGGAACACGGCTGACTAGAATTTTGGAATAACAAAAATATCTGAATTTTGGGTTGAGGTGATTTTCGGGCTTATTGGACCAAAACAAATAGATGAAAACAACTAGAACCAAACAATTTCGGACTTTCTCTCTCTCACTTTTTTTTGACTCCTTTCTGCCTTCTCTTTTTTTTTTTTGACTCCTTTCTGTTTTTTTTTTTTGACTTCTTTCTGCTTTTTTTTTTGTTATGAACAACAACTATCTTTTGATAGTAACAAAATAAGATATCGTAACAAAATACGAGCGGAATGGGAGTAGAGGATATTCGGCTAGACTAGAATTTGTGAACCGAATTTGGGAGTAAAGAACACAGAATAAAGAAAGAAAGGTTTTTTTTAAAACAAAAAAGATAGGCAAACCTGAACTTGAACCTTTGCTCTGATACCAAATGATGTGAAACCCGCCAAAATAACGAGATCCAACAACGAAAGGAACGCAAGATCGTTCTATAATTAGATTTGAATGAAAGACCTCGACCTGTTGTTTACGACAAACATGAACCTCGGTATATATGACCTCAACCCATTATTTGTGTGAAACAAGAACCTTGGTATAAAGGAAGACGCCACAAACGGTGTGGAAACCCGTTTGATAAGTCGTTGGTGAACGCCACGGAAAATCCCGATAAGTTCGTCTAGTTCTTTAAAGAACCAAAGAGAAAAATACTCTCACAATTTGCTGAATAATAATCTGACTTTTCATTGATTTGAATGCCTATTTATAATGCTGGTCATTACAAGAATTAGGAAACTTCCTAAAATAGAGATTAAGAAATATCTCTTATTTTCCTAAGACTCTTACTTGAAGAAAAGAAAAACAATCAGCCCTTTAATTGGCTGATCATATGCCTAAATAGAAAAAGGAAAGTACTTGGCATTCAAGCCTTAAAATCAAACCTCAAAAATAGTGAATAGTGCATGGTTACTGTAGCATAAATAGTGTGGTGCTACAGTAACTTTGAAAACCCTAGTACATAAGAAATAAAACATGTGGGCTAAGCATCCTCAAGCCCACTTACTCAAATAATAATAATCCTTTAACAAATTGGAGGCCTTAACAACAATAGGCCAATTTAAGCTTAGCCTTAGCCCCTAGCCGGATTCTTCTACAACTTGAATCATGTTGATGAATCTTTGTTGACCAAGTGGATCGTGGTCAATGGGCGTCCACGAACTTGCTTGAGTCCATGCCTCTTGAATTAGTCCATTGAGTACCTCTTTAAACTTCCTTGCTCGTGCTCTTATAACCAGCCCAATTGGAACTTGAACTAGGTCCCTTGAAGTTGTGCCACGATTCGCATCAGGAAAGACATTTTAGGTGTGGAGTATACACCGGTGGACGGATCTCATTTGGGCCATCAAGGGTGAAGAGGGGCCAACATGTGGCCTTTAAAATCATATTTTGTAAAACATTGTGAAAACGATGTTTTTGACCTATAAATTCATGTAAATGAATGTAATAGAACTTGTAGGTAACAAGTTTTATGTTGAAAACGTTGTCAATTAGGTGTGGGATGATTTTGTTATGGTTTGGAGTGGGTTTGAAATAAAAAAAGGTTGAAAAAGGCAAAACTGGACAGACAGTACCGATACCGTGTACCCGTATAGTCAACTCCAAAGAGCAAATCGTATCGGTACGTAGTATCCGTACACTTTCCCAAATTTTCAACTTTTCAATGTGCTTTGCCATGCTTTTGGCCTATGTTTCCTTTCCCTCCAATGATGTAAATGGACCCTAATGAGGTATAATCAACGACATATTGGACTTGAGTTGGATCCAATGAATAATTAAACCCAGATTGCTTTTATAGGTTATAATCCCGATTAAGGGGATGCTATCATGTGGTGTCAGGTTATACAACATTCACAGGTCTTTCTGCGGGTTGATGGATTATCAACGGTTAACAAAGACCCTCGGATTTGGGGGTGTCACACCTGTTTTTTGTCATACAGCCAAGTATAAGTAGTGAAATTTTAGTTATCCGAGTTTAAGTCCAAGATTGATCCCATAAAAGTTTTAATAATTGGAATTTAAAATAAGAACAACAAAGTTATTGTTAAAGCAATGTAACATTAAATAACTTGTGAAGTGAGCTTAGATTGATAACTAGTCTAAGTAAATAAAATGTGTAGGTAAACTGTGAAAAGACATTAATATAAAAGTTACCCTTTAGTTTAATGATCTCATATGCTTTATAATGGATACGTACTGAAAATGCCACCTTGCAACAATTAACTTTCCTATCACTAGAAAGTCAACTAGTAGGTCTGATGTATATTATACCATAACACAACAACTGTTTAGGTTAGCTGGTAGTATATACAACAATTGACTAATTCAAGTAAAGCAGAAGGTCAATTGGTAATTTTATAGTATGTATCAGTTAAACAACCCTAGTGAACCAGAAGGTCAAGCCATTCAAGAGGATCACTTAGGTTATTCATCTGATAGCTTTGTACCATGCAACAGTTAAACATCCTTAGTGCACCAGAAGGTCAAGCCATTCAAATGGAACACTTTAGATATTCCACTAGCAGGTTGATGATTCTTTGATGACATAATTCCGGGCTACGTATTGAACTGAAAGCATTGACTATGCTGAGACTTAACCCGTCTATAATCAATCAATCAATCAATCAACTTTTACATAGCACCTAATTACGTACATCATTGTATCATGCACGAAGTACATAATAATAGATTGTATGATATTGAATATTATGTACTGCTTGGTGCTTATAACCATGAGTATATTATAAATATAACCACTCATCAGTTAAGGGAGGTATATATATCAATAAAGCATAACTAAACATCAACATTTCCATAATTTAACTAATAATATACATATGTTCACCTTTCATTGAAAGGTATAAGTAAACTACTCACACCCCATTGCTACAAACAAGCAAGAAGTGTAGGTAAGTTTCATTACAATACTAAATATTATATAGACATCGATACTCCTTTCCCAAGGAATAATTGAAATACAACCACCCTTAATATTAGTTAAAACACAAAGGTGGCGGAAGTTCAACCCTCCAAGTAGAAAGACACAACAGAAAGGTAGAAATAACAGAATTTTGGTTGGAAAGTAGATTGGACCGGATCTCCTCTTGGATTCTTGAATCTTTCTATAAATTTCTCTCCTTTGGATTCTACTGAAACTCCCTCTCTTCAACCATCCCAAAATGAAGGCTTCAAAAGCCTATTTATAGGAAAATTAGGAAGCTGTTGGTGAAAGGATAACCTTGAAATGCATAAGAGGCCATCTGGACGCCACCACCACCATCCAGACAGTGCTCGTTTGTTGGAATGTGGTGGTGGTTCCACAATATTCTTGCATGTTCCTTATTTAATTTACACTTGCTTCCTTTGTTGATTCAAGCTTTGACAGATTGCTTCTCACGATTTTCCGCACAAAACCTTGAAATTTCAGCCATTACACACATAAAACTCTAATTTATGCACTAACCCTAATTTACAGTTTTTAACAGTTTTATTTTACAAAATTTACTTATTTAATTATTCTAATTTACATACTAATTAGGGTTAATTACACTCCCCAACCTAAACTTTACTAGTCTCTAGTAAATAAAAACAAAACAAAATAAAATCACTTTCGTGGATTTTCACGATTGCATTTAGCATATGCAACAAGTCGTTAAACCCCTAGGTGATCCCTAGTGGATGAATTTTGTCTCGTGAAGGTTTCTAGTGAAGCTACCTACAAACTTTAATAGTTAGGAGTTCATAATTCATACTTTGCACAAATAAAATTCAATCAATATTCCTCTACATTGCTAAAATGCTTCCTTTTTCTGATCACTATAAGAGTAACACACATTAGTTGTAATATTATCCATATATTTTTATAAAAACTTGTGTGTGAGTGTCTGCAATGATTTCTTTATCTCAAAAATCACTCAGTGAATATTACCAAAATTCATTGTAGTTTTGATGTCAATCCTCTCCTAGAATACACTCAGCAAAGAATATACATATGTTATAGTGAATATTCACTTCAGTAATTACATGTGATTGAAATATTAAAGCAAAGTAATATCACATGTAATATATCAAAAGAATGGTTATTTGAATAGAATTGGACTTTGACATAATCTCATGAAGGACTATTAACACTACATTAAACATATTATTAACATTCTGCCTTTTTGGATTGATAGGATTAATACACATGTATGATATCTGGAATAAAAAAAGACTTTATTAGGGTTGTAATGTGGCCATCCTTTTAGGGTTTAAGAAACAACGTTAATGAAATTCAAAAACTATCCTTTCTTCATATTGTGGGACACATCTTCTTAGCTATCTAAGACTTGCACATTCATTCTTTTCATTTTTTTTACTTTCTTGGCTCTTTTTTTCTTTTTTTCTTTTCTTTAAATTTCTTTCACAGATTTTTCTTTTCTTTGAACAGTAATCACCTTTTTCTTTTCTTAGCTATTTTCTACCTTTCTTTCATTTTGTGCTTTTCTATATCAGTAAGAGGGTGCAAGAAAATTAGATAGTAAAGGTAAGTTTAATATATATTTTCATGTGGTTCGGGTATTTTTCGAGTTTCATGAAATGAATTTAAACTCTTTTAGGCTCAATCACGGTTAACTAAGGATATAATTTTGTAAAATAAATGGTCAAAACTCAAAATTATTTAAAAATGACCTCAGATCATTTTCCAAAAATCATATACATGCATAATTTCTAAGTAAAAGCATTTTAAGGATAATGCTAACAATATAATCTAATGAGTGCTAATCAAAACAAAACTAATGAGATTATTCAAAGAAAATTTACCGTTGAATTGAAGATTCTTATTTGAGTAGATGCAGAATATCTTCAAAGAAAGATTGGCTCAAATTTTGCAATTGATTTTACATCTCTACTATATATGCAAAAAGTGTAATATTTTATAAGGTTTCTAAAAAAAAGAAATCTATTTGTGCTCAATGGAATAAGTTTAAATAAAAATATTAAGATAATATAAAACTAAAATATGAAAATCCCGCATGATAAGATTTAAGACTATCCTTGCAAAGCATGAGAATAGTTACCTAATTCAATTGTGAATTATATGAAATAATCCTCCTAACTTAAAAACATAAGTTTGACATTAACTAACAAAAACAAGTTCAAAACTAAAAACAAGTTCAAAACATAAAGTAAATTCAAGTGCATAAATAAAAGATGAGTAAGAGATAGCAAAGATTTGTAGAATCTCCAGTGTCTTTGATCAAGAAGTAGACGGGCCTCCACTAAAATGTTGTCCGAGTAACCTCAACATTTCAGCCTGGTTTTGCTAATAGTCAGCCATACGTTGATTGATCTGGGTGATGCTGGTCCCAAGCTGGGTAACATTGGTCTCCAACCCTAATAAAATATGTCTTTCAGTCCTGTCATCCAGTGCTATATACGGATGATCTCCTTGTGGTGGAGACTGCTCTGGTGGTAAAAAATCATCAAGTACTTGGAATGGCTCCTCTTATGGTACTAGTGGTACTTTGGGTTGTTTCTCAGGTTGAACTCCATAGCTTTTCTTCAAAGATGTCTTGTCTAATGGTACAAAATGCTCCACCGTTTCCCACGAAGGATCTGTAATCACTTTCTTGTCTCTGCATAATTGAGAAACTAAACATAACAAATGGGAGTGAGGGTTTCTTTCCTTGCATAGTAATTTACATTTGACCCACAATGAGTTTCGGAAGATCGATCGTGTGTCCCATCCCAAAGGCATATGGGAAGTTGGCATGCTCAGTATATATCTGGTTTTTCTGAGCTCGGAGTAACAAACTATTCACTATAATCAAATTTAAAAATTCAGTGCTTGTTTGTTAAATTCCCTTGCTTTATATATTTGTGTGGCGTCCCCCGTACATAATCCCAATTGCCCGTCAATTCTATCCCTACGTTTGTCAAACTAGGTACTTGGGTGTAAGGATTTTGCGGGTTGGGATGTCTTTGCAAAGGATGAAAAATGTTGGTTATAGTAGCCGGTGTAACTGGAAAAACTTTACCCCGAACAAACACACGAAGTTGTCTTTCCCCAGTTATTTCTGCATTATTACAAAATTCACGGACCAAATAGTCATAAGCAAGAGCAACAAACCTAACATAATCTAGCTATCCACGTGCAACAAGACTTTGTCTAACTCCTATATTCTCAAAATCTTCATAAGTTACTAGATTTTCAGGAATGATAGTTTTAAATATGAAATAAGTATCATACCAGTTTTGTTGTTCAACATTCTCAAATATAACCTCATTGTAGACATTTCTTGGTTGGGGTTGCTACGAAGGTGCTTTAGGTTGTGGAGATTGGCCTCTTTGTGCTCGACAAGAAGAACCTCTTGTTCTTTGTCTTGGATCCATCTTTTCACTGATTTCTTTGTCTCTGCTTGCTTTTAACTGATTTCAATTGGTAGGAACCTTGAAAATGATATGGGTAAGTGAATGATAGGAGAAAATTTGAAGAAAAATAGTTGAATATAGCAGATTTGAGAAGAAATCTTTGAGGAACAACGACTGTTTTCGTATTCTGGCTTGCGAGGGAACTGAACCTGATCGATTTTGCAGGCTAGTGGGTATTTATATAAGCAATATTGTCCGGACGCCATCACTACCGTCCGAACGGTTCTGGTACACTGGAATTTGCATTCAGGCTGTAGAGTTATGACTGTTGAAATTCTGCCTTCTTCAGTTTAAAATCATGCAATTACAAAATTAATTATAACTTTAAACATTCTACATAACTTGCTACCTACTTTTTTTTCTTTTCAAAAATTGGTTTGTTAATTTTTTCATTTGTTTTTTTATATTTAATCATTTTCCTAAGTAATCTATAACTATTTATATTTTATGCACCATTCTCAAAATTATTCATCATTTGATCACATCTAATAAGAATTGTAATCTTTTAGATCAAAAACACCAGTGACACGGTTAATTTCACTTCTTATGTATCTTGACAACATAGGAGTAGAACAGGATGACATCTCAGGATATTCCTTACTATGCCCATACCTAATCCACTGAAGACGATCTAACACTCAACTTGAAATTGGTTCGGCACATTGATTATAATGTCTCAAATTCATTAAATAACCACACCTCACACAACCACTGAGGCGATTTGCTCATCAACATTTAGCAAATGAACTTCTCTCGCACAAGGGTTTTACTTGACTTTCAAAGATTTCTAAATTTTTAACAAATCTAGTTTTTGTCAAGATCAACAATGTATGTCTTTTGGAAAACGTCACAGTATAATTAAACTTAACCAAACCAATTTCTTGTCCATTTTACAATTATTTTTCAAAAAAATTTAAAAATGACTCAAAAAATTGACTCACTCTCCAGTTCTTTAACATCTGTCAGTCACAAAGATGAAAAAATTTATAAAAACACAACTTTTTTTTTTAATAATTTCCTCCCCCCAACCTAAATTAAACATTATCCTTAATGTATAAACAGTGAAGTATAAAAATGCTAATCAGGTGTGGAAGGTAATATAGCTGATAATTTAAAACCTAATTTGTAAAATAAATAGCAAACAATAAGTACTACTATTTACAATCAAACAACAATATAAATTTGTCAAAACACATAGGCTGGCTCTAACAACCATATAGAAGTTACATCTTGAGTAAATCCATTCACTTTGAAAACATTTCTAGTTATTAGGTTCTCAATTTCAATTGCCCTATAATCAAAAACTTGCTTGACAATGTAAGGACATGTCCATTTAGAACTTAATTTTTTAGGAAGTAAACGAAGTTATGAATTATATAACAGAACTTTCTGAGAAGGTTCAAAAGACGTCTGCATGATATTTTTATCATATTTTTTTTGTTCTAGACTTAGTAATCTTTGCATTTTCATATGCTTCATGTTTTAATTCTTCAAATTCATTAATTTGAAGTATGTGAGATATTCCAGCTTTATCCATATCAAAAATCTTCATTTTGATTGTCCAATATGCTCTATGTTCTAATTCTATAGGCAAGTGACATGGTTTGCCAAAAACTAACCAATAAGAAGACTTTCCTAAGATAGTTTTATATGCAGTACGATAAGCTCAAAGTGCATCAGTTAATCTTAAAGACCAATCCTTACGATCTGAATTCACTGTTTTTTCTAAAATGTATTTTATCTCCCTTAGCTAATTCAGCTTGTCCACTTGTTTGTAGATGATTCGGAGTGGATATTTTAGGAGAAATTGAGTATTTTTTCATAAGATTTTCAAAAAATTTATTATAAAAATGTGATCCACCACCACCAATAATGGTTCGAGAAATTCCAAATCTGGACAAAATATTTTCTTTCAAAAACTTGACCACAATTCTGTGATTATTTTTTCTACAGCAATTGCCTCTACCCATTTAAAGACATAATCAATTGCAACCAAAATGTACATATATCCAAAGGATGGGGAAATGGCCCCATAAAATTGATGTCCCAACAATAGTAAATTTCAATAATTAAAATAGGGTTTAAAGACATCATATTTATTTTTGAAATATTCTCCATTCTTTGATATCCATTACAATTTAAACAAAAGATATGTACATATTTAAAAAGAGTTGGCCAATAAAATCCACACTACAAAATTTTAGTAGCGGTTTTCTTTGAAGCAAAATGGCCACACAAGCTTCAGAGTGACAAAGCTAAATTACCTAACCAATTTCATGATTAGGTACACAACGTTTTATTATCTGATTTTTACAGTATTTAAACAAATAAGGATCTTCTCATAAAAAATTACGTACCTCACTTATAAACTTATTTCTATTAGTCCAGGAATAATTAGAAGGAATAGCACCAATAGATAAATAATTGGCTATATCTGTATACCGATGTACTTCTATTATTGCAAAAAGTTGTTCGTTTGAAAAAGTTTCTCTAGTCAGAATTGATTATTCCTTTATATCATAATTTAGCCTTGACAAGTGATCTACTACCACATTTTCAACTCTTTTCTTATCCTTAATGGTAAGATCAAATTCTTGAAGTAACAAAATCTAACATAAGAGATGTGGCTTAGCATATTTTTTAGTAAGTATTTTAAAGTTGCATGATCAGTAAATACAACAATTGACGATCCAACCAGATATGAATGAAATTTATCTAATGTAAACATAACTGATGTGAAAACCCGCCAAGAATAACGAGAACCAACAACGAAAAGGAACCCAAGATCGTTCTACGTTCAAATTTGAATGGAAGACCTCGATCCGTTGTTTATGACAAACAAGAACCTTGGTATATAGACCTCAATCCGCTGTTTGTGAAACAAGAACCTTGGTATAAAGGAAGACGCCACAAACAGTATGGAAATCCGTTTGATAAGTCGATAGTGAACGCCACGGAAAATCCCGATAAGTTCGTCTAGTTCTTCAAAGAACCAAAGAGAAATATACTCTCACAATTTGCTGAATCATAATCTGAATTTTCATTGATTTGAATGCCTATTTATAAAAACTAGTCATTACAAGGATTAGGAAACTTCCTAAAATAGCTTATCCTATTTAAGGAATATCTCTTACTTGTGGGTAAAAAAATATCTCTTTCTTTCCTAAAAAGAATAACTCACATGCCTAAATTTAAAAGGAAAGTACTTGGCATGCAAGCCTTGCAATCAAACCCTAGCAAGAATGAATAGTGCGTTGTTACTGTAGCATGAACAGTCTGGTGCTACAGTAACTCCGAAAATCCTATTTCCTAAGAAGTAAAACATGTGGGCCAAGCATCCTCAAGCCCACTTATTCTAATAATAATAATCCTTTAAATAAATTGGAGGCCTTAACATCAACGGGCCAATGTAAGCTTAACCTTAGCCGGATTCTTCTAGAACTTGAATTATATTGATGAATCTTTGTTGCCCAAGTGGATCATGCTCCATGGGCCTCCACGCACTTGCTTGAGTCCATGCCTCTTGAACCAGCCCATTGAGTGCCCTCCTTAAACTTCTTTGCTCGTGCTCTCGTAATCGGCCCAATTCTATTATACATCTTCGAATTTGTGTTTCCTTGAGCATCTTATGGATTGCATCAATAACAGCAAGTAATTCTTTCTATGTAGTAGAATAATTCATTTGTGCATCATTTAGAGTTTTGCTTGCATAGTAAATAACATAAGGTTTTTTATCTTTTCTTAGACCTATTACAACTCCTACTACATAATCACTTACATCACACATTAATTCAAAAGATAAAAACCAGTCAGGAATAGGTGTAGGAATAAGCACGTGTTTCAACTTATCAAATGTTAATTGACATGCATCATTCCATTCAAATAATACATCTTGACACAAAAGATTACATATTGGTCTAGATATTAAACTGAAATTTTTAATAAATCTTCTATAAAATTCTGCATGATCTAAAAAAGATCGAACATCTTTTATAGTTTTAGGTGGAGGAAGATTGGCCATCAAGTCAATTTTAGACTTATTAACTTCAATTCCTTTTTCAGAAACTACATGACCTAAAACAATACCTTGTGTAACCATAAAATGACAATTTTCCAATTTAAAACAAGGTTTGTTCTTTACATCGAATAGGAACTTTTTCAAGATTTTTTAAACACAAATGAAATGAATCACCATATATCGAGAAATCATCCATAAAAACTTCTGAATACCATTCCACCGTATCACTAAATATACTTAACATGCAACGCTGAAAGGTAGCTTGAGCATTACATAATCCAAAAGACATCATTTTATAAGCAAAAGTACCAAAAATACATGTAAATGTGGTTTTTTCTTGATCATCTGTTGCAATTTCAATTTGATTATAACCTGAATATCCATCTAAAAAATAATAATATGCATGACCGACTATTCTTTCCAAAACTTGATCTAGAAAAGGCAATGAAAAATGATCTTTTCTGGTGAGGGCATTTAGCTTTCGATAGTCAATACACACACGTCAACCTATGACTATACACATAGGGACTAATTCATTTTCTCAAATTTTTATTACAGTAACACTAGACTTCTTAGGGACTATCAGTGTAGGACTAACTCATTTACTATTAGATATAGGATAGATAATATTATCATTTAATAGTTTAAGTACTTCAGTGCGAACTACCTCCTTTAAGTGTGGATTCAATCTTCTTTACATCTGACAAGATAGTCTAGCATCTTCTTCCAAATATATACAATGAGTACATAGAAGTGCACTTATACCTTTTATATCTACTATTGTCCATCCAATAACACTTTGGTGAATTTTTAAAATATTTGTCAATTATTTTTCTTGAATTCCAGATAATTTTGAGGATAATATCACTGCATAGATTTCATCTTCACCCAAAAGACATATTTTAAGTTGGTTGGGAGTGGTTTTTATTCTGGTTTAAAAACTTTGACGTTGGATTCTACATTCTTAGGAAATAATTTTTCACATTTTTGGATTCCATGCTGATATATCTTCAGACTCGGTATTAGGTATATATTCTAATGTATATAACTCTTTTTTCATACATGAATTTTCAAATAAACTACAAGTTAACAACTCAACACAATTTACTTCATGCAATTCTTCTTCTTCTCTGGGTTGTTTTGCAATGTTAATAATATTTAATTGCAAGGTCATGTTTCCAAATGATAGTTTCATGACTCCATTCCTACAATTAATCAATACATTTGATGTGGTTAGGAATTGTTGACTCAAAATAACAGGTATATATGCAGATATAGGTCTAATAACAGGTATATATGCGACTAGAAATGGTCGATCCAAAACAATCAATACTACTATTTACGCATTTGATGTCACTATATATGCAGGTATAATACTTTTCCCCAACGAATTAGGTTTACCATTTTCCTTGGGGGGAAAGGATTTGTTAACCAAAACCAACACATGCTTAATTTAATGTAGGCACTCCTTCTAATTTGGACCCATCCCAAGAAAAAGTCCAGGATGTTACTACTCTTAGGAGTTGTAAAATAATTAAAAAGGCCACACCACAAGCACACACTAATCTACCTCTCCACCTGTGGTCGAGTCTATCTCCCCTAGTAAGAGTGAGTTTAGAGAGGTTGAGGAGCCTCTATGCCCTATTCGTTCTCCCTTCCCTCAAAGACACAAAAAATCCCAAAAGTTGAGTAACCATCCTAAGATTTATGAGCTTTTTAAGCAAGTAAATATCAATACACCTCTTCTAGATGCCATAAAATAGGTCCCTTCCTATGCCAAGTTCCTCAAGACTTGTGCACTGTCAAAAGGAATCAAAATATTCAAAAGAATGTCTTTTTGACTGAATACACCAGTTCCATTATTCAACATAAGAACCCTCCTAAATTCAAAGATCTATGGCGTCTCATTATCTCTAATGTATAGGGGACTTCAAGATTGATCAGTCTCTGCTTGATCTTAGGGCAAGTGTCAATTTACTCCCCTACACTGTCTACCAACAACTAGGATTTGGTGAGCTCAAGCCTACAAGCATCACTTTGAATTTGGAAAAATAGTTGAGGATGTGCTTGTCTAGGTGGACAAGTTCTATTTACTTGTAAACTTCATTGTGTTGGACTCCCAATTAGTTGCACACTCGGGGAGTAAAATTCCTATTATTTTCGATATAACCTTCCTTGCTACTTCAAATGCATTGATTAATTACAGGAATATGAATGTTGAGCTTAACATTTTTAATATAGCTAAGCAATCAGAGAGAGGAGAAGGGAGTGAGAGAGGTGCATTTTAATGGATTCATTGGAGACATACTTGGTTGAGTCCAATTCATCTAAATTTGAGTCCATTTTAGAGGAGGATTGTATGAGTCTAGCTAGGGAGCGATAGGCTTTACTTGTTCCTGTTGTTGGGTTGTGTGTGCCCAACTTTGATGAGTTGGCTCCAAGTGGCGAGAAAGCACTTTCTTCTACTAAAAAAACACCAAGACCTGAATTGAAACCTTTCGCTTCTAACTTAAAGTATGCATTCTATTGACTGCATTTTTTTGAATGTTTTTATATCTTAAACCTTGCATGTTGGTTTTGTTTAGTACTTATATTCATTGCTTTAGTTAGTTTTCATTTTATTTGGATTTATTGTGTTTTTTAGGTAATCCATTGTAATGAAGAAGTTTTAGAGTTAATTTTATGCCTTGGAGAGTCGTGGGAATAAGCTAGGAGCTTTGAACTTGGAATGAGAATCATTATAGAAAGATTCAAGTAAAGAGTGCTTGAAGCGATACGAGTTGTATTGGTTCATCAAGCTGGATATTTAGATTCTACCGATAGGGGTAAAGTCCTATCGGTTCAGATGAAACAGAGACTAGTGCTACCTGTTCATCACTGTTGTTCTACTAGTTCATCTAGAATTGAATGTAGTTCTACCGGTTTGGTGTTAAAGTTCTATAGGTAGGTCGGGGATAGAAACAGTGTTGTTGGTTCATCCGTGCATGTGGTACTAGTTCATTAGTCATTTACTTTAGTGAGAACTCTTGCTTCAGTCGGTTCCTATCTTCTCCTTAGGCTATTTCTTTGGGAGTTGAATGTGGGAAATTCTAAAGGATATTTTAATTATCCTAATGATCTGATCATATTATAAATAGGATTGAAGTTGGATCGCCTAGGCCCAAGCTCACGTTTTTTCTTCTTCTTGTAGCTGTTGCTTCGTTTTTTTTCTTCTTCCTTCTTTCATTGTTTTTCATTCACTTAGATTTATTGCAAGCATAAGTCTTCAATTTTCAATATTTGTCAAACAATTGCTAGTATTTTAGTTTTTCTGTTATAATTGCTTGTCAATTTCAATTTCAATACAAGTTTTAATTAATGTTTAATTTTAAATCTCAATTTCAATATAATTTTCTACACTTGGAAACCATAATTTATATTTTACTACTTTGAGGGTCAAGCACGTTCCTTAAGGAAAGTGAGTCATACCTTGTGGTCATCTCAGCTCACTGTACACTAGACCTAGAGTCCAAATTGTTAGAGGTCTTAGAGTATCACTGTAGTGATATAGGCTGGATCATTGCCAATTTGAAAGGTATAAGTCCTCTTGTTTGTAGTCATACCTTGAAGATGATGCAAAAAATTCTCATCAAATATAGCAAAGGTTAAACCCTGATATGAAAGAGGTTGTAAGGGCTGAGGTTCTTAAATTGTTAGATGTGTAAATTTATTCCCCACCTCAGATAATAAATGGGTCAGCCCAACCTAGGTTATGCCAAAAAAATTAGGAATTTCGGTAGTCAATAATGAAAAAAATGAGTTGGGGCCTACGCGAGTTGTCACAGGATGGCGCACGTGTATTGACTATTGTAAAATAAACCTTATCACTAGGAAAGACCACTTTTCTCTCATAGTCCTTTATCAAGGTTTAGAGTAGGATAGCGGATCATTCATTATATTGCTTCCTAAATGAGTACTCTGGGTACAACCAAATCGAGAGAACACTAAACGATCAGGAGAAAAAAGCATTAACTTGTCCCTCTGACACTTTTGCATATAGGAGGTTGTCATTTGGTTTGTGTAATACGCTTACTACATTCTAGAGATGCATGTAGAGGCTCTTCAGTGACATGGTAAAGAGATTTTTGGAAGTGTTCACGGATGATTTTTCTATTTATAGTGACTCATTTGACTTAATGTTTAATAAAATTGAAAAATATGCTCATTTGATGTGAAGAAACTAAATTAATTTTTAATTGGAAAAAATGTCACTTCATGGTGACACAAGGTATAGTGTTAGGTCACATTGTTTCATAGATTGGATAAAGCTAAAATTGATCTAATGTGCAATTTTCTTGCTCCTAAAATGTTAAAAGATGTAAGATCTTTCATAAGGCATGCAAGATTTTATAGGAGATTCATAATAAACTAAGTGCTATATCTAGAACATGTGGCATGTCGTAAGTTAGTATGTTCCCTTTGCGTGGGATGGTGCGTGCCAAAATGTTTTTGAGAATTTTAAAGGTATGTTGATTTTTGCCCCTATAGAAGCAACTCTAAGGCAAAGGAAAGATAAAAAGTCATGTGTCATTTACTATGCAAGTAAAACTCTTAATAATGCCCAAATGAATTATTCAACAACTGAAAAAGAGTTACTTGTCATAGTTTTTACTTTGGATAAATTTAGATTGTGTTTGGTAGGCTTCCTCAGTTGTTGCGTTCATTGATCATGCAGTCTTGAAATATCTATAGACCAAGAAGGATGCAAGGCCAAGATTGCTGTGATGGATAATCCTACTACAAAAATTTGATTTAATCATTAAAGATAAAAAAAATGGGTGGAAAACGTGGTGGCTGACCAACCTTCACTGTTGACTTATGATTTCTCTAAAGATAAGGTGCCTTTCAATGAAAGATTCCCAAATGAGAAATTGCTAGCAGTTTTCAGAGGTACCATTGATGCGAATCATGGCCCAACTTCAAGTGATCTAGTTAAAGTTCCAATTGGGCCGGTTACGTGAGCACGAGCAAGGAAGTTTAAGGAGGTACTCAATGGTCTAATTCAAGAGGCATGGACTCAAGCAAGTTCGTGGAGGCCCATTGACCATGATCCACTTGAACAACAAAGATTCATCAACATGGTTCAAGTTCTAGAGGAATCCGGCTAGGCTAAGGCTAAGCATAAATTGGCCCGTTGTTGTTAAGGCCTCCAATTTATTTAAAGGATTATTATTATTAGAATAAGTGGGCTTGAGGATGCTCGGCCCACATGTTTTACTTCTTATGAAATAGGATTTTTGGAGTTACTGTAGCACCGTACTATTCATGCTACAGTAATGGCGCACTATTCATTCTTGTTAGGGTTTGATTGTAAGGCTTGCATGCCAAGTAATTTCCTTTTAAATTTAGGCATGTGAGTTATTCTTTTTAGGAAAGTAAGAGATATTTCTTTACCCACAAGTAAGAGATATTCCTTAAATAGGATACGCTATTTTACAGCCCATTGGGCTGAACCTCGTGGGCCAGATTTGGGCCCAAATATGGCCTAGAATTATCATGCTTTATGGGCTGTCAAAGAGTCCAAAATTATTCCTCAAATCTTGTGCTATTATCTCTCCAAATCTTGTGATGATTATGGGAAGATCTTGGGCGATATCTTTCCAAATCTTGTGAAGATTATGGGGAGATCTTGGGGATATGCTTGGAGAAGGATCAAAGATTGGGAGATTCTTATCACAATTATGGAAGTAATTTGAAGACCAAATACTACCATTCTAGGAAGGATTATCTTCTAGAATAATCTACATTAGTGATGTTATTACCTTTATTTAATCTTCGTAGTTACTGTTCATGCCTTCCTTGGAGGCCAAGTTTAATCTACAATAATTATGTTATTTTCTATATTTTAGATTTTGGAATTATTGTTCATACCTTCCTTGGAGGCCAAGTTTTGTAGCCTATAAAAAGGCCATTTAGTGCAATGAATAAAATAACAATTATTTTGAGAGCAATAGCTTTGTGAGTTGAGAGTTTTTTCCTCTTGTTCTTTTGTGAACACTCGGCTTATCAAAGGCTTGCAACCTTTGTGGCGCCTCTTTGCAACCAAGGTTTCTCGAGGCAGGTTCTCGTTGGGTCTTGGGTTTCGAACCAAGGTTTTCTTGAGACAAGTTCTCATTGGGTCTTGGGAAGTTTTTCCTTTTCCACTTGAATTTCGGCTTTCTTGGGTTTGAATCAATTTGTTCGTGGGTTCAAGGAGCTTATCTCCACGGGTTCACATCACTAGTTTACAGTGTTTTATGGTTTTTTGTAGCCAATGAAAACTATCACAACACTTGTTTTTGGAGCATTAGCCTTATACAACATTCATGGGATTTTTGTTTCCTACCGGTGTGCCCTACGTCATTCTGTCTAATCAAAAGAGTTGTATGGTCCCAACCAAAATTTTATCGGTTGACTACACATCATAAAGCTAATCAATTTTGGTTTTTTTCTTGTTTCAACGGCTAAGGTTGTCTGAATCAGCTTACATGCATTTAAACTAATATTCTCCCCAGTCCAGTCAAAAGCAGACCATTCACACTGAGATTAGAATATTCATGAGGAATAAACCCCTCATGACCTAACCCCCAAAAATTATTAAAATTCAAACTCAAAATATCAGATTTAAGTTTTTCGCTCTTATTTATAAAACACAAATCTTTGTAATATACATATACATTAGCACATCACGGCACAAGTAAGAGGGGTATTAACTCGAGTACGACCTAGGACCCAACGTGGATGGTGAAAAATCCAATTCATCATTATCACAAGCATGAAGTAAATTTAAGTCATTAAGCAGAGTTTCTTTTAATAGGAAAAATATTTACAGGTTATTTGTTAGAGCATCTTCAATCCTTACTTAAATCTTGGTTAACACTTAAATTTGAGTAAAAATATATTAAAAATAAATTTCAGTTCTTTATTCAAACTCATAGTAAATGAAGGAAAACTCAAATTTCTACTCAAATTAGGAGAGCTTTAAACCTTTACTCAAATTAGGAGATTTAAACATTTACTCAAATTTTCAATGATCAGAATTCATTCTCCTTTAATGCTTCAACGGTCATATTTTACACTCCTTTAAAATTTATTTTGTACATTGGAGTAGTTTGTATCAAATCAAGTTTTTTACTTAAATTCGAGTAAATATTTATGTCAAGATTGCAGATGCTCAATAAATGTGTAACAAAAATATCTAAGATTTGTAAGTGAAAGGAAAACGACCAAATGCAACAAGCCTATTTGTTATTAGGATTGGGGTATCTAATCCCATTTGTGATGTGAAACCCGCCAAGAATAACGAGAACCAACAACGAAAAGGAACC
>CM042187.1:27894429-27922093 GCA_023539305.1 Ilex asprella
TTGGTTCTAGTTTTTTTCTAACTTTGTTTTGCAGCAATCATGTCTCATAACAATGCTACGGATCTTTCTGACCCGAAGTTGTTTATGGAGGCTATGATGAGTGAGATGAGGTGTTTGATAAAGTTGGAATTGGAGCAAGTTCACAAACGGTTAGATAAGATTGAGAATACACGTGAGAAACAGCCACAAAACGTCCCTAATGTGCGTAGAAGGGAAAGAGTTCAACCAAGGGAAGTGAGGGTTGAAGATGACGAACCTTATGGGACTGGTTTTGATGACGATGATCATAATTCTGTTGTTAATAATTGGAGACATGGAGGGGGGTTTAAAGAAGCTAGGAACCGGGAAGATAACAACTTGGATGGTAATAAGATGAAGATTCCATCGTTCCAAAGTAGATCCGATCCAATAATTCAAGATAAAGGAAATCAAGTAGAAGAATCAACACAATCCCAAGCAACTATACTACTTACTTGTCTAGCGGCGAAGGTAAAAAGTGAATATCCAAATAATTTTTTTGTTGTGGAGCCTAAGAAGATGAAAAATCCAGCCACTAGTATTGAATCAAATGTGCCTTTAGAGATGAGTTTGTTACTATCTAAGAGCTCTGAAATAGTACCAAAAGTGTTGCCCGGTGAAATTGTTCCCGTTGATGACTTACAACCCGCAGCAATGATGTCCCAAGAACTAGATTTGTTTGCATCTTTCAAGGATCTACATGAAGAGTCACCAATGCTTCTTTCAATCCACTTTGCTCCACCAATTGATTTCATCATTCCAGAAAACTTGAACGACATAGACAAGGGGATCAATTGCCAAATTTTTTCTTTGTTTCCTCAATTAGCGAAGAAAAGGAGATATCATCTTCAAGCTTCTCAAAGACGGCTACATATACAAGTTCAAAGTTTTTGGACTTTCATACTGCAACGCTTTAAAACTCGAGGACGAGTTTTCTCTAACAAGGGGAGAATGATGCAATCCATAAGATGCTCAAGGAAACACAAATTCGAAGATGTGAAATATAATAGAATTGGGCCGATTACGAGAGCACGAGCAAAGAAGTTTAAGGAGGGCACTCAATGGGCTGATTCAAGAGGCATGGACTCAAGCAAGTGCGTGGAGGCCCATGGAGCATGATCCACTTGGGCAACAAAGATTCATCAATATAATTCAAGTTCTAGAAGAATCCGGCTAAGGTTAAGCTTACATTGGCCCGTTGATGTTAAGACCTCTAATTTATTTAAAGGATTATTATTATTAGAATAAGTGGGCTTGAGGATGCTTGGCCCACATGTTTTACTTCTTAGGAAATAGGATTTTCGGAGTTACTGTAGCACCGTACTGTTCATGCTACAGTAATGGCGCACTATTCATTATTGTTAGGGTTTGATTGTAAGGCTTGCAGGCCAAGTACTTTCCTTTTAAATTTAGGCATGTGAGTTATTCTTTTTAGGAAAGTAAGAGATATTTCTTTACCCACAAGTAAGAGATATTTCTTAAATAGGATAAGGTATTTTAGGAAGTTTCCTAATCCTTGTAATAACTAGCCTTTATAAATAGGCATTTAAATCAATGAAAATTGAGATTATTATTCAGCAAATTGTGAGAGTATATTTCTCTTTGGTTCTTTGAAGAACTAGACGAACTTATTGGGATTTCCCGTGGCGTTCACTATCGACTTATCAAACGGATTTCCATACCGTTTGTGGCGTCTTCCTTTAAACCAAGGTTCTTGTTTCACAAACAGCGGGTTGAGGTCTATATACCAAGGTTCTTGTTTGTCGTAAACAACGGGTCGAGGTCTTCCATTCAAATCTGAACGTAGAACGATCTTGGGTTCCTTTTCATTGTTGGTTCTCGTTATTCTTGGCGGGTTTCACATCAATTTGCTCCCCTAGATTTTGTCTCTCATTGTCAGTGTCGGCCCAGCAGAGTGTTTTCATTGTTGGTGTTCTTTTCGATCTCTACGCATTTCACCGCTCCACCAAAAATTTCCATTACGCCTACCGTACTCCAATCGTCGGGGTGTGCTAATTCCATATGAATCAATACTGAGAATCATGTGCCCATCACTCCATCAAGCTTGGTCGAATGGAGAGCTTGTTTATGACGGGAAACACCCTATTCCCTAAGTAAAACTGGCTTTGAAAAGAGGAGAGAGTCATCTTGAGCAGAAGACCAGAGATCATTCTTCTCACCATTATGTTAGTTTCATCGCTTTATCAGTTAATTCCATAAGGGCCATTAAAAGGGTCGAATTTACACTCTCCTAAAGGAAAACCTAAGCGGAACGTGCCCTCTTGTCTCCTCCGCACAGCTGCTTATTTGATTTAAGTTACAAATGTAATGAACTTAGAAACCTAAGAACCATTGATTTAAGTTATTAGACTTAAGATAATTAGAATTAAAATGGAATTGGTGATTAATCCTAATTCTTTTTCTACACCTTCATTGATGTGAACCCCAATCAACATACTTTGAGACCCAACAACAATATTGGAGAAACAACCCAAGAAAGCCAAACCCAGGTCTATGGATGAAAAATTTAGACCCATTGAGATCTTGTGTCAAGAACCTAGATTATATTAAAATCTAGACCCATTGAAGAACATGTCTCAAGAACCCAAATTACAAGAAGGAACGCCACAAAGGTTGTGATTTACCTTTGATAAGTTCAAAAGTTCATTCAAGAACAAGAGGAGTAAACTCAACTCAACTCACAATCAAAATTCATTATGTATTGTCTCTCATATTGTCTCCCCTTTTTCATTGATTAAAAGCCTATTTATAAGGCTGGTCATTACAAGGAAACAAATCCTAATCTAATAAAGAAACAAATCCTAATCTAATAAGGAAACAAGTCATAATCAAAATAGGAATAATTAAAGACTAAAATTTATGACCCTTTCTCTCAAAAATGCCCTCGAGTGAATAGTGTCATGGGTACTGTAGCATAAACAGTACCGTACTACAGTATTTATTCTAAACCCTAGTTCAAATAAAATAATAAGACATATGTGGGCCAAGCATCCTCAAACCCACTTATTCTAAACTAATAATAAAAACTCTTTAAACAAATTAAAAGCCTTAACAACAAAAGACCCTATCTCTAAGTCATGTCTTTATGTCTTCCATAGCATGGATCAAGTGGATCAAAATTGGTTCTCCTTCTTTCAAGCCCATCTTGAGTGTTGGGCTCTTGCTAGCTTTATCCCATGTGGATTGCGCCAATCCTTGCATTGCTTCCTTGATCTTCATGGCTCTTGATCTTGTAATTCGTCCATCTAGACATGCAAATGATCTTTAAAAGTAGGCCCACCTTAGTTCTCATCGGTGCCTTCTGCTACTAATTATTCACCTTTTGAAATTGTCTATGGTTTTAATCCCTTAACTCCATTAGATTTGTTACCTTTGCCTGTTGATGAGTGTGCTAATTTAGATGGAGAACGAAAGGCTGAATTGGTGAAGCAAATGCATGAGAAAGTTAGATTGCACATCGAGAGGCGAACGAAGCAATACATGCTACTCAAGCTAATAAGGGGCGTAAGAAGGGGGTCTTTGAGCCTAGAGATTGGGTTTGGGTGCATATGCGAAAGGAGCGCTTTCCCGCACAAATGCGTTCTAAGTGGCATCCTATAGGAGATGGAATTTTTCAAGTGGTGGCACGGATAAATGATAACGCTTACAAACTAGATCTTCCTGGTGAGTATAGTGCTAGTGCTACTTTTAATGTTACTGATCTTTCTCCTTTTATTGCAGATGACGAAGATTCGAGGACGAATCCTTTTGAGGAGAGGGGGAATGATGCATTACAATCTGATCCGTTGAGCATAAGTGGAGGTCCTATTACTCGTGCGAAAGCGAAAAGGATGAAGGAAGCATTGAATGGGCTGATTCAAGACATATGGGCAGATTATGCAAGCCCAAGTATGAAGAGTGCGTTTGAAGGCTTTTCTACCATGGCGTGCATGGGCTTTAAGGGGAAAAGGCCTCAAGTTTATTTTAATGTAATTCAAGTCCAACAAACCTGATTAAGTGGCTGTATGGGCTGATTTAGATTATTTATGGGTTTTGGGCTGATTACTTGTTTAAAGCCCAACTTTAGTTATTCCTATTTAGATTAGGATTTGTTACCTTAGTAGATTAGGATTTGTTTTAGGGCTTTATATATACACACCCAAGACCTTAAAAAAGGACGTAATATTTTTATGAGTATTGTGAGGTTTCTACCTTATTGTTCTTCCAAGAACTATTTCAAGAACTTATCAAGAATTAATTTTTCTTGTGGCGTTCATCGACTTACCACTCAATCTTGAGTGTGGCGTCTTTCTCTTGAACTTTTAACCTTGGGTTCTTGTTTCTTGAAAACATTGGGTCTAGGGTTTTGGGTTCTTATAATTCTGGTTTGTGAACTTTCTTGGGGATTCTTCAATCAATTTGCGTGTGGGTTCTTGAATTCGTTTAAGGGTTCGCATCACACATCAACCTTGCTACCTAAGTTGCTATGAGCTCACTTGTCCACCTTTGCTAGGAGACTCCTACTCAACTAAGGACCAACCAAGGATTTAGAATCCTAGTCCAATTCTGCTCCAAATATCTAGGGGTTAGTGATAAGGAACTAAGGAGCAAAAGTCCTAGAAAAATGCTATTATGAACAAGCAGGAGATAATGATAAGGACCTAGAAGCAAGAGTCTTGACTAATCCTACCTCGAATATCAAGGACCTGGTGATAAGGTTCATCCTTTGATAGCCAAGAGTTCGAGTCACTTTGGAACATAGTTTCCAACCACTAGAAATAAAGGCCACTGGGTACCAGATGGGGGATTCAATCCTAGCCTATTTATTACGTACTCTTTTTTTACATGCGATTTGACTTAAGCATTGGAGTCCCTTTGGCCGCCTTCAACCATTGTTCACCTAGGTGTTCTCTTTTCTTGCAGGTTACTCAAGGCTTCCTTACCGTCCTTTTCATCCATACGAGGTGGAGATTCATATTGCTAAATTATCCCTGACAATTAGCGCAACTTGTAGGAAAACAACTAATTTTTTTGATAACCCAGAAGCTTTGAGCCGTGTGAAATGAAAGAATGCATGACCCAAAATAAGTCACACATCTACCTAACCTCAAGCCAATCTTATTAGTTGCACCTCAATCAAGCCTCAAGGCTACTTCATCTCAAGCCAACCTTTGTGGTAGCACCTCAAGGCTCCTTCGCCTATAGCCATCCTCAATGGTTGCACCTCAAGGTTCCTTCGCCTTTAAACAACCTCAATGGTTGTGTAAAACCTGGGTAAATTTGAAATTTTTATTTAAAAAGGGGCAAAACAGTAATTTTCCACTATCGTACGGGTTACAAACCTGAATTTTTCTAGAGCTCAGATGACGAAATGGACCTCACCGTTCGGTTCATCTCGCGAAATCTAGTTACCTTGCCAAATTTCGTTAAATTCTGAGATAGTTGGATTTTTGCGTTTAAGAAGGCAGTTGAGTCTCGAGTGACCCAAATATAAAATTTCAAAATTTGTAAAATAATTTAAAGCAAGTTGAAATAAAAAATTTTGTGAACTTGAACTGAGGCAAAATTTAATCGTTTCAGGGCAAAAACGGACCTGGGAAAAGAAGGACGTGTGGCGAATTGTGGAACAAGTATTTGGGGACTATAAAAAGGGGAAGAAAATCAGATTTCTTCCCCAATCTCTACGATCTACGGTTGTTCTTTACGCTTCAAGAGGTAGGGTTCCCTCCTATTTAGGTTGGTTATATGGAATGGGTAGGTTGTTAGAGATATTTAACACTTGCCTATTGTCGTTGTTTTGGTGAAATGGGTATTGAAGTAGATTAAACTCTATCTTGAATTGGGTATGTAGAAATTGTCTAATGTGATTTCTTGAGAAAAGTGAAATTTGGGGCATGTTATGTGTTTACATGAGTTGTGCCTTGTATGGGTAATTGATAAATTACCTTGAATGATTGAAGTTGTTGTTTTGATGAAATTGAGATAACAAGCTTGGATGTTGGAGTAAATTGAAATCCAATGCTTGGATGATGTGAATTACCATTGGAAAAGTTGATATGTGATCATGATATGTTGGTGTTGTGATGATTTATGGAGATTATATGCTTATGATGCAATTATCTATGGTATGTGTTAAGATGTGGTAGAAATAATTCATATGGGATCCATTACATATGAATATGATATTGGTGTAGCAATTGCTCATTACATTGCATATGCACAGAGGCATCATATTCATGGGCATGAGGCATGTGTGTGGGTGTGTGTTCATGGTTGATCAAACACAATTCTTGGTTGTTGATAAGCGGACTTCAGAAGGTTGGATTGAAGATCTAGTTGAGTTGCATGTCATACACTCCCCTGTGGTGAAATTCCGGAGATGTGTAATGGTGTATGAAACCAGCGGTATGATTCCAAAATCCGATACCCCAACAAAGACACATGATTTTGTTTTATAAATAGTCATTCGACGTGTAACATTCATCAATGATTTGGTTTTATAAACATATGACTTTTATTTCAAAATGATAATTGGATGTATTTCATAAATGATGGATTTATTATACATTGGCATTGCATTGTGTTGTGGGAGCCGGAATGGGCTTGGGTTAAAGTGCATGAGTGAGTCTCATCTCATTTCATGGCATGACATGGTAGAATTCCAGCATTGAATTGCATATTCTAAATTGGAATGGAGGATGCTTGTTGATTGTTGCATGTGCATATTTCATATGCACTTAGGTTGGGGAGTAGCCTCTTTAGGAGATACCCTATTGAGCGTGGCTCACCCTTTATGGTACAACATTTAAGGTGTGGGATATACGCCGATGAACGGCTCTCATTCGGGTCATTAAGGAGGAAGAAAAGCCGAGATGTGGTTTTAACTTAGAGTTTTTGTAAAACTGTGAAATTTGATTTTGGGGCATGTAAATATTTGGAAATGATTGTAATAGAACTTCTGAACCATGTTTTATACGAAAAACTTCATTACACATGTGTTGGGATGGTTTCGAATGAGTTTGGAATAGATTGAAATTGAAAGAGGAAGGAATCGTAGGAAAGCAGGCAAAACCTTTCGGAAGGTCGATGAAAATCTTTCGGAAGAACTTTTCAAGAGGCAAAACCTTCTAGAAGGCCGATGAAACATTCCGGAAGAACTTTTCCAATAGGCAAAACCTTCCAGAAGGTTTTTCAAAATTCTGAAATTTAAAGAATGTTTGCCTATGCTTTTGTGATTGGAGTCCTTTTATACAAATGTTGTAAATGGACAATAATGAAGTATAAAATTATGTATATTGGTCCTTGGATGGGTCATGTGGTTTAAATGTACACAGGTTCGACATTTGGGAGTTCTCGGTACAGGGTAGACCCCGTCCAAACCTTTTATTTTGTGTCGTGGTGTCCGATTATGCAGCATTCACGGGTATTTTCGCAGGCTGATGGACAATCAACGGGTTGACAAATGACCCCTAGTTTTTGGGGCATCACAAGTTGCACCTCAAAGCTCATTTTCCTATAGCCTACCTCAATGGTTGCACCTCAAGGCTCATTTGCCTCTTTCCGGCCTCTAAGTTCGTAGATCAGGGGAAAGGAATCAATCTCTCTTTCGTTTAGGAAAGGATAAATATGCAAAGCTAACTTTTGTGGTTGCACCTCATTGTTCTTTTGCCTACAACCAACCTCCATGGTTATACCTCAAGCCGACCTCCGTGTTTGCACTTCAATTCAACCTCCGTGGTTTCACCTCAAGTCAACCTTCGTGGTTTCACCTGAAGCCAACCTCATTAGTTGCACCTCTAACGAACCTCCTTAGTTGCACCTACAGCTAACCTCCATGGTTGCACCTAAAGTCAACCTCTGTGGCTGCACCTATAGCCAACCTCCATGGTTGCACCTCAAGCCAACATCTATTGTTGCACCTCAAGCCAATATCTATGGCTGTACCTTAAGGCTACTCAGCCTCCATGCGACCTCCACGGTTGCCCTTCATGGCTAGTTAGCCTCCTTGCAACCTCTACGATTTCCCTTCAAGGCTATTTAGCTTCATTGCAACCTCTACGATTGCCCTTTAAGGCTACTTGGCCTCCATGCAACCTCTATAGTTTCCCTTCAGGCTACTTTGCTTCCATTAAACTTGATGCAATACAATCTGATCCGTTGAGCATAAATGGAGGTCCTATTACTCGGGCGAAAGCAAAAAGGATAAAGGAAGCATTGAATAGGCTGATTCAAGACATGGCATGCGTGGGCTGATTATGTAAGCCCAAGCATAAAGAGTGCGTTTGAAGGCTTTTCTACCATGGCATGCGTGGGCTTTTAGGGGAAAAGCCGTCAAGTTTATTTTAATGTAATTCAAGTCCAACATACTTGATTAAGTGGCCGTATGGGCTGATTTAGATTTTTTTGGGATTTTGGGCTGATTACTTGTTTCAAGCCCAACTTTAGTTATTCCTATTTAGATTAGGATTTGTTACCTTAGTAGATTAGGATTTGTTTTAGGGCTTTATATATACACACTCAAGACCTTGAAAAGAGGCCAGAATATTTTTATGAGTATTGTGAGGTTTCTACCTTATTCCTATTTTCTGTTTGATTTGGGGCGTGACATGTTGCTGGAATTTCAGTTGTTCTTTCTATAATTTTAATATCAATTAGGGTTGCATAATATGGGCTGAATTGAATGCATAATTTGCTAGTGAATCGATTGTGAAGTTTGCTGCCCAATTACACATAGTTTGCCTCTTGTGATCTGATATCAAAAAAAAAAAAAGAAAAAGAAAAGAAAAGAAAAGAAAGAATCAAATTGAGGCTAGATAGTTTACTTGAGTGCTGATATGTGTTGAGATTTGAACAAAAATAATCGAAAGTTACTTATTCTGATCATTCACACATTGTTATCCCAAAACCCCTTTCTTGATCCATTTGTTGCTTTTGAATAATTGTTTCTCTCAGTTTTCAATGAATTCGTTTTCTTTGCTTCGTTATGTTTCTTTGTTATCGTTATTATCCTCTATTTTTCAATGTTAATTCTGGTCATTCCTTTATACTTGTGTTTTATCTTGTTAAGTCGTTGTGCGTTGTGGAAACGATTGATTTTTGGTTGAGTTTTGAGTAGTTTACGAAAGAACGACAAATGTAAAACATTTGAGTGGAAAAAGGCTGAGTGTATGAGCTTATCTTAAAAAAGCTAATAAGAGTGTAAACACGAGGGTAGAGTGACATTGAAACGAGTGAAACACGTGAGGTAGTGTTTGTGAGGCTATTTCTAACTTTATTTTGCAGGTTATAAAACATGACTTCCAAGGATAAAGGAGTAGTTGATGAGGGTGGAACTGATGTGCTATTCATACTTCGGGCTATGCAACAATAGTTCAAACGTATGAATACGAGATTTGATGACATGGGAAATCAGTTGGAGGAGCAAACAAATGCGATTAATGAATTGAGAACGAATGAGGGAAGAAGAGGTGATGGACATGATAGACAAGAGGCACCAGTGGAGAGGAGGCAGAATAGGCGTCATCAAAATATTATCGATGATGACGAGTGGGATCTTGGTGATTACTTCAATGACCAGGCCACGTTGATTGGGTTTGACCATGGTAGAGGTGGTCGTGGAGGTGTTAGAGATGTTTATCGGAGAGATGGGAATTTGGGTTGCATTAAGATTAAAATCCTAGCCTTTCAAGGCCAAAATGATCCCGAGGTTTGTTTAGAGTGGGAAAAGAAAGTGGAGTTAGTGTTTGATTGCCATGATTATTCAGAGGAGAAGAAAGTGAAACTAGCTGCAGTGGAGTTTACTGATTATGCAGTTGTATGGTGGGATCAGTTAGTGATGAATAGGAGGAGGAATAGAGAGCATCCAGTTGACACTTGGGATGAGATGAAGAGTATCATGAGGAAGAGGTTTGTCCCTTCTCATTATTATAGGGACTTGTTTCAAAGGTTGCAGGGCTTGACTCAGGGGTCCAAGAGGATTGAGGAGTATTATAAGGAGATGGAGATAGCCATGATTCGGGTTAATGTAGAGGAGGACCGAGAGGCGACCATGGCACGAATCTTGCATGGTTTGAACCGAGAAATTCAAAATGTAGTTGAGTTGCAGCATTATGTGGAGATGGAGGATATGCTACACATGGCAATGAAGGTTGAGAGGCAACTCAAACGGAAGGGTTCTACTCGTTTTGGGCAGAATTCAGGTTCTTCATCTTCTTGGAAATCGAATTCTAGTTGAAGCAAGTTGGAAGAGTAATCAGATTCTAAGGGTAAAGTTGAAGCTTCCAACAAAGGCAAAGACATAGAAGCTAGCAAGGAGCAAGGTAAATCTGATTCTCAAACTTCTAGAAATAGAGATATAAAGTGCTTTAAGTGTTTGGGCAGGGGGCACATTGCATCTCAATGTCCAAATAAACGTGCTATGTTTTTGAGGGATAATGGTGATTTTGAAACTAAAAGTGAATCTGATGTTGATGTGAAGAGTATGGAGAGTGAAGGAGAGGAATTTCCAGTTGAGGGTGAAATTTTGGTCACGAGGCGTGCCTTGAATGCACAAGTAAAGGAGGAAGAAAACGAGGCACAACGTGACAACATATTTCATACTCGCTGCCATATCAACAATAAGGTATGTAGTGTTATCATTGATGGAGCAAGTTGTGCTAATGTTGCTAGTACCTTATTAGTTGAGAAACTTAATTTGCCTACTATTAAGCACCCTACTCCTTATATGTTTGCAGTGGTTGAATGAATGTGGGGAGATTAAGGTGAATAGCCAGGTATTAGTGTCCTTCTCCATTGGGCGTTATGTTGATGAGGTTTTGTGTGATGTAGTCCCAATGCATGCTGGTCATTTGCTTTTGGGACGTCCTTGGCAATTTGATAGGCAAGTTATGCATGATGGATATAGAAATATATATTCTTTTGTAATGCATGGCAAACCTGTAACACTTGTACCATTAACACCTGTAACACATAGACAAGTTATGCATGATGGATATAGAAATAGATATTCTTTTGTAATGCATGGCAAACCTGTAACACTTGTACCATTAACACCTAGACAGGTGCATGATGATCAAATGAGATTAAAAAGTGAGTTTGAGGGAAAAAAAGAGAGTGATAATGAAAAAAAGAGGGAAATAGAGTGAAAGTGAAAAAAAATGAGGAAAAAAACAGAGAGGTTGTTGAATCTTCAAAGAGTGAAAAGAGTGAGAGTTCAAAAAAGCAAGGGAGGAAAAATGTGAGTTTCTATGCAAAAGAACGAGAGGTAAAGGGAGCTTTTAATTCCGAGCAGCCGATGATTGTACTTATGTACAAGGAGGGATTTTTGAATACTAACATGCTTAACCTTGTTTTGCCTAGTGTTGTTGATTCTCTTTTGCAGGAGTTTGGTGATGTTTTTCCCAAGGAAATCCCAAATGGCTTGCCACCAATTAGAGGGATTGAACATCAAATTAATTTCATTCCTGGTGCAAAGATTCCCAATCGTCCAACTTATAGAAGTAATCCTGAGGAGACAAAGGAGCTTCAAAGGCAAGTTGAGGACCTGATGTCGAAGGGTCATGTAAAGGAGAGCTTGAGTCCTTGTGCAGTTCCAGTGTTACTTGTGCCTAAAAAGGATGGGACTTGGTGGATGTGCACAGATTACCGCGCCGTGAATAAAATAACGGTAAAGTATCGTCATCCTATTCCTAGACTTGATGACATGTTAAATGAATTGCATGACGCTTGTTTGTTTAGTAAAACCATTACTAAGATACATAGCTTTCATGGTCTTGCTAGTTTTTATAGAAGGTTTGTAAAGGACTTTAGCACCATAGTTGCACCATTGACTGGAATTATTAAGAAAAGTGTTGGCTTTAAACGGGGAAAGGAACAAGAAGTTGCTTTTAATTTGATTAAAGAAAAACTTAGTTCTGCACCTTTTCTTGCCTTGCCTAATTTTTCTCAAACTTTTGAAGTTGAGTGTGATGCCTCAGGTATTGGAATTGGAGCTGTTTTAATGCAGGAAGGTCGTCCTTTAGCTTATTTTAGTGAGAAGCTAAATGGGGCTGCCTTGAATTATCCAACTTATGGTAAGGAGATTTATGCATTGGTGCGGGCGTTAGAGACTTGGCAACATTATCTTTGGCCCAAGGAGTTTGTCATCCACACTGATCACGAGTCTTTGAAACAATTGAAAGGTCAGGGTAAGCTGAATAGACACCATGCTAAATGGGTTGAATTCATTGAGACCTTCCCTTATGTTATCAAATACAAGATGGGAAAAGAGAATGTGGTTGTTGATGCTTTATCTTGTAGGTATGCTTTAGTTTCCATTTTAAATGCAAAGTTACTTGGTTTTGAGTACATTAAGGATTTATATGCTATTGATTTTGACTTTGCTAATGTGTTTGATGCTTGTGAGAGTTCGGGTTTTGGTAAGTTTTATAGGCATGATGGATTCTTGTTTCGAGAGAATAGATTGTGTGTGCCTAATTGTTCGATGCGTGAGTTATTAGTTAGAGAAGCACATGGGGGTGGTTTAATGGGACACTTTGGTGTTAGGAAAACCTTGGATGTGTTAGTTGAACACTTTTTCTGGCCACATATGAAATGGGATGTTGAGCGAATTTGTGAGAAATGTGTTGCTTGTAAAAAGGCTAAGTCTAAGGTTCAGCCCCATGGTTTGTATAATCCCTTACCTATACCTAGTTCACCTTGGGTAGATATTTCCATGGATTTTGTGTTAGGTTTACCTAGGACAAAACAGGGACGGGATTCTGTGTTTGTTGTTGTTGACAGGTTTTCAAAGATGGCGCATTTCATTGCATGTCATAAGACCGATGATGCTAGCAATGTAGCTGATTTGTTCTTTAGAAAGGTGGTGCATTTACATGGAGTGCCTAAGAGCATTGTATCTAATCGTGATGCTAAGTTTTTGAGCTATTTTTGGAAGACGTTGTGGGGTAAGCTTGGTACTAAATTACTCTTTTCTACTACTGCCATCCACAAACAGATGGGCAAACTGAGGTAACTAATCGTTCTCTTTCTACTTTATTGCGTGCTGTCATTGGTAAGAATTTAAAAACTTGGGAGGATTGTTTGCCTCATGTCGAATTTGCTTATAATCATAGTGTGCACTCTGCTACTAATTATTCACCTTTTGAAATTGTCTATGGTTTTAATCGCTTAACTCCATTAGATTTGTTACCTTTGCCTGTTGATGAGTGTGCTAATTTAGAAGGAGAATGAAAGGCTGAATTAGTGAAGCAAATGCATAAGAAAGTTAGATTGCACATTGAGAGGCGAACGAAGCAATATGCTACTCAAGCTAATAAGGGGCGTAAGAAGGTGGTCTTTGAGCCTGGAGATTGGGTTTGGGTGCATATGCGAAAGGAGCGCTTTCCCACACAAAGGCTTTCTAAGTTGCAGCCTAGAGGAGATGGGCCTTTTCAAGTAGTGGCACGGATAAATGATAACGCTTACAAACTAGATCTTCCTGGTGAGTATAGTGTTAGTGCTACTTTTAATGTTACTGATCTTTCTCCTTTTATTGCAGATGACGAAGATTCGAGGACGAATCCTTTTGAGGAGAGGGGGAATGATGCAATACAATCTGATCTGTTGAGCATAAATGGAGGTCCTATCACTCGGGCGAAAGCGAAAAGGATGAAGGAAACATTGAATGGATTGATTCAAGACATATGGGCTGATTATGCAAGCCCAAGCATGAAGAGTGCGTTTGAAGGCTTTTCTACCATGGCATGCGAGGGCTCAAGTTTATTTTAATGTAATTCAACTCCAACAAACTTGATTAAGTGGCAGTATGGGCTGATTTAGATTATTTTGGGATTTTGGGCTGATTACTTGTTTAAAGCCCAACTTTAGTTATTCCTATTTAGATTAGGATTTGTTACCTTAGTAGATTAGGATTTGTTTTAGGGCTTTATATATACACACCCAAGACCTTGAAAAGAGGCCAGAATATTTTTATGAGTATTGTGAGGTTTCTACCTTATTGTTCTTCCAAGAACTATTTCAAGAACTTATCAAGAATTAATCTTTCTTGTGGCGTTCATCGACTTATCGCTCAATCTTGAGTGTGGTGTCTTTCTCTTGAACTTTTAACCTTGGGTTCTTGTTTCTTGAAAATATTGGGTCTAGGGTTTAGGGTTCTTATAATTCTGGTTTGTGAACTTTCTTGGGGATTCTTCAATCAATATGCATGTGGGTTCTTGAATTCATTTAAGGGTTCGCATCAAAACTTGTATGGATGCCCTCTACTTAGCCTTTAAGAAATAGCCAACAACTTCGTTATTTAGTCTTTCTTAAGGATTTGTCACCTCTGAGCATCAAACCCCTCAACTCATTGGGACTTTCCCGCTTTAGTTAGAACAGGGGAACATGTGTTTGAAGACTCGAACCACCACTACCAAGGAACTTCATTATGATCTTAGAAATCAGGAAGTCATTCTCAGGCAATAGAATGTCCTCCCAAACTAGATATGACCCAACAATCCCAGCTACCTGAGAGCTCCTGCCTAACCATCTCCAAAGGACTTATTCTCCTCTCCTATGTATTTTTTCCCAATTGTGTCCAAAGATCTCGCAGTAATGATCATAGAAAAAATTCTTTACTTATAAACATTTCCCTCTTAGCCTTAGCAAGTTCCTTTTGAAGCTCACAAGCACTAGTCTCTACGTAAGTAACTTTATTCATCAAGAAGACATTCTCCAATCTGGAATCCTTAAGTTATTTCTCAAGCATATATGCCCTGACCATATCAGGCTCGGCTTGACTCTCGAGCAACTCTTATCGCTCAACTAGCACACGAGCAAAGTAAGTCAGTCCCCTGTACAAGCAATAATGAATGTTTCTCATTTTCTTATATCAACCAAGCTCCAACCTATGAACCAAGTAAAGGAACACAAAGGGAAATGAGTAAAGAAGAGAAGAGAGAGAAGAAAAACAAAGCCCTAAGCATCTTAGGAAATTAAAGCCTGAAGCTTCTTAGGCCACTAAAACCCTAAGCTTCTGAGGCAACTAAAGCCCTAAGGATCTTAGGAAACTAAATCCCTAAGCTTCTTATGTGACTAAAGCCCTAAGCTTCTTAGGCAACTAAAGCCCTAAGTTCTTAGGCCACTAAATCCCTAAGTTCTTAGGCCACTAAATCCCTAAGCTTCTTATGCCACTAAAGCCCTAAGCATCTTAGACAACTAAAGCACTAAGCATCTTTTTAGGCAAGAGAAGCCCTAATCCTTTACTCAATAAAGGTCCAAAAAACCTAAGACTTTTAAAAATATACCTCAATTAATTGCAACTATTAAATGAGGTATGGGGGCAAATATGGGGACCAGACACATACTACCAGTCGACACTTGCATGGACCAAGCATGTGCTGTCAGTTAGTACGTGCAAGGACCAGGCACCTTCTATCGGTCGGCTCCTACCTAGGAGAGCCACTGCCACCGGCAATCTCTTGGGTAAGGGCCTACCAGTCTACAATAGTCCATGGAGGGTCTTTACACGAGCATACTTGCAACCACTAAGCCTCAGCTACTCAGCTATCTCATTGACACCTAAGTTGCTAGAGCTCCTTTGATCACATTCGCTAGGACACTCTTACTCAACTAAGGACCAACCAAGGACTAAGAGTCCTAGTCCAATTCTACTCCAAATATCTAGGGGTTGGTGATAAGGCACTAAAGAGCAAGAGTCCTAATTAAATGCTACTACAAACAACCAGGAAATAATGATAAGGACCTAGAAGCAAGAGTCATAGACTAACACTACCTCGAATATATAAGAGGTTGTGATGAGGTCCATCCTATCACAATCAAGAGTTATAGTCCCTTTGGAACTTAGATTCCTATCAATATAAATAAAGGCCTCTGGGTACCAATTAAGGGATTCAATCCTAGCCTATTCATTACATATTCTTCTTTGATTTGTCTTTTGACTTGAGCATCAAAGTCCCTTTGATTGCCTCCGGCCATTGGTTCACCTAGGTGTTCTCTTATCTTGAAGGTTACTAAAGGCTTTCTAATCGTCTTCTTTGTCCATACGAGGTGGAGATTCATAGTGCAAAATTATCCCTGCACATGAGCCCTTAATAGATGATACATGTATATGCCTAGATTTACGTGACCTCCCGATAAGGTTAGAAAGACTCATGACTTGATTATTTAAAGCCTTGGATTGGTTTGTTAGATGCATGAGCTTCTTGTTCAAGACTTTGCTATTATGTCTGGAATATGCAAAATAGTGACCATGTTCTCAACATGTGAAATGCACAAATTGTTTGGTTTGGGTTTCCTCATTAACCAGCCTTTTTAAGTTCCTACTTTTACCATGTTTAGTCTTTGGAGGACCTGTGTTCATACTTGGGGGTTATGGGTTGGGATTACCCTTCATAAACATTGTCTTCGAAGACGTGAATGTGGTGTGTTCATTGGTATGGCCTGGACCTCTTTTGTCACCAACAATCTTCCCTATAGGCAATATATGTTCAATTTTTTCAAAGCTAGGGAAAGTATCTTAGTGAGTTCTTATGACTCTTGAAGTTCTTTATCAAATTTTATCAATTTAAACTCAAGGCTTTTGTTTGACTCGTGAAGCCCATGCCACTTATTTTCAAGAAAGCTCAACTTGTCCTGCAAGGAATTTTTCTCTTCCTCAAGCCCACAAATATGAGAATTGGACTTCACCAAGTCCAAATGGAGTGCTTTCATTTCATCTTTTCTGGTTTTGGACTCATGCTCAATGAAAGTATCATCTTCTTTCATTTTAGGCATTCTTCATATAATTGATTATATGCATTTGAAGGTCCTCAACACTGTTAGTCTCATTCCCAATTGAAGAGACCTCGACTTTCATTTCATCGACATCCTTCATGGGATTTGTTCTCTCGTCAACTTCACTCTTTGAAGTCTCTCCATGTGTAAAGGAATGTGAACCTGGAAAGGCCATGAAATTATTTTCATCTTCTTGAGATGAGGAGTCCTTACTCGATATGGACTCAATTTCACTATCACACCACTTGGCCTTTGTGACTGTCGTTTTTTCTTTGGGCACGTACTTCTTTTTACCATTAGGACATTCTACAGTTATATGTCCAAAGCCTTGATACTCATAGCATTGGATGGCTTGCCTTTTCTTCTCATTGTCTTGTTGAGTAGTTCTACCCCTTTCTCTCTAACCTCCTTAGGAGATTTAGGTCTATTCAACTTTCCTTTCCACCAAGAGGACTCACTATCCTTAAAATACCTTTTGAACTTCCTCACAAGATAGGCTATGTCATTTTCTCCCAAGTGGGATGACTTGGATTTATCTCATTCTTCTAGTCTAGAACTTAAAGCTACACTCTTCACCTACTTGGGTGGTAGGAGATTTATCTAATAAGTCAGGATAGACCTAATTAGGTCTTCTATCGACAATGACACCATGTTGACAGTTGTCTCTAAGGAAGTTATGTTGGCATGAAACCTCTCTAGTAGACATCTCAAGATTTTTTATTTGCTAGTAGCATCACTAATCTTGGTACCAAATGCAAAGAAAGAATCGACAATATTGTGCAATCGAGCAAAAAATTTGCTAAATGTTTCTTACTATTGCATCCTCAAAATTTCAAACTAAGAGAGATAGACTGTTGGAGACGAGACATCTTCACTATCGAAGTCCCTTCATGAGAAACTTGTAAGATGTCCTATGCTACCTTGGAGGTTTAATAATTTGGTATGTTCCAAAACTTGTCTGATATCACGACTTTGAATATTGTATTTAAGCCTTTGGAGTTCCACCCCGCTAAGTTGCACTCAACTTTAGTCCACGTCGTCGTGGACTTTGGTTCAACAACCATTTCACCATCTTCAACTGGAGAGGTAGTGAGTGCTAGGAGGGGTCCATCCCTCTTGCACATACGACCAAACTCTCTCACCTATAGATTTTAGAAACTCTCCCATCCGAAATTTCCAATATATGCATAATTGGTGCCATCAAATAAAGGTGGTCATGCAATTGAACCTCTTTCCTTTTGAGAATACATTAGAAACAAACTTGTAGTCATAATAGATCTCAAGGAATAAACCATAGGTAAACAAGAAAAATAAGATATGCCTATAATGTGTCTAATGCAATCCTCAGGGCAACCCTGCTCTAATATCAAGTGTTGGGGGGAGAGATACTGTGGGATTCTAGACACTACCAAGAGGTGGAGTGCATAGGTTAATTAAAATTTTACTTGGAAAATCACCAAATTATAACCTAATTATACTACAATTACCTTTTCACAAATTAATTTAGCAATAATTAAGTGTGATAACCCCTTAACAATAATGACTCATATCATCCATGTGAATCGGTGTGTCTATGAATATGTCAATTAGTTTAATTAACACTAAATCTCACAACGACAAAAATCCCATCCAAGGCAACAACCAACCAAACAACTATTAATGTAATGAAAGATTAAATAATCAAAATATCAAACACACAATGTGTGTGTACTTGAATTTGCAAGTGTGTGTGAAAATACAAAATATGAACACAAGTAATTTGTTGATGTAGAACCCTCCTAAAAAAATCGTGGGACACCACTTGGGGTTCATCAAAACCTAATCTGCTATCCCAAAGTCAGTTTAGCAGTACTCAATTTATACCTCAACCAATATCATGGTTAGACACTCCTTTCCTTCAATAAACATCTTTACCGAAACTCTCTCTTTGACATTACAGATAACTTCACTCGAACTCCCCGTCGTACTATTCATTTAGGCCTCTAGCAATCTTCTCTACCAAGATCTTTCATATGCACACTTTGTAAGTGAGTTTGGTAGCACCATATAAGTTCTTTTCCAATGTGCGAATTGGATATGAATCACGTGATGTTTTAGCCTTTGTATATAGAGATCTAGGGTTGCTTAATGATCTCTCAAGGTTTACAAGCAAGAAATAAGCTCACATGAAAGATACCCTAGCTTCTTCCTCAATTTATAAGCTCAAAATAGGGTTTATCTTGGAAACAAAAAAAAAACAAACAAATTTGCAAAAAACTGTTCGAGCTATGGGAAGACGGTGTTTACTGGAATGAAAAATGAGTCAAACCATAATAGTAGAGCAGGGATGACTCAAGCGACCTAGAGGTAGTCTCTGTTGCCCACGTGTTCAACCTTACCGAAGTCTAACGAACATTGGGCAGTACCTACTTGTTTTTTAAGCCTAAAACTAAGAAAAAAAATTGTCCTCTTGAACACTAAAGGGTGTTTCTGTAATATCCCATTCTATTTTGGCAATGAACTAGCTAGGGAATATTATCTTGGAAGGAATAACAAAAATTTTAAAGAAGAATTTAGAATAGTCTAAAAGAATATAGAATATTGGAGAAATTTCTAGAAAAATCTAGAATAGTTTAAAAGATTCTAGAAAGTTCAAGAATAATCTAGAATAGTCTAGAACAATCTAGAAGAATCTTGAATGTTGAAGAAGTTTCTAGAAGATCTGGAAGGTTCTAGAACATCGAGGAACCTAGAGCACTGCGGAAGAATCCAAAAGGTTCTAGAACAATCTAAAGAAATCTAGAATATTTTGGAAGGTTCTAAAAAATACTAGAAAGATTTAGAATGTCCCAAAAAGTTCCGAAAGGACTTAGAAGGTTGGAGAAGACTTTAGAATATTATAGATGAATCTAGATACTTATGAAATTATCATGTGCAAAATAAGCTTAAAACCTAGAAGGATCTCGGAGAGGAGAGATGGTAGAATATTCTAGAGAATCTCCCCTAACAATGTCACATGTCAATATTCTAGAATAATCCTAAGATGCCTATAAGTAGGGCATTTGGGATTGGATTAAGATTCAAGGGCACAAGTAGTCTTCCACTTTCAAGAAAGAATAGAGAGTAAAAGAGAGAAAAGAAGGAAGGAAGAGCACCTCATCAAAGGAGAAAGGAAATTGTGAGAAATGAGGAAAGGCACCAATAACATCTCATTCTACTTCAGGTATCAAGCAACACTCAAGAAGCATATCATTTGGACTTGTGGTGAGTGGTTTGGTATGCTACGTATTTTCAAAAATTCTCGTATCCCTAAACATTTGAAAAAAAAAATATGATATGCTTGTTTCATTACTACTTTTACAAAATATTTTTCTAAGTGTCTAATACTTGTGGCATACGATGAATTCTTTTGTGAAGTATTGTGACTTGATCACTTGTTTATATGGTGAGACTCAGTAATGGTGAATGAGACCAAAACAAAAAGTCTAGGGAAATTATTCCTCTGTGTGCGGTGACTCTGGCCACTAGGGAACAGACCCAGGGGAGGCTGAGGTGACCCTAGTGCTCAACGGTTGAAGGAACAGTGTCTGGTGCATCTGGGTGACCTTCATCGGATCGTCTTAGGGAACAGACCCGGGTAAGGCTGTGGTGACCCTAAGTACGATGTTGGATCCAATCCTGAGATCTTTTGGTATTTGATATTAGTTCCCATCGATTATTGGATATCATACAATCTCCACCATTATGATATGATTCACCGCTATGGTATGATTTCTTGAAACCCAATTGTGTTATTCTTGAAAAATTGGTTATCTTGGTGAAGTTATTTTTTCAAATCTTTGATTTATATTCTTATGCCAAAAATGTTTTTCAGCCACTTTGATATGCATGCCTTTTCATTCACTAGGCTTTTTAGCTTATGCTTTTAAAATAAAATTTTTTCAGGTAAAAGATTAGAGTGTCAATAGCGGACTCAGAGAATTGATTGGGGACTAATAGTGTTGTGACTTCCATAGCATATATTGTATAGCCATCTTTATTTGTTTGGATAATTGGGACAAACAGATTTAGGTATGTTGACTTTGACTTATTGACAAGAAATCAATTTAGTGTTAGTGTTATTTTCCACTCCTATATTATTAGTTTAATTGTTAGGCTTACGTGTTCTATAGGCTATTGATCTATGGTTCACGGCTGGTCATGCCCATGGAGTTAGGGTGAGACAGTTTCTCAAGTAGGGTTCGATTATGATTCGATCTATGTTTGCAAAACACAATGGATGATGAGAACTAAGGTGGGCCTACTTTTAAAGATCCTTTGCATGTCTAGATGGACCAATTACAAGATCAGGAGCCATGAAGATCAAGGAAGCAATGTAAGGATTGGTGGGATAAAGCTAGCAAGAGCCCAACACTCAAGATGGGCTTGAAAGAAGAAGAACCAAATTTGATCCACATGATCCATGCTATGAAAGACATAAAGGCATGACTTAGAGATATGGTCTTTTGTTGTTAAGGCTTTTAATTTGTTTAAAGAGTTTTTATTATTAGTTTAGAATAAGTGGGTTTGAGGATGCTTGGCCCACATATGTCTTTATTTTATTTGAACTAGGGTTTAGAATAAGTACTATAGCACGGTACTGTTCATGCTACAGTACCCATGACGCTATTCACTCAAGGACATTTTTGAGAGAAAGGGTCATAAATTTTAGTCTTTAGTTATTCCTATTTTGATTAGGACTTGTTTCCTTATTAGATTAGGATTTGTTTCTTTATTAGATTAGGATTTGTTTCTTTATTAGATTAAGATTTGTTTTCTTGTAATGACCAACCTTATAAATAGGCTTTTAATCAATGAAAAGGGGAGACAATATGAGAGACAATACATAATGAATTTTGATTGTGAGTTGAGTTGAGTTTACTCCTCTTGTTCTCGAATGAACTTTTGAACTTATCAAAGGTAAATCACAACCTTTGTGGCGTTCCTTCTTGTAATTTGGATTCTTGAGACATGTTCTTCAATGGGTCTAGATTTTAATATAATCTAGGTTCTTGACACAAGATCTCAATGGGTCTAAATCTCCATCCATAGACCTGGGTTTAGCTTTCTTAGGTTGTTTTCTCCAATATTATTGTTGGGTCTCAAAGTATGTCAATTGGGGTTCACATACTATGATTATAAGCAAATCGACATGAGGCAAACAATCCTCCCAAGTTTTCAAATTCTTACCAATGACAGCACGCAATAAAGTAGAAAGAGTACGATTAGTTACCTCAGTTTGCCCATCTGTTTGTGGATGGCAAGTAGTAGAAAAGAATAATTTAGTACCAAGCTTACCCCACAATGTCTTCCAAAAATAGCTCAAAAACTTAGCATCACGATCAGACACAATGCTCCTAGGCACTCCTTGTAAAGGCACCACCTCTCTAAAGAACAAATCAGCTACATTGCTAACATCATTGGTCTTATGAGATGCAAATGTGCCATCTTTGAAAACCTGTCAACAACAACAAACATAGAATCCCGTCCCCGTTTTGTCCTAGGTAAACCTAACACAAAATCCATGGAAATATATACCCAAGGTGAATTAGGTATAGGTAAGGAATTATACAAACCATGGGGCTGAACCTTAGACTTAGCCTTTTTACAAGCAACACATTTCTCACAAATTCACTCAACATCCCGTTTCATATGTGGCCAGAAAAAGTATTCAACTAACACATCTAAGGTTTTCCTAACACCAAAGTGTCCCCTTAAACCACCCCCATGTGCTTCTCTAACTAATAACTCACACATCAAACAAGTAGGCACACACAATCTATTCTCTCGAAACAAGAATCCATCATGCCTATAAAACTTACCAAAACCCGAACTTTCACAAGCATCAAACACATTTGCAAAGTCAGAATCAATAGCATATAAATCCTTAATGTACTCAAAACCAAACAACTTTGCATTTAAAATGGAAACTAAAGCATACCTATGAGATAAAGCATCAGCAACCGCATTCTCTTTTCCCATCTTGTATTTGATAACATAAGGGAAAGTCTCAATGAATTCAACCCATTTAGCACGACAACTATTCAGCTTACCTTGACCTTTCAAATGTTTCAAAGACTCGTGATCAGTGTGGATGACAAACTCCTTGGGCCAAAGATAATGTTGCCAAGTCTCTAACGCCCGCACCAATGCTTAAAGCTCCTTATCATAAGTTGGGTAATTCAAGGCAGCCCCATTTGCTTCTCACTAAAATAATCTAAAAGACGACCTTCCTGCATTAAAACAGCTCCAATTCCAATACCTGAGGCATCACACTCAACTTCAAAAGTTTGAGAAAAATTAGGCAAGGCAAGTAAAGGTGCGGAACTAAGTTTTTCTTTAATCAAATTAAAAGCAACTTCTTGTTCCTTTCCCCATTTAAAGCCAACACTTTTCTTAATAATTCCAGTCAATGGTGCAACTATGGTGCTAAAGTCCTTTACAAACCTTCTATAAAAACTAGCAAGACCATGAAAGCTATGTATCTTAGTAATGGTTTTAGGTGTAGGCCATTCTCAAATAGCTTTAACCTTCTCTTCATCAACCTCAATGCCCTTAGCACTAACAACATATCCTAAGAAAACAATCTGACTAGTGTAAAAAGAGCATTTATTGAGGTTAGCAAATAACTGAGCTTCACGCAAAGAACATAACACAAGCCTCAAATGTTCAACGTGCTCATCTAAGCTCTTACTATAAACCAAGATATCATCAAAATAAACGACAACAAATTTACCAATAAAAGCACGCAAAACATGGTTCATTAAACGCATAAACGTACTAGGTGCATTGGTTAAGCCAAAAGGCATTACCAGCCATTCATATAAACCATATTTAGTCTTAAATGCCGTTTTCCATTCATCACCTTCTCTCAACCTAATTTGGTAATAACCAGATTTCAGATCAATCTTACTAAACAAACAAGCGTCATGCAATTCATCTAACATGTCATCAAGTCTAGGAATAGGATGCCGATACTTTATTGTTATTTTATTCACGGCACGGCAATCTATGCACATCCTCCAAGTCTTATCCTTTTTTGGAACAAGTAACACTGGAACTGCACAAGGACTCAAGCTCTCCCTTACATGACCCTTCGACATCAGCTCCTCAACTTGCCTGTGAAGCTCCTTTGTCTCCTCAGGATTACTCCTATAAGCTGGACGATTGGGAATCATTGCACCAGGAATGAAATCAATCTGATATTCAATCCCTCTAATTGGTGGCAAGCCATTTGGGATTTCCTCGGGAAAAACATCACCAAACTCCCGCAAAAGAGAATCAACAACACTAGGCAAAGTAGGGTAAAGCTCATTAGTATTCCAAAAGGCCTCCTTGTACATAAGTACAATCATCGGCTGCCTGGAATTAAAAGCTACCTTTACCTCTCGTTCTTTTGCATAAAACTCACATTTTTCCTCTCTTGTTTTTTTGAACTCTCACTCTTTTCACTCTTTGAAGATTCAGCAGCCTCTCTATTTTTTCTCTCATTTTTTTTCACTTTCACTCAATTTCCCTCTTTTTTTTTCATTATCACTCTCTTTTTTTCCCTCAAACTCACTTTTTAATCTCATTTGATCATCATGCACCTTTCTAGGTGTTAATGATACGAGTGTTATAGGTTTGCCATGCATTACAAAAGAATATCTATTTCTATATCTGTCATGCATAACTTGCCTATCAAACTGCTAAGGACGTCCCAAAAGCAAATGACCAGCATGCATTGGGACTACATCACACAAAACCTCATCAACATAACGCCCAATGGAGAAGGATACTAATACCTGCCTATTCACCTTAATCTCCCCACATTCATTCAACCACTACAACTTATAAGGAGTAGGGTTCTTAATAGTAGGCAAATTAAGTTTCTCAACTAGTAAGGTACTAGCAACATTAGCACATTGAGTATGAAATATGTTGTCACGTTGTGCCTCGTTGTCCTCCTCCTTCACTTGTGCATTCAAGGCACGCCTCGTGACCAAAATTTCACCCTCAACTGGATATTCCTCTCCTTCACTCTCCTTACTCTCTACATCATCATCAGATTCACTTTCAGTTTCAAAATCTCCATTATCCCTAAAAAACATAGGACCTTTATTTGGACATTGAGATGCAATGTGCCCCCTGCCCAAACACTCAAAGCACTTTATATCTCTATTTGTAGAAGTTTGAGAATCAAATTTACCTCGCTCCTTGCTAGCATCTATGTCTTTGCCTTTGTTGGATGCTTCAACTTTACCCTTAGAATCTGATTTCTCTTCCTTCTTGCTCCAACTAGAATTCGGTTTCCAAAAAGATAAAGAACCCGAATTCTGCCCAAAACGAGTAGAACCCTTCCGTTTGAGTTGCCTCTCAACCTTCATCGCCATGTGTAGCATATCCTCCATCTCCACATAATGTTGCAACTCAACTACATTTTGAATATCTCGGTTCAAACCGTGCAAGAATCGTGCCATGGTCGCCTCTCGGTCCTCCTACATTAACCCGAATCATGGCTATGTCCATCTTCTTATAATACTCCTTAACACTCTTGGACCCCTGAGTCAACCCCTGTAACCTTTGAAACAAGTCCCTATAATAATGTGAGGGGACAAACCTCTTCCTCATGATACAATTCATCTCATCCCAAGTGTCAACCGGATGCTCTCTATTCCTCCTCCTATTCATCACTAACTGATCCCACCATTCTACTGCACAATCAGTAAACTCCACTGCAGCTAGTTTCACCTTCTTCTCCTCTGAATAGTCATGGCAATCAAACACTAACTCCACTTTCTTTTCCCACTCTAAATAAACCTCTGGATCATTCTTGCCTTGAAAGGCTGGGATTTTCGTCTTAATGCTACCCAAATTCCCATCTCTCCGATAAACATCTCTAACACCTCCACGACCACCTCTACCATGGTCAAACCCAATAAACGTGGCCTGGTCATCGAAGTAATCACCAAGATCCCACTCGTCATCATCAATAATGTTTTGATGACGCCTATTCTGCCTCCTCTCCACTGGTGCCTCACGTCTATCATGTCCATCACTTCTTCTTCCCTCATTCGTTCTCAATTCATTAATCGCATTTGCTTGCTCCTCCAACTGATTTCCCATGTCCTCAAATCTCGTATTCATACGTTCGAACTGTTGTTGCATAGCCCGAAGTATGAATAGCACTTTAGTACCACCCTCATCAACTACTCCTATATCCTTGGAAGTCATGTTTTATAATTTTTAGAAATAGCCTCACAAACACTCCCTTATGTGTTTCACTCGTTTCAATGTCACTCTACTCTCGTGTTTACACTCTTATTGGCTTTTTTTTAAGATAAGCTCACACATTCTGCCTTTTACCACTCAAATGTTTCACCTTTGTCGTTCTTTCGTAAACTACTCAAAACTCAACCAAAAATCAATTGTTCCCACAACGCACAATGACTTAACAAAATAAGACACAAATATCAAAGGAATGACCAGAATTAACAATGAAACATAGAGAATAATAACGATAACAAAGAAACACAACGAAGAAAAGAAACAGATTCGGCGAAAACTAAGAGAAACAATTATTCGAAAGCAACAAATGGATCAAGAAAGGGATTAAATCAAATAGGATGCTCTATTTTGGGATAACAATGCGTGAATGATCAGCATAAGTAACTTTCTATTATTTTTGTTCAAATCTCAACACAAATCATCACTCAAGCAAACTAACTAGCCTCAATTTGATTCTTTTTTTTTCTTTCTCTTTTTTTTTTGATATCAGATCACAAGAGGCAAACTATGTGTAATTGGGCAGCAACTTCACAATCGATTCACTAGCAAATTATGCATTCAATTCAGCCCATATTATGCAACCCTAATTGATATTAAAATTATAGAAAGAACAACTGAAATTCCAGCAGCAAGTCACGCCCCAGATCAAACAGAAAAAAAAAACTGTGATGAACAGTAACGATGAACAGTGCACGAAGATATATATATATATATATTTAAATAGATGTGCTTAAATAGAAAAAGAAACACCAACCTGATTTGAGAAAACAAACCTGTAAGCTCTGATACCAAATGATGTGAACCCCAATCAACTTGCTCTGATACCAAATGATGTGAACCTTTAAACGAATTCAAGAACCCACACGCAAATTGATTGAAGAATCCCCAAGAAAGTTCACTAACCATAATTATAAGAACCCAAAACCCTAGACCCAATGTATTCAAGAAACAAGAACCCAAGGTTAAAAGTTCTAGAGAAAGACGCCACACTCAAGATTGAGCTATAAGTCGATGAACACCACAAGAAAAATTAATTCTTGATAAGTTCTTGAAATAGTTCTTGGAAGAATAATAAGGTAGAAACCTCACAATACTCATAAAAATATTATGTCCTTTTTCAAGGTCTTGGGTGTGTATATATAAAGCCCTAAAACAAATCCTAATCTACTAAGGTAACAAATCCTAATCTAAATAGGAATAACTAAAGTTGGGATTTAAACTAGTAATCAGACCAAAACCCCTATATAATCAAAATCAGCCCATACAACTACTTAATCAGGTTTGTTGGACTTGAATTACATTAAAATAAACTTGAGGCCTTTTCCCCTTAAAGCCCACGCATGCCATGGGAGAAAAACCTTCAAACGCACTCTTCATGCTTGGGCTTGCAAAATCAGCCCATATGTCTTGAATCAGTCCATTCAATGCTTCCTTCATCCTTTTTGCTTTCGCACGAGTAGGACCTCCATTTATGCTAAACAGATTAGATTGTATTGCATCAATGTGAACCTCAATCGACTTGCTTTGAGACCCAACAATAGTGATGTGAAACCCGCCAAGAATAACGAGAACCAACAACGAAAAGGAA
>CM042187.1:27922103-27932434 GCA_023539305.1 Ilex asprella
TTGGGAAGGGATAGTTTGGTAGCAGTGGTAGATGAAGCCAAGTCCTACATTTTGAAACTCTCAAAGATCGTATAAAAGAATTCAAAAGCCTCATCCATGTTTGTCCTAAAATGCCAACCTGTAGCGTGGATAGGGACTTATCTTGAGATACCATAGTTTTTCCAAGTTCAATTTGTACATTTTAGTCTTCCTTCAATTTTCATAGAGAAATATGAAAATAACTTTGATTTTTATTTGAGTGTGAATGCTAGTTTCAAAAAAAAAAAAGAGAGAAAAAACCTCATTTCCTTGAAAAATGGTATTTTCTCTATGATTATGGGAAGATCTTGGGGATATCTTTCCATCTTTGGCATGCCACTGTTTTGGAAAGTATTAATCAAGCTTGGAGAAGGGTCAAAGATTGGGAGATTCTTACTACAAGCATGGAAGAATTTTGAAGACCAATACTCCTATACTTGGAAGGATTATCTTCTAGAATAATCTACATTAATTATGTTATTTCCTTTATAATTTACATTAATTATGTTATTTCCTTTATTTTAAATTTTCAGAATTACCTTTCATTCTGAAATTACTGTTCATGCCTTCCTTGGTGGCCAAGTTTTGTGGCCTATAAAAAGCCATTTAGTGCAATGAATAAAGGTAGACAATATGTAGACAATATATTGAATTTTAATTGTGAATTGAGTTGAGTTTACTCCTCTTGTTCTTGGTTGAACTTCTAAACTTATCAAAGGTAAATCACAACCTTTGTAGTGTTCCTCCTTGTAATCTGGGTTCTTGAGACGGATTCTTCACTGAGTCTAGATTTTAATATAATCTAGGTTCTTGAAACGAGTTCTCAACGGGTTTAGATTCTCCATCCTTAGACCTGAGTTTGGCTTTCTTAGGTTGTATTTCCAATATTGTTGTTGGGTCTCAAAGCAAGTCGATTGGGGTTCACATCATCTTATTCTTCTTGTGATCTAGGGGCAACCTTTGATCAAAATCTTCCTGACCAAGAATTAAAGTTCATCTACTCGAAGAGAGCTACGTCTACGTACCAAAAATCGTGGATTTTGACAAAATCTCAAAGAAGGGATTTTTGGAAATCAATGCTTGAAGCTTGATTTGGGTTCTTGGGAGCTTTGTAGCACTTGTATACGCTTCAAGGGGTAGGGTTCTTCTCCTGGCTAGGTTTATTTTCAGTCTAGAGTTTTGTATGAACACAAATCAAAAACCAACTTCAAACAACAAAAGATTTTACACTTTTCTTTCACCAAAATTACCTTCTACACAATTCACCTCCTTCCTTGAGGAGACAACCTTGGAATACGGTTCCATGTAAAACATGACACACAAAAGTCTTATTGTGGTTGGGGAGCATTTTTGTTCACACACACATTTCATTCATTCCACTATTTTGTTGCCCTTTTTTTTGACATCATTCTAAGGGAGAGTGACACTCCCCTCCACACATAGACTATACGCATTGAGGGATGATGTTTAGTGGTTAGGATATACTACAACGGAAATAATCAAGCATCTAACTATAGTATTGGTTAAGGTATAAATCTCAAAAACATATAAGCTTACTTTGGGATAGTAGATTAGGCTTTGGTAAATTCCAAGTGGTTCCTAACTGATTTTTTTCGAAGGTAGTTTTCGCAACAACAAATTGCTTGTGTTCATATTATTTATTTTCATACACACTTGCAATTTCAAGCACACATGCGCATTGTGTTTGATATTTTGATTTTTGCTTGTTTCAGTACAATCATAGTGGTTTGGTGGGTGTTAGACTTGGATGAGATTTGCGTCGTTGTGAGATCAAAGTTAGTTGAACTAATCGACAAATTCTTATACGCACCAATTCACATGGCGAGTATGGGTTGTTCTTGTTAGGAGTTTCTCACACTTAATTGCTAAATTAATTTAGGAAAAGGTAATTGCGGTAGAATTAAGCTATAATTTTGTGGTTGTCTAAGCTGAATTTTAATTCTCCTATTCACTCCCTCTACGTACTATCAAAGATCCCACATGTTTTGTAAAACTCGAGAAAATTTAAAATTTTATTGTGAAAGGTAAAATGGTAATTAGTCGTTACGGTACAGGTTAAAAACCCAAATTTTTCTAGAACTTAGATGACAAAATGGACCTCACCATTGGATTTGTCTCATGAAATTTAGTTATCTAGTCAATTATTGTTGAATTTTGAGATAGTTAATTTTTTGTGTTTTATGATGCAATTGGACATCGCGTGACTAAATAAACGCGATCGGGATGCAATTGAGAAACATTAAAAATAATTTAAGATTAGTTCAAATAAAATATACTAAACTTAACAGGGAACAAAATTTAATTGATTCAAGATAAAACTGGATCAGAAAAATACGGTACATGTGGCTTAATGAGGGCCAAGTATTGAGGGGTATAAATAGGGGAGAAAATCATATTTTTCTCCCCATTTACACCAGCCATTTTTGATAAAGAGCGAGAGAGAGAAAGAAGAGAGACAAAATCGAGGGATCTCCATGCCTTCTTCTCTGATCTAGGGTGATCCGTTTTTCAGATTACTTCAGACCAAAAACAAAAGTTGTACTACACGACAAAAGCTACAAATAAGTACCAAAGGTAGCAAGTTTCACTAAAGTCTTAAGATCTTGATTTTTGGGATTAAGGTTTTGAAGCTTGACTTGGGTGATTTGGGACCTCTCATGCGTGGTATTACGCTTCAAGAGGTGGGATTCCTTTTCTTATTAGGTTTTTTTTCAACCTAGGGTTGTATATGGAATCAGTACCTTAATTAGAGATAAAATCTCTTTTTGAATATACTCCTAGTGTAACTAGAGTAGGCAAAATGGTGTAAGAATGTATAAAACCAAGTTTGCATGATTGGGTTTTGTTTAAATTGCTTACTTGTAATTTCTTAAGATATGTGTGAATAACACATGCTATGTGTTTACATAATTTGTGTCTTCTAGGTGTTTGACAAAGTGTCTTGAATGATTCAGTATGTTATTTGGATGAAAATTATATAACATGCTTTGGTGATGTTGCAGATTGTGATTATTAGCTTATAATATAATTGACAATTGATGAAATTGGAAAATGTTGATAGACATTGAAATTGTTCATAATGTGCTCATGACGTATTGAACATGCTACGGAAATTAATATTGTACATTACATTTGCATATACACTGGAAGCATCACATTTGTGGGCATGTGACATGAGTGTGGGTGTGTGTGCATGATTAGATCAAACACCATCATTGGTGGGGTGATACGTGGGCTCGAAAAAGTTGAACCTATGTTCGACTGAATCACATGGGTTTCATTGAAAATAAGGGTCGGGGTTAGCAAGAAATACTAGATTCTCCCTCAGGTGCAAGATCCGGTAATTTTGGATACACACTTCAATTGGTAACGAGTCCATAATGTGTGTTGGTGTATTAGGAGCCGTTTGTGGAAGTCCATAGATATCATGCCAGTTTGGTACCCGTCAGTGGAAGTCCATAAATACCCAAGATTTTGTAAAATGGTCATTGAATTCAACATCAATAACAGGGCCTGGAATGCCCAGATACATATGCATGGCATTGCATGTGTTATGGGAGCAAGTGGAGGGCTTGAGTTGCATTTCATGTGTGGATACCATCTCATGACATGGCATTATGGAAATCCATTTATGAGTTGCACTTTCTAAAATGGATATTTGATTGTGTGTGAATTGCATGTGAACATTTCATATGCATTTGGATTGGGAGATAGCTTTTTTAGGAAATGCCCTATTGAGTATAGCTCACCCTTTATGGGAACAACATTTCAAGTGCAGGACAAATACTGGTGTTGTTGAGAAAAGCTAGAATGTGGCTTTTAGATTACTTTTTTGTAACCAATTGTGTAATTTATTTTGGACTTTTAAAGTTGTATAAAGTGTTGTGTAATAAACTCTTATGGGCAAGAAATTGTGTATATGAATGTATGAATGAGTATTAAATGGGTTTGGACGGCCAATGGTTTAAGATTGGAAAGATTTGGAGAAAATATAGGCCTAGGTATTGGTACCTCTCAAAATCTGGGCCCAGGTACCTTTACTTAAGTGATTAAATACTGATACCACACTGTATGATGGCCCAAGTACTGGTACCTGGATTCCAACGGGCTTAGGTACCAATACCAAGGCTCAAGGTACCAGTACCTCAATGGATAGTGGGCTTAGATATCGGTACAATGATATATACGTACCGGTACCTAGTGCTTGAACTGCTATTCACCCTAATCTCCAAACATGCTCCCGATTGTGCGTATGTAGCTTATATGAGTAGGTGAGTGTCACTCTCCCACAGGTTCGATGCTAGAAATGGGGCAAATAGTGTGTGAATGAAAATGTGTGTGTGTGTACAAAAGTGCTCCCCAAGTGAAGAGAGACTTGCAATATTGTGTTTTACTTGGAATTAAGTATTTCAAGGTCGCCTCTTCATGGAAGGAAGGTCCAATTGTGGTGAAGGTGATTTTGTAAGAAATGAAAAGTGTAAAATCGTGTGAGTTTGTATTTTGTTGAGTGGAGATTTTGATAAAAATGCAAGAAAACAAGGTTGGCTAATCCAAAGAGGTCATTCCAATGGGAATACAAAATTGGCTTAATTCACTCGACCAATGGTGTCTTAGTGTTTGATTGATTCGGGAAGTGAGGGACTAATGTGGAGGTGTTGGCCCATGCATACCCCGTGACAAGTCTACGGTGTATCAAGAGCTCACAACCACGTCTGCACTCAACCTAGTCAAAGCAAACACTTTACAATGCAAGGAAGAACGGAGGAGAGTTGATTTAGCATACCCAAGAGGAAGTATCCATTGGATTAGCCAACTAAAACATTAACCCCATAGTCAAAACAAACACATACATAATGTGAAGAGACGAGGTGATGAAATAAAGATGAAAACTTGTATTAATGCAAAAAGAAGTTAAACTACAAAGACAAATTCATTTCATATCCAAATAGAAAGCTTGGAAAGAAAAAACCCAAATGTAAATATAGAAAATACAAGAACATGTAGCTAGAGTTGAATACACTTGAAATAAAGGAGATTAAAGTGGAAGAAGTGAAGATTACAAGTGATTTGAAGTTTACTACAACTAAAATGGAGGTGGAAATGCAAAAACCTAAGTTTCTCTCTTTAAAACTTCATCTTCTTCCTTGCGCTTCTCTTTCTAAAACGATGTGTGTGTCTCAATTCTTCTATAGTAGATAGTCAAACTTTGTCCATATCTCCATCCAGGAGTGTGAGACCTGAATTGCTATGATTGGAAGGGTTATGGGTACTACTACAAACAACCACAGGCCCCACATTGTCTCTTCCATGCTTCCTCCAACCACTCTCCTTCTCTCTCTTCCTCTTCCATTTCTTTCTTTTAAAGTCAGGCTTTTGGTGTAAGAGAGCCTCATTGTATGTAAAATGTGACAGGGCATGTGTGGGTGAAGCAAAGGTGGGCCCACAAAGTAGTTGGAGTTGAGATTACCAGCTTCTAGCATTTTTGGGTAAAATGTCATAGAACCTACTGGTAGGTTTTTTCCTGTAGGCAAAACCTACCGTGAGAATCCAATGCATTAAACCTACCGGTAGGTTTGGATGAACATCTATTAGTAGATTTTCACCTATTTTGGCTTTTTCTTGATTTCTTGAAATCTCGAGCCATCTGTTAAGCCTCCCCTTCTTCTCTATTGCCTTTAAGCACTCGATGGGAGTCTCAAAACACATCCTTGCCCATTCTTTACCTATAATCACACAAAACTCTATTAATTGTTAGATTAAATGCAATTTTCACCATTTTCTCCACAAAAGCAAGTATAAAATGGGTGCAAAGAGATACATGATATGCAATATTCTATGCTCATCACACCCCCAACTTTAGTTTGGCTAGTCCCTTGCAACCGTTATTTACAAACCATAAAACATAAAACTTAAAACAATCCATTCATGCAGGCAATTCACCGAACAATCAAAATGCAAAAATCACAATGCAATTAAATAAATAAACTTGGGCAAAATGGAACAAAGCAACTGTGGTTCTTTCATTAATTTCTCCAAAAATTTAAGTACAATGAGTAGAAGCCAAAAAGCAAAACGGCCTAAAATCCTAGATACTCTTATACTAGGCCGATAATCCTAAACCTATATGTGCAATTACTAAAACAATAAAGACAAAAGATCTCCCTACTCCTCATCATTGTCTCCAGTTCCCTCCTCGTCACTCTCATAGTCGCTGCTCTCCTCATCACCAGAGGCGGAGGTTCACTGGGGATCGGCTCTCCCGGGAAAGTGTACTTATAAATCCTTGTCATCATCAAGGATAGCCAATGCATAGTGCCACCAGGGTCATCCATCCTCCCCTCTATAGCGTATAAGCATTGAGAAATTGTGCGGGGCAGGGCACTGAGAAAGTAGACGGTCCGGCCGTGGATGGCTCAATTCTCGGTGCCCTTGCTTTCTCCCCTCTGCTCATTGTCATCCTCTTGCTGCTACTAGACTTGCTAATGGCTTAGAACTTTGAGGGTAGCAACACATCTAAGACGTTGGCCTTGACCTTGGAGTGGTAGCACATCCTCGTAACCAAATTGGTGAATGGGAGATTTGCCTTCGACTTTCTAGCTTGGGTGAATTCCTTCATAAATTCCCATATCATCAAGGCCATATCCATCCTCTTCCCCATCATGAATGCATGGAGGAGGGTGAGCGTCTCTTCCCCTTGGATTCTTTTCACACCTCGAGGAATCAAGTTTTAGTGCAAGACCTTGTTCATCACCGTGTATGAATGCTTGAGGGCTCTGACTTGAATTTTCCCTTGAATTGTATCGAGTCCTCATACATCAACTGTACATACTTCGGGAGTGATTTCTTCCCTTGGGTATTATAGAGATACACTGGGACTTTGGGGGGGAGACCTCTGGTACTTCATCAAATCCACAATCAAACCTAGAGTAATCTCAAAGACCTTCCATCTCACATTGGTCTTAAGTATGAAAAGGTCCTCGTCCTCTGCCTTCCATCTTTTGTAAAACTCCCTGCACATCGAGAGGCTATACCCCATAATTGGCTCAAACCATATATCTATCCCATGCCCCTCTATTACCTGCACAACATCGTCATTCTGCCCGAGGGTGGGTTTGTCCATGTGACGTTCTCACGTCACATTCTTTTAGTTTATGCTCTTAGTGCAAGCATCATTCTTTTCCTTCTTCCTTCTTCCTTCTTCCTTCTTCCCCCCCGGTCCGCTTATGGGAATTGTGCCCACGGGTTGTGGAGAACTCAACCATGTTTGTTTCGTAGAGGCCATGAATATCAAAAATGCCCCAAGGGCCACGAACAGAAAAATCCACGTCCAAAGTTCCTCAAAAATTTCAAAAGGAACATGAGAAAGCTTACCTATATGAGCCACAACAATGGAATCCGAGCTTCAGGTGAAAACCTAAGTGTAATGGAATTGGGGGGAAATTTGAGAAAGCTAGGGTTTTGTGGAGAAATCCAAACAAATTTTAGTAAAATCCAAGTAAGAATCAACCCTAGTGATGAAGATTGGGAGATTTGATGGAGGGCTGATGGATCTTTGAAGGTAAGAGACGTTTGAGGGAGAGGAGAAGGCTTTTGAATGGAGAGCAATGGTGAAAGTGAAGAGTTTTCTCGAAAAAATTTGGACTTAAACCCTCGTTTCCAGGTTTTCTGGTCAAAATCTACTAGTGGAATGATCAAAACCTACCAGTAGGTTTTTGTGCATTGGAAAATTCCTACTGGTAGGTTTTAACCTACTTCTACCGGTAGATTTTAGATTTTTCCAAAAATTTCCCTGTGCTCCTATTTTCATCTCCAGTTCAAATTTATTCAACCTCCACACATTCTAACAACCTATTTACAACCTCTACTCCACCAAAAACCTAAACTACACTTGCAAACCACAATTGAATGACTATGCCCAAAGTTCATTTACGAAATTTTAATGTGATTTAAAATTTTGATGCTTTCAAAACACAAGACATGGATTTCAAAATTTAACTACCAAAATGAATACCCAATATATAAAGCAAAAATTTAAATGGTAAAAGCATTCCTATTTCTTTCCAAGTTTGAAAGTTTGAGTGACATTCCCCCATCCTACAAGCATAGGTCTGCCTGACACAATTCAAATGCCCAAACTAAATACACATGAGCAACACCATGGCCTTAAACGCTATTCTAGAGTATATACCTACACATTTTCTTTCAAACTCATGTGTTTGAAAATGACACGTAATTTAAGCATTTACACCACGGAATTCTCATTCACTTGGTTATCCAAATTCAACTTCGATGCAAAACTCACCAAGGGTTTCTCTCAAAATTGAATAACTCAATGATTATCCAAGCATGTTCTCCAAGTGTATATGTGAGATGGAATCTTGTGCACAAATCAAAATACTCACATATAATCAAAAAATGATGTGCATGTGTAACAATGAAACGACCTTGACATAATCTCATGAATAGAATGGTAGGGCACTAGATAGGAAAATCAACTTTTCTTTTGATTTAAAGTGTGCTCTCACCATGCTTCCTCTAGATCATTTAGGGATTTCAAGGGTTGTAATGTGGCCTTGGGGGTAATATTTGGGGCAGCGTGAAATGAAGGGTCAAAGAAGAAAAAATGGGTTATTCCGAGGGTATTGACCTCTATGACCAAAATCTCTTTTTTGCGAAAATTTTCAGATGTATACCTTTAGTTCACTTCTCTTTTTTTTTCTTTTTTTCTTCTTCATTATTTTTCTTCTTTTCTATTTCAACCCCCTTTTCTCCTTTTTCTTGGGCTTTCTTTCTCTTTTTCATTCAAATTTTGAATTCGGCACCATTTATCCCTTTTTTTCCTGTTGGGTTTCCTCACCACATTTTCTTCCCTTATGACCAATCACAATCAGTTCTCGGAACAACCAAGGTGTGGTAAATTTTTATCATTTTACACTACCTTGGTCACTTTTGTGGCATGGAAATGAATTTTTCATTTAAGGCTCAATCACGACACTTGGGATAAATTTTTCGAAGAAAAATGGCTAAGGCTCAAAGCATTTCAAAGATGGCCTAAGATCATTTCTAAATAATCATGGAAAATCATGTTGGCATTTGAAGACAAAGTAAATCAACTATCCACAAGAACTCTAACCAAAGCAAGTGTAATGAGATTATTGAACAAATTTTGAATTTGAAAAAATTGTTCCTTTGAGTAAATGTTAAGTTCCCTCCAACAAGAATTGACACTAAAGCTCACACGGGTACTTATTTCATCTCCACTATGCATGTCAAGCACTAAAATGTGAATCCAATTTGTAAATTGCCAAAATTACATGTTCATGGTGCACTATGGTTGATGAGTCCCAAGCTAGAGATCCTTTGCATGTACCGGGGGGTCCAATTACTAGAGCTCGGGCCAAGAAGATCAAAGTGGCAATGCAAGGGTTTATTCAAGCAAGCATGGCTGAATACTCAACAGACTCAAATAGCTCCACCTTATCAAAGATGGCTTATAAGAAGTGGAAGCATGCGAAGTATACTTGCTATAAGCTAAGAACGAAGAGGAGCTTGAAGCTAGACCCTTTCTTAATGGGCCGAATCACAAGGCCCATTACGCCGAACCTCTTGGGCCAGATTTGGGCCCAAATATGGCCTAGAATTATCATGCAATATGGGCTGTCAAAGAGTCCAGAATTATTCCTCAAATCTTGTGCTATTATCTCTCCAAATCTTGTGATGATTATGGAAAGATCTTGGGATTATCTTTCCAAATCTTGTGAAGATTATGGAAAGATCTTGGGATATGCTTGGAGAAGGGTCAAAGATTGGGGATTCTTATCACAATCATGGAAGTAATTTGAAGACCAAATACTACCATTCTAGGAAGGATTATCTTCTAGAATAATTTACATTAGTGATGTTATTACCTTTATTTAATTTCGTAGTTACTGTTCATGCCTTCCTTGGAGGCCAAGTTTAATCTACAATAATTATGTTATTTTCTATATTTTATATTTTAGGAATTATTATTCATGCCTACCTTGGAGGCCAAGTTTTGTAGCCTATAAAAAGGCCATTTAGTGCAATGAACAAAACAACAATTATTTTGAGAGCTATAGCTTTGTGAGTTGAGAGTTTTCTCCTCTTGTTCATTTGTGAGCACTCGGCTTATCAAAGGCTTGCAACCTTTGTGGCGCCTCTTTGCAACCAAGGTTTCTCGAGGCAGGTTCTCGTTGGGTCTTGGGTTTCGAACCAAGGTTTTCATGAGACAAGTTCTCATTGGGTCTTGGGAAGTTTTTCCTTTTCCACTT
>CM042187.1:27932834-28006959 GCA_023539305.1 Ilex asprella
GAGTGATACACGAGTGAACAGAGTGCATACACACGAGAGAGAGTGTGTGAGGAAATTGAGTGATACACGAGTGAACATCTAGAGTGCATACACGTGAGAGAGTGTGTGAGGAAATTTTTTACTAACATTTTTTTTTTGCAGATATACCCTAACAATGACTTCAAAGGAAGGCTATGGGGAAGAAAGGGGAGGTGCCGAATTTGACAAGGAGTTTACCTTGCGTGCAGTATTTCAAAAATTGCAACAAATGTCCTTGCAGTATGGAAATATCGAGGACAGAATTGCTAGACAAGAGGTGACCTTACAAAACATGCAAGTGGGACGAGGAGGACCTAGAGCTAATCCCAATGAAAACTTGGAAAAGGAGGATGTCATGGGACTTTATGATGGTGATGACGATCGGGATAGGCGTGCAATGTTCCAATTCGAGCCTAGGAGGGATAGACATGTGCGAGGAGGCCCTAGGAGACCCCATATGGGCCATGAGGGTGTGGATGGAGATCTTGGGAGCATCAAGATGAAAATTCATCCCTTTCAAGGTAGAAACAACCCGGAGGCATACCTTGAGTGGGAGAAAAAGATTGAACTCATCTTCGATTGCCACAACTATTCGGAGGAGAAAAAGGTAAAGTTGGCGGTGATTGAGTTCACGGACTATGCCGTTATTTGGTGAGACCAATTAGTTACCACTAGGTGGAGAAATCATGAGAGACCTATTGATACTTGGGATGGGTTAAAGGCCCTCATGAGGAAGCGGTTCATTCCGAGCCATTACTACCGCGAGTTGTTTCAAAAGCTCCAAAGCCTTTCACAAGGCTCGAGGAGTGTTGAGGACTATCACAAGGTGATGGAGGTAGCCATGATTAGGGCCAATGTGGAGAAGGATCGTGAGGCCACCATGGCAAGGTTCTTAAATGGCCTAAATTGTGACATAGCCTATATAGTAGAGTTGCAGCACTATGTTGAGCTAGAAGACATGGTACACATGGCCATGAAGGTGGAAAGGCAACTCAAGAAGAAGGGGACTACAAGATACACTTCCGCATCATGGAAGCCAAAGTGGGAAGGCAGAGGAAGGACCGAGGGGGCGATGTCCAAAGCAAGATTTGAACCACCAAAAGGAGGTAGACGGGAGGAAGTCCCTAGCAAGCCCAAAGTCGAGTCCCAACCTTCGTATAATAGGGACATCAAGTGCTTCAAGTGCTTGGGAACGGGCCACATATCCTCACAATGCCCAAACAAAAGAGTAATGATCACGAGGGAGAATGGAGAAGTAGAGACTGAAGATGTGGATGATGATGAGGCCAAGCCCGAACTTGTGGAGGACAACGATGATGGAGTGGAGGATGCTGTTTTTGGTGAATCTCTTGTTGCTCGAAGGGCACTTTGCATGCAGTCCAAAGTTGAAGATGAGGAGCACAGAGAAAACATCTTCCATGCACGAAGCTTCGTAAAAAACAAGGTATGTAACATGATCATTAGGTTTGAGTTATCTTTAGGTTTTTTTTTTTTCAATTGTTTACTATCTAGTTTGTTATCAAATCAGTTGGTTGCAAAAAAAAAAAATTCGTCCAAAAAAAAAAACAGAAAAAAAAAGAGCAGAAAAAAAAGAGAAAATTAGAATTTTTTTTTACCTTCTATGTTTTTTATCTTTCTCCTTAAGATGTCGATGAAGATTCGAGGACGAATCTTTTTGAGGAAAGGGGGAATGATGGGAACTAAGGTGGGCCTACTTTTAAAGATCCTTTGCATGTCTAGATGGACCAATTACAAGATCAAGAGCCATGAAGATCAAGGAAGCAATGCAAGAATTGGTGCAATCCACTTGGGATAAAATCTAGACCCATTGAAGAACCTGTCTCAAGAACTCAAATTATAAGAAGGAACGCCACAAAGGTTGTGATTTACCTTTGATAAGTTCAAAAGTTCATTCAAGAACAAAAGGAGTAAACTCAACTCAAATCACAATCAAAATTCATTATGTATTGTCTCTCATATTGACTCCCTTTTTCATTGATTAAAAGCCTATTTATAAGGCTAGTCATTACAAGGAAACAAATCCTAATCTAATAAAGAAACAAATCCTCATCTAATAAGGAAACAAATCCTAATCTACTAAGGAAACAAATCCTAATCTAAATAGGAAACAAATCCTAATTTAAATAGGAAACAACTAAAGACTAAAAAAGTGAATAGTGCACGTTACTGTAGCATGAACAGTAACGGTGCTACAGTAACTATGACAACCCTAGTTCATAAGAAATAAAAAACAAGTGGACCAAGCATCCTCAAGCCCACTTATTCTAAAAATAATAATCCTTTAAATAAATTGGAGGCCTTAACATCAACGGGCCAATGTAAGCTTAACCTTAGCCGGATTCTTCTAGAACTTGAATTATATTGATGAATCTTTGTTGCCCAAGTGGATCATGCTCCATGGGCCTCCACGAACTTGCTTGAGTCCATGCCTCTTGAATTAGACCATTGAGTACCTCCTTAAACTTCCTTGCTCGTGCTCTCGTAACCGGCCCAATTCTATTATCTTTCACATCTTCGAATTTGTGTTTCCTTGAGCATCTTATGGATTGCATCAAATTGTGTTCTGCACCTGTTTTAACACTTCCTAACTTTAACATAACTTTTGAAATTGAGTGTGCCTTTAATGCAGGAGAAGCCACCTATTGCCTTCTTTAGTGAAAGCTAAGTGGAGCGGCCTTGAACTACCCTACCTATGATAAGGAATTATACGCTCTTGTCTGTGCTTTGGATATGTGGCTACACTACTTGTGGCCAAATGAATTCGTGATACACACTGACCATGAGTCTCTAAAGCATCTCAAAGGACAAGGTAAGTTGAACAAAAGACATGCAAGATGGATGGAGTTCATAGAAACTTTTCCCTATGTCATTCGATACAAGCAAGGTAAGGAGAATATAGTGGCTGATGCATTATCTCGAAGGTATGCTCTTCTTACTTCTTTGAGTACCAAATTGCTTGGTTTTGAGCAAGTGAAAGAAATGTACATCAATGATGCTGTTTTTTTGGATTTGTACAAAGCATGTGAGAAAACCCCATTTGGTAAGTTTTACATGCATGATGGTTACTTGTTCAGGGAAAATAAATTGTGTGTCCCTAATTGTTCCATGCGTGAGTTGCTTGTGCGAGAGGCACATGGGGGTGGTTTGATGGGACATTTTGGAGTAGCTAAAACCCTAGAGGTACTACATGAACACTTCTTTTGGCCTAAGATGAAAAGAGATGTTTTTAGAATCTGTAGTAGACGCATTACGTGTAAAAAGGCCAAATCTCGGGTTATGCCTCATGGGTTGTATACTCCCTGGCCGGTTTCTAGTGAGCCTTGCGTTGATCTGTCTATGGACTTTGTTTTAGGCTTACATAGGACTAAATGGGGTCGAGACTCCTTATTTGTTGTAGTGGATCGTTTTAGCAAAATGGCACACTTCATTGCATGTCATAAGACCGACGATGCTACAAACATAGCTGACTTGTTCTTTAGAGAAATAGTGCGACTCCATGGTATGCCTAGGAGTATTGTGTCAGATAGAGATGTCAAGTTCCTTAGCCATTTTTGGAAGGTTTTGTGGTCAAAATTGGGAACTAAGTTGTTATTTTCAACTACTTGTCACCCACAAACCGATGGACAAACCGAGGCTATTAATAGAACTTTGACTCAACTTTTGCGCACTGCTATTCAAAAGAATTTGAAAACATGGGAGGAATGTTTACCATTTATAGAGTTTGCATATAATTGGAGTGTGCATTCTACTACATCTTATTCTCCCATTGAAATTGTTTATGGGTTTAATCCACTAACTCCTTTGGACTTGTTGCCTTTACCTGTGGAAGAAAGGCGTAGCTTGGATGGAAAGAGAAAGGCGGAATTGGTGAGAGTCCTACACGAAAAAGTTCGCCTTCAAATTGAAGCAAAGAACAAGCAATATGCTTCTCAAGCTAACAAAGAAAGGAGACCTGTGAGTTTTGAGCCCGGTGATTGGGTGTGGGTACATATGAGAAAGGAACGATTTCCAGCCCAAAGAAGATCTAAATTATTACCTAGGGGAGATGGTCCTTTCCAAATCCGAGAGAAGATAAAAATGACAATGCATATAAAGTGGATCTTCCAGGTGAGTATAATGTCTCTCCTACTTTTAATGTTTCTGATCTTTCCCATTTTGATGTAGGTGATGATTCGAGGATGAATCCTTTCGAGGAGAGGGGGAATGATGACTCCCAAGCTAGAGATCCTTTGCATGTACCGGGGGGTCCAATTACTAGTGCTCGGGCCAAGAAGATCAAAGTGGTAATGCAAGGGTTTATTCAAGCAAGCATGGCTGAATACTCAACGGACTCAAGTAGCTCCACCTTATCAAAGATGGGCTTAAAAGAAGTGGAAGCATGCGAAGTATACTTGCTAGAAGCTAAGAACGAAGAGGAGCTTAAAGCTAGACCCTTTTCTAATGGGCCGGATCACAAGGCCCATTGGGCCGAACCTCTTGGGCTAGATTTGGGCCCAAATATGACCTAGAATTATCATGCAATATGGGCTATCAAAGAGTCCAGAATTATTCCTCAAATCTTGTGCTATTATCTCTCCAAATCTTGTGATGATTATGGGAAGATCTTTGGGATATCATTCCAAATTTTGTGAAGATTATGGGAAGATCTTGGGGATATGCTTGGAGAAGGGTCAAAGATTGGGAGATTCTTATCACAATCATGGAAGTAATTTGAAGACCAAATACTACCATTCTAGGAAGGATTATCTTCTAGAATAATCTACATTAGTGATGTTATTACCTTTATTTAATTTTCGTAGTTACTGTTTATGCCTTCCTTGGAGGCCAAGTTTAATCTACAATAATTATGTTATTTTCTATATTTTAGATTTTAGGAATTATTGTTCATGCCTACCTTGGAGGCCAAGTTTTGTAGCCTATAAAAAGGTCATTTAGTGCAATGAATAAAACAGCAATTATTTTGAGAGCAATAGCTTTGTGAGTTGAGAGTTTTCTCCTCTTGCTCTTTTGTGAGCACTCGGCTTATCAAAGGCTTGCAACCTTTGTGGCGCCTCTTTGCAACCAAGGTTTCTCGTGGCAGGTTCTCGTTGGGTCATGGGTTTCGAACTAAGGTTTTCTTGAGACAAGTTCTCATTGGGTCTTGGGAAGTTTTTCCTTTTCCACTTGAATTTCGGCTTTCTTGGGTTTGAATCAATTTGTTCGTGGGTTCAAGGAACTTATCTCCACGGGTTCACATCAATGGTTGAGTTCAAAAGAAAACGCATATGTGATACTCAGGCATATGATAGACTTCAATGATGTGCTCATATATTCAAAGTTCAAAGTAAAGATCAAGCAATCATTAAACCCATGACACTCTGAATAGGGGAATATGGTTCAACATTCAAATTTTTTTCACCAAAATTTTCAAAATTTTCACACATTTTGCAACTACTCTACAAAAAATGTAGTCAAATATGTTGTATCATACAATTGGTGCACCTCTTCCCCCAACTTGAACTATGCATTGTCCTTGCATTGAGCTTTGAATGAACTTTGAAAAAAAAATATATGGAATGAGCTTTGAAGATATGGAATGCAATGAAGGACTTAAAAAGATAAGTAGGGTTAGAGAACATCTCGCAATGAGCTTTGAAAAAAAACACCATAATCTGCACATTTGAAAAGAAAACACTGTGCAAGAATGAAAGTAATAAACAACTTAACTAGCAACACAAATGATAAAAGAAAGCAATTGTACACTACAATCTATTTGAACAGTTATTCCTCAACAAGCTCTGGGTAAACCGAATCCACTAACTCTTCTTCCACCATTTGAACCTCAAAACCCTCAAAGAATGACTTAAGTCTTTGGCCATTGACATTGAATGTTTTGCCATCTTTGGGGTTTGTAATTTCTATAACTCCATTAGGGTAGGCCACCTTGACAAGATAGGGGCCATCCTAATGTGATCCGAGTTTTCCTTGGAAAATGGAGAGTAAAAAATTATACAAGAGCACTTTTTATCCGTTCTTAAATGTTTTCTCACAATAGATTTGTCATGAAAAAATTTTGCCCTTTCTTTGGAAAATTTTGAGCTCTCATATGCATCTCTATGGATTTCCTCTAATTCATTCAACTCCAACTTCCTATTGTCTCTGACTATTCTCAAATTGAACTTCAAGGTCTTGACGGCCCAATAAACTTTGTGCTCCATCTCTACCAACAAATAACAAGTCTTGCCGCAGACTAGCCTATAGAAAGACATACCTAGGATGGTTTGTCACGCGGTACGATAAGCCCATAAGGCATCTGTCAACCTAAGTGACCAATAATTTCTATTCAAATTCACTATTTTCTCTAATATGTTTTTGATTTCCCTATTTGCCAACTTATCTGGGCCATTAGTCTGTGGGTGATAAGCGGTGGACACCTTGTGTGTTACACCAAAATTATGAATTAAAGATGCAAATGGCCTATGGTAAATATGAGATCCACCATCACTTATCATTGCACGAGGTACCCTAAACCTTAAAAAGATGTTTTCCTTTAAGAACTTGACCACAACTCGATGGTCGTTGGTCTTGGTTGGGATGGCCTCTACCTGCTTGGACACATAGTTCACTACCAGTAGGATATAGAGGTTGCCAAAGGACGTAGGGAATGGACACAAAGTTCACTACCAGTAGGATATAGAGGTAGCCAAAGGACATAGGGAATGGACCCTTGAACTTAGTGTCCCAGCAACCAAATATCTCAATGACTAGCACGGGGAAAGGGGCATCATATTCCTACAAGTCACACTACCCAACCTTTGGCACCTGTCACACTCTTTATAAAATGAAACACAATCTTTAATTAAAGAAGGCCAATAAAAGTCGGATTACAAAACTTTAGCCGAAGTTTTCTTTGAAGAGAAACGGCCACCGCATGCCTCAGAATGACAGGAAAGGACATCGTGTTGTTCATTTTTAGGAATGCTCCTTATTACTTGATTTGGGAAATACTTGAATAAATACGGGTTGTCGAAACAGAAGTACTTCACATTTGCCATGAATCTCCTTTTGTCCTCCAAGCTCCAATGTGGTGGTATTTGTCCTGTAGCAAGATAATTACATATGTCAGCATCCAAGGACAAACAAAATGAATATAAAACAAATACTCATTAGAAAAAGAGTCACAGATAGGGATATGCTCTTCAGCATCTTGAACAACAAGTCAGGACAAGTAGTTCGTCACCGCATTCTCCACTCTTTTTTAGTCTTTCATGATCAAATTGAATTCTTGCAGGAGGAAGATCCACCTAATTAGTCTTGGTTTTGCAACCTACTTAGACAAAAGATACTTCAAAGCAGAGTGATCAGTGTAGACTACAATAGGCAAACCAATAATGTAAAACCGAAATTTGTCCAATGTAAATACTACGACTAGCAACTCTTTTTTAGTGGTAGTGTAATTCATTTGTGCTTCATTTAGAGTATTGCTAGCCTAGTATATTACATAAGGCCTTTTTTCTTCCATTTGACCGAGCACTGGGCCAACCGCATAATCACTAATGTCGCAAATGAGTTCAAATGGTAGTTTCCAAATAGGTGGTCGCATGATTGTAGGTGAAGTGAGCATGTTTTTGAGTTTTTTTAAAAGAAGCATTACAATCATCCGACCACAAAAAGAGAACATCATTTGCTACCAAATTGGTCAAGGGCCTTGCCAAAGCTCTAAATTCTTTTATAAATCTACGATAAAAATCGGTATGGCCAAGAAACGACCTAATATCCTTTTGAGTGGGGAGGTTGGAAATTGCTTCCACTTAAGATTTTTCTACTCCAATCCCCTTTTTCGATACGATGTGCTTGAGCATGATCCCTTAGGTCACTATGAAGTGGCACTTCTCCCGATTGAGCACTAAATTCTTTTCCTCACATCTTTCTAGCACTCTCTCCAAAATTTCCAAACACCCCTCAACTGAGTCCCCAAACATGGAAAAATCATATATTAATATCTCAATTTTCTCTACCATATAGCTGAAGATTCCCACATGCATCTCTGAAAATTTTCCAGGGGCATTACCTAACCCAAATGGCATTCGGCGATAGGTAAAAGTACCAAAAGGGCAAGTTTCTCTTGGTCCTCCAAAGCAATCTCGATTTGGTTGTAGCTAGAGTAGCCATCCAAGAAGCAATAAAGAAGGTGTCCGACTTCTCTCTCCAACACTTGGTTATTGAAGGGCAAGGGGAAAGGATCTTTTCTTGTGCATGAGTTGAATTTCTAATAATCGATACAAACTCTCCAACCGGTGACCACCCTTGTCGGAATCAACTCATTGTCTTCATTTGCTACCATAGTGACCCTCGACTTCTTTGACACTACTTGAGTGGGACAAACCCATTTACTATCGGAAATTGAAAAGATAAAACCCACATCGAGTAGTTTGAGCACCTCATTCCTCACCACATCCTTCATGATAGGATTTAGCCTCTTTTGTGGTTGTTGGGACGGTTTGACGCCATCCTCCAAGTTGATTCGGTGTGTGCAAATGAGAGGGCTAATTTCCTTGATATCAGCAATTTTCCAACCGATCGCTCCCTTTTGCCTCCTTAACATTTCAATAATTCTTCTTCTTGCCTCGGCCCCCCAATGATCAACTTATCACCACTAAGAATGTTTTGTCCTCCCCAAGATATGCGTACTTAATTGTGGAAGTGATGTGAATCATGGCACAACTTCAAGGGACCAAGTTCAAGTTTCAATTGGGCCGGTTACAAGAGCACGAGCAAGGAAGTTTAAAGAAGTACTCAATAGACTGATTCAAGAGGCATGGAATCAAGCAAGTTCGTGGAGGCCCATTGACCATGATCCACTTGGACAACAAAGATTCATCAACATGATTCAAGTCTAGAAGAATCCGGCTAGGGGCTAAGGCTAAACTTAAATTGGCCTATGGTTGTTAAGGCCTCCAATTTGTTAAAGGATTATTATTATTAGAGTAAGTGGGCTTGAGGATGCTTAGCCCACATGTTTTATTTCTTATGAACTAGGGTTTTCAAAGTTACTGTAGCACTACACTATTCATGCTACAGTAACCATGCACTATTCACTCTTTTGGGGGTTTGATTTTAAGGCTTGAGTGCCAAGTACTTTCCTTTTTCTATTTAGGTATGTGATCAGCCAATTAAAGGGCTGATTGTTTTTCTTTTCTTCAAGTAAGAGTCTTAAGAAAATAAGAGATATTTCTTTACCAACAAGTAAGAGATATTTTGTAATTAGGATAGCTATTTTAGGAAGTTTCTTAATCCTTGTAATGACTAGTCTTATAAATAGGCATTCAAATCAATGAAAAGTCAGATTATTATTCAACAAATTGTGAAAGTATTTTTTTCTTTGGTTCTTTGAAGAACTAAACGAACTTATCGGGATTTTTCGTGGCGTTCACCAGCGACTTATCAAACGGGTTTTCACACCGTTTGTGGCGTATTCCTTTATACCAAGGTACTTGTTTTATACAAATAGCGGGCTGAGGTCTTATATACCGAGGTTCGTGTTTGTCATAAACAACGGGTCGAGGTCTTTCATTCAAATCTGATTGTAGAACGATCTTGGGTTCCTTTCATTTTTGGATCTCGTTATTTTTGGCAGGTTTCACATCATTTGGTATCAGAGCAAAGGTTCTAGTTCACGTTTGCCTATCTTTTTTTTTAAAAAAAAAACCTTTCTTTCTTTATTCTGTGTTCTTTACTCCCAAATTTGGTTAAAAAATTCTAGTCTAGCCGAATATCCTCTACTCCCATTCCGCTCGTATTTTGTAACGAAATCTTATTTTGTTACTATCAAAAGATAGTTGCTGTTCATAACAAAAAAAAACATAAAGAAGTCAAAAAAAAAAAAAGAGAAGGCTGAAAGGAGTCAAAAAAAAGTGAGAGAGAGAAAGCCCGAAATTGTTTGGTTCTAGTTGTTTTCATCTATTTGTATTGGTCCAATAAGCCCGAAAATCACCTCAACCCAAAATTCAGATATTTTTGTTATTCCAAAAATCTAGTTAGCCGTGTTCCTTGGTGAGTTCTTGGTGAATTGTTGCTGAAAATTTTGAATTGTTTGTTTAGTTTCAAAAGAACTAAAAGAGAATTATTGAGTGAAAAAAGGCAAAAGTGGTGAGAACATTAGAGGGTTAAAAAAAGCCATGTATTTTGAGTGAAACACGAGTGTAGAGTGATCCACATTCTTGAGTGTAAACACTTAAGGGAGGGAATTGTGAGGTCGTAATTCTTTTTTATTTTTGTTTTTCTAACTTTGTTTTGTAGCAATTATGACTCACAACAATGCTACAAATCTTGCTGATCGAAATTGTTTATGGAGGCATGATGAGTGAGATGAGGCGTGTGATGAAGTTGGAACTAGAGCAAGTTCACGAACGGATAGATCAGATGGAGAATACACATGAGAGGCAGCCACAAAACGTCCCTAATGCGCGTAGAAGGGAAAGAGCACAACCGAGGGAATTAAGGGTAGAAGATGAAGAGCCTTATGGGGCTGGTTTTGATGAAGAAGATGATCGGAATTCTGTTTTTAGTAATAGGAGACATGGAGGGCGGTTTAGAGAAGCTAGGTATCGGGAAGATAACAACTTAGGTGGTTTTAAGATGAAGATTCCAACGTTTCAAGGTAGATCCGATCCTGAAGCATACCTTGAGTGGGAGAAGAAGATGGAGTTCGTATTTTATTGCCACAACTATTTGGAAGCAAATAAGGAAAAATTAGCGGTGATTGAGTTTTCTGACTATGCTATTACTTGGGGGCACCAGCTTGTTATAAATAAGAGGCGGAATAGGGAACGACCAATAGAGACAAGGGAGGAGATGAAAAATGGTGATGAGAAAGCGATTCGTTCCAAGCTACCGAGAGTTGTACAAAAAGTTACAAGGTCTTAGACAGGGAGGCCGGAGCGTTGAGGATTATTACAAGCAGATGGGGATTGCTATGATCCAAGCCAATGTAGAGGAAGATCGAGAGCCTACAATGGCTAGGATTTTACTCGGACTAAATCAAGAAATCCAAGATAAGGTAGAGATGCAGCATTATGTGGAGTTCGAAGATATGGTGCACATGACCATCAAAGTGGAGCAACAACTCAAGAGGAGGGGTGGGTCTCATTGATGTGAACCCGAATCGACTTGCTTTGAGACCCAACAACAATATTGGAGAAACAACCCAAGAAAGCCAAAATCAGGTCTATGGATGGAGAATCTAAACCCGTTGAGAACTTGTTTCAAGAACCTAGATTATATTAAAATCTAGACCCATTGAAGAACTCGTCTCAAGAACCTAGATTAAAAGTACGAATGCCACAAAGGTTGTGATCTACCTTTGATAAGTTCAAAAGTTCAATGAAGAACAAGAGGAGTAAACTCAACTCAACTCACAATCAAAATTCATTATGTATTGTTTCCCCATATTTCATTTATTAAATGCCTATTTATAAGGCAGGTCATTAAAAGGATTAGGAAACTTCCAAAAATAGCTATCCTAATTAAGAAATATCTCATACTTGTTGGTAAAGAAATATCTCCTAATTTCCTAAGACTCTTACATGAAGAAATGAAAGACAATCAGCTTTTTAATTGGCTGATCACATATCTAAATAGAAAAAGGAAAGTACTTGGCATTCAAGCCTTACAATTAGACCCCAAAAATAGTGAATAGTGCACAGTTACTGTAGCATAAACAGTATGTGCTACAGTACTTATTCTAAACCCTAGTTCAAATAAAATAATAAGACATATCTAGCCAAAGCATCCTCAAATCCACTTATTCTAAACTAATAATAAAATTCTTTAAACAAATTGAAAGCCTTAACAGCAAAAAGCCCATCTCTAAGTCATGTTTTCATGTCTTCCATAGTTTGGATCAAGTGGATCAAAATTAGTTCTCCTTCTTTCAAGGCCATCTTGAGTGTTGGGCTCTTGCTAGCTTCATCCCAAGTGGATTTCACCAATCTTTGTATTGCTTTCTTGATCTTCTTTAATTGGCCCATTTGGACATGCAAAGGATCTTCAAGAGTAGGCCCACCTTAGTTCTCATCACTCATGCAACCCATAACTGTAGTTCTACTTCTTGGAAACCTAGTTACACCTAGCAACTGGACAAGTCACCAACGCCTAAAGCCGAGCCCAAGTTCGCGAACACCAGCCACATACCTCAAGGTAAAACCGACACTTCTACCTCTAGGAATCGTGACATTAAATGTTTTAAATGTCAAGGCAGGGGACACATTGCAAGTCAATGTCCAAACAAGCAGGTCATGGTGTTGCAAGACAGTGGTTAAATTGTGACCGACAGTGAAGATTCCAACACCGATGGCTTGCCACCATTGGAGGACGTTCCCGAGGAGGAATATTTAGCCCCTGAGTCATTGACATTGGTGGCAAGGAGAGCAATGAGCGTGCATGCTAAGGAGGTAGATGAAGAGCAGCGGGAGAACATCTTTCACACTAGGTGAATATTTAGTAAAAAAAAAAAAATATCAAAGACAAGGTGTGTAGTGTGATTATTGATGGTGGTAGTTGTACTAATGTTGCAAGCACAATTATGGTGGAGAAGTTGGGACTACCAGTGTTGAAGCACCCTAAACCGTACAAGTTGCAATGGTTAAATGATAAGGGTAAACAAGTAGGTGTTAGTTGCATTTCAAATTGGTAAGTACGAAGACGAAGTGTTGTGTGAGGTAGTACCAATGCAAGCGGCACATTTATTGCTAGGGCGTCCATGGCAGTTTGATAGGCATGTGAAGCATGATGGCTTTACAAACAAATATTCCTTTGTGCTTAATCAACGATCAATCACTCTTGTACCATTGACACCTCAACAAGTATATGAGGATCAAGTGAGATTGCAGAAAGAAAGTGATCAAAAGAAAGAGAGTGAACAAAAGAAAAAGAAAAGAGTGAAAATCAGAGAGAGGCCGAGAAAAATGAGAGAGAAAAAGAAAATCAAAATGCGGCCATTGAGAGAAACTCAGAGAGAAAACAAAAGAATTTTTATAGGCTACAAAATTTGGCCTCCAAGGAAGGCATGAACAATAATTCCTAAAATCTAAAATATAGAAAATAATCTAATTATTGAAGATTAAACTTGGCCTCCAAGGAAGGCATGAACAGTAACTCCAAAAATTAAAATAAAGGTAATAACATAACTAATGTTGATTATTCTAGAAGATAATCCTTCCTAGAATAGTAGTATTTGGTCTTCAAATTACTTCCATGATTGTGATAAGAATCTCCCAATCTTTGACTTTTTTTCTCCAAGCTTGATTAGTACTTTCCGAAAGAGTGGCATGCCAAAGATGGAAAGATATCCCAAAGATCTTCCATAATTATCACAATATTTGAGGGAATAATAGCACAAGATTTGAAGAATAATTCTAAAATTTTTGGCAGCCCATAATGAATGATAGTTCTATGCCATATTAGGGCCCAAATTTGGCCCAAGAGGTCAGCCCAATGGTCCTCATGACCCGGCCCATTAGCAGATAGTCCAGCTTGATGCTCCTCTTCATTGCTAGCTTGTAGCAAGTATACTTCACATGCTTCCACTTCTTGACTCTGGATCTTGTATTTGGCCTATCTGGACTTGCAAAGGATCTTTAAGAGTAGGCCCACCTTTGTTCTCATCAGAAAAGTTGTTTGCTAATCAAAAGAAGTGTACTTTTCATACCGATAAGCTTGTATTTTTGGGATATGTTGTTAGTGCATAAGGTATACAGGTTGACGAAGAGAAGGTACGTGCAATCCAAGAATGGCCGAGTCCCACAAGTATAAGTAATGTTCGTAGTTTTCATGGACTTGCTAGTTTTTACCAGCGGTTTGTGAAGGACTTTAGTAGCATAGCCGCCCCACTTACCAAAGTGATCAAAAAGAATGTTGGATTTAGATGGGAAGAAGAACAAGAAAAGGCGTTTCAATTAATCAAAGAGAAGCTGACCAATGCCCCCTTATTGTCTTTACCTAACTTTTTGAAAACATTTGAGATTGAATGTGATGCTTCAGGTATTTGCATAGGAGCAGTGCTTATGCAGGAAGGACGACCAATTGCTTACTTCAGCGAGAAACTAAGCGGGGCAGCCTTAAATTACCCAACTTATGACAAGGAGTTGTATGCATTGGTTCGAGCTCTAGAGACGTGGCAACACTACCTATGGCCTAAGGAGTTCGTGATTCACACCGATCACGAGTCCTTGAAACACTTAAAGGGCCAGCACAAGCTAAACAAAAGGCATGCACGATTGGTGGAGTTCATTGAGACATTTCCATACGTCATCCGATATATGCACGGTAAGGAGAATGTGGTCGCTGATGCACTTTCTCGCAGGTATGCATTACTCTCCACACTTGATGCAAAATTGCTTGGTTTTGAGCACATTAAAAATTTATACGTTGATGATCACGAATTTTGTGAGGAATACCGAGCTTGTGAGGAAACCGGTTGTGGTAAGTTTTTCGGCTTGATGGATTCTTGTTTCGAGAGAATAAGCTATGCATGCCTAATTGTTCCTTGAGGGAGTTGTTAGTGCAAGAATCTCATGGTGGGGGATTAATGGGACATTTTGGAGTTGCAAAGACTTTAGCTGATTTGCAAGAACACTTCTATTGGCCTCACATGAAAAGAGATGTTGAAAGAGTTTGGGGTAAATGTGTCACATGTAGGCAAGCTAAATCCAGAGTGCAGTCCAATGGTTTGTATACTCCTTTACCAGTTCCTAGTGAGCCATGGATTGATATTTCAATGGACTTTGTGTTAGGACTGCCTAGGACTAAGCGTGAGAGAGATTCAATTTTTGTGGTTGTGGATAGATTTTTTAAGATGGCACACTTTATTCCATGTCACAAAATGGATGATGCTTTGCATGTTGTTGACCTGTTCTTTAGAGAGATTGTGAGATTACATGCTTAGAACAATTGTTTCGGATAGAGATGCTAAGTTCTTGAGCTATTTTTGGAAGACTTTGTGGTGTAAGCCAGGTACTAAGCTATTGTTTTCTACTACTTGTCATCCACAAATTGATGGTCAAATTGAAGTAGTAAATAGGACTTTGTCTACTTTATTGAGGGCAATCATTAAAAAGAACATCAAGACATGGGAAGAATGTTTACGGCATGTTGAGTTTGCTTATAACCGATCTGTTCATTATGCTACTAAATTTTCACCATTTGAAATTGTGTAAGGATTTAATCCTTTAACTCCACTGGATTTATCTCTTTTACCTTTGACTGAGCATGTAAATTTAGATGGCAAGAAGAAAGCTGACTTTGTCAAGCAAATTCATGAGAAATCAAGACTCAACATTGAGCGAAGAATGAGCAGTATGCAAAGAAAGCCAACAAGGGGGGTCACAAGATGATTTTTGAACCAGGAGATTAGGTTTGGCTGCATCTGAGAAAAGACATTCCAAATTGCTTCCAAGGGGAGATGGTCCTTTCCAAGTCCTAGAGAGCATCAATGACAAAGCCTACAAGCTATATTTACCTAGTGAGTACAATATAAATGCTACTTTTAATGTTACTGATTTAAGTCCTTTTGATGTAGGTGATGATTTGAGGGCAAATCCTTTTCAAGAGGAGGGCAATGATGCGAATCATGACACAACTTCAAGGGACCTAGTTCAAGTTCAAATTGGGCAGGTCACGAGAGCACAAGCAAGGAAGTTTAAAGAGGTACTCAATGGACTGATTCAAGAGGCATTGACTCACGCAAGTTCGTGGAGGCCCATTGACCATGATCCACTTGGACAACAAAGATTCATCAACATGATTCAAGTTCTAGAAGAATTCGGCTAGGGGCTAAGGCTAAACTTAAATTGGCCTATGGTTGTTAAGGCCTCCAATTTGTTAAAGGATTATTATGGTTAGAGTAAGTGGGCTTGAGGATGCTTAGCCCACATGTTTTATTTCTTATGAACTAGGGTTGTCAAAATTACTGTTGCACCACACTATTCATGTTAAAGTAACTGTGCACTATTCAATCTTTTTGGGGTTTGATTTTAAGGCTTGAATGCCAAGTACTTTCCTTTTTCTATTTAGGCATGTGATCAGCCAATTAAAGGGCTGATTGTTTTTCTTTTCTTCAAGTAAGAGTCTTAGAAAAATAAGAGTTATTTCTTTACCAACAAGTAAGAGATATTTCTTAATTAGGATAGCTATTTTAGGAAGTTTCCTAATCCTTGTAATGACTAGCCTTATAAATAGGCATTCAAGTCAATGAAAAGTTAGATTATTATTCAGCAAATTGTGAGAGTATTTTTCTCTTTGGTTCTTTGAAGAACTAAACGAACTTATCGGTATTTTTCGTGGCGTTCACCAACGACTTATCAAACGGGTTTCCACACCGTTTGTGGCGTCTTCCTTTATACCAAGGTTCTTGTTTCATACAAACAGCGAGTTGAGGTCATATACACCGAGGTTCAGGTTTATCTTAAACAACGGGTCGAGGTCTTTTATTCAAATCTGATTGTAGAACGATCTTGGGTTTTCTTTTGTTGTTGGATCTCGTTATTTTTTGCGGGTTTCACATCAGGAACGTAGTGGCATCAACTCCAAGATCAGTGTTTGTGTGGTTGATTGGAAAATTTTCTTCTCTTGTTGTGCGAGTTTCTCTAATTTCGAGATCCAATTCTCTACTCCTTGTACATTTTTTAGCTTCTTATCATCAACAAACTCTTCTTGAATCACAAAGTAGTTCCATATGATCCCCCACAATGGTGTTAATCCTATTTACCCTCATGTACTTCCTCATCAACACCAGGTTGCTTGCACAAGTTGAATACAATGAAATCCATCATCATGTTCCCAAAGGAAAGCTTCATTAATCCATTCTTGCAATTGATCACAACATTAGATATAGCAAGGAAAGGCCAACCTAGTATGATAGAATTTTGAGAACTACGATTAGCTACTGGATGAGTATCAAGTACAATAAAATCAACAGGAAAATAGAAATTGTCCACTTGAACTAAAACATCTTCAACTACTCCCCTTGGTGTTCTAACGCTTCGATTTGTCAATTGAAGAGTGATTAGAGTTGGCTTCAACTCTTCAAGTTGTAATTGTTGGTACACCAAAAAGGGTAGGAGGTTGACACTTGCTCCCAAGTCTAAAATTGCTTGCTCCACCTGACAATTCCCTATGCTTATGGCAATGGTAGGGCAACCGGGGTCTTTGAACTTGGGTGGTGTGTTGGTTCTCAAAATGGAACTCACTGGCTCCGTGAGAAATGTCTTCTTATACAATTCATCTTCCTCTTCACAGTGCACAAGTCTTTCAAGATCATTGCACATGAAGGTATTTGCTTGATGGCATCCAGGAGCAGAATGTTTATCTTTACCTGCTTAAACAATTCAATGATATCAAATTATTAGCACATTTAGCCGGTGGCTTCAAACATTGGGGAAAAGGGGCCAAAATAGGACAATCATGCACATTCAAATCAACAACTTTTTCATTTTCATGTGTTTCACCCCCCTCGGAGTTACCCATAGTCTCTTTTTATTTTGCTTATGTGGCTTTGGCTGAGACTTTTGGAAAAATGGTTTTGTCAATTTGTTTGCCTCTCCTAAGGGTGTGACCACCTTGAGTTGCTCACAACTCTCCTTGGGTTGTTTGGACGACTTAATCAGGTGTTGACCGCTCGAGTTTTCTTGGTGTTAAACGGAAAATTTTCCTTTCTCTTGTTTGGATGACCCTGTGACATTGGTCAATTTAGTGATTTGAGTCTGAATATCATTAAAAGCGGCAGCAGTTTGGTTGTTGATTGTTGTTTGGCTGTGAATGAATTGGTGCACGACATCCTCCAAATTCATTTGTGAGGAGGTTGGTAGGTGGGTGGGTTGGATGGTCCTTGTTGACCAAACCCTTGTTGAGGTAATGGGTTTTGGGAAAAACCTTGTTGATTGAACCACGGGTATTGGGAGGTAGACGAGGGACCATGGCCATAGTAGGATTGCGTTTGCTTGGGTGGAATGGGGGGGTGACAATGAGCTAGACCCATGAGGTGTAGGGTTGGCATTCTTCCAACTAAAGTTCAGGTGATTGATCCAACGCCAAATTGTATGAATTGGAATATGGAGAGAATAATTATGTACTTTGGTTGAAAGCATTCACTTGCTCATGATAAACCTCCTTGAGTGCCAGAATGTTTGGGCATTCCGAGATAGAATGCTCAACACTTTCACAGATAGAGCAACCCTCCTCGGCTTTAGCAATGTTAGACACCTCATGCCTCCTATTCACCTCTAGACTCTCCGTCTTTTGGGATAATTTTGTGATTTTGGTAAGCAAATCTTCTTGGTCCTACAAATTATACATCTCTCCCCTACTTGGTTGACTCCCCGGATAGAACTTTGACACATCATTGGGATCCGTGATATCCCATGATTGAGCATTTTGTGCCAATGTATTGAAGTACTCAAGGGCCTCATCGGGATCTTTGTTTATAAACTCTCTATTACACATCATGTCTATGAATTGTCGATGGGCTGGTGTAATTCCTTCATAGAAGAAACTAACCAATTCTCATGGTTTGAATACATGATGTGGAATGGATTGTTGCAACTTCTTGTATCGATCCAAACTTTGATAAAACTTCTCATTGGATTTTTTTGAAAATTTTTGAATTTGTTTCTTCAGTGCAGTGGTCTTGGGCACTGGAAAAAATTTGTGCCCAAAAACTTATCAATCGAGGTTTCAATGAGTTCAACCAAGTTTTGGCTTTGTTTTAAATGGAGAAAGGAAACAATTGCATGCAAGATATGTCTTCCATGGCATGATTTGTGAGAAATGTTGCAACAATTTCCTGAAATTCCTTAATGTGCAAATAATGATTTTCTCTTTAAATTTCATAGAATTGAGGAAGTAGTTGTAACATCCCTAGTTTAATAAGGAAGGTATGAGCTTGGACCGACAGAAGTATGCACGAAGGGTTGGTGCTTCGGGTTGGTTGGAGATAATCCCTCATTGGCCTCACTGGAGGATCAATTGGGATATTGTTTCCCTCATTCCTTAGAGGGGGAATTGCATTCCCCCGCCGTTGGAACATTAGCACCATCATCTCCGAAGTTTTTTCCGGCATCCTTGGGTGGGTCTTGGTCTAGATTCATGTTTGGTCCTATGGCATGTCTCACAAGTCTATTTTGCTTGACCCGTCACCACATAAAAAAAAAACTATCTACAATTGAAATGAAAAGTATATAAAAGGGAGCAACGTCCCTTGTCCCGTGATGAAAATCACCTTCTAATTCGACGCTTAGCCTTCCCCAGCAACGACGCCCAAAATGCTTGGACTGCTATTCACCCTAATCTCCAAACATGATCCCAGTTGTGTGTATGTAGCTTATATGAGTAGGTGAGTGTCACTCTCCATCGGGTTCAATGCTAGAAATAGGGCAAATCGTGTGTGTGCAAAAGTGATCCCCAAGTGAAGAGAGACTTGCAATGTCATGTTTTACTTGGAATTGAGTATTCCAAGGTCGTCACCTCAAGGAAGGAAGGTCGAATTGTGGTGAAGGTGGATTTTTAAGAAATGAAAAAGTGTAAAATCAAACAGGTCATTCCAATGGCAATGCAAGATTGACTCATTTCACTCAACCAATTGTGTCTTGGTGTTTGATTGATTCGTTGGAAGTGAGAGACTAATGTGGAGGTGTTGGCCCAAGAATACCCTGTGATAATTCTACGATGGATAAAGAGCTCACAACCACTTCCGCACTCAACCTAGTCAAACCAAACACTTTACATTGCGAGAAAGAATGGAGGAGAGTTGATTTATCATATCCAAGAGGAAGTCTCCCTTGGATTAACCAACTAAAAGCTTAGCTACCCGTAGTCAGAACAAACACATACTTATGTAAAGAGACATGGTGATAAAATAAAGATTAAAACATGTATTAATGCAAAAAGAAGTTAAACTACAAAGAAAAGTTCATTTCATAGCAAAATAGAAAGCTTGGAAAGAAAAAACTCAAATATTAATATGGAAAACATAAGAACATGTAGCTAGAGTTGAATACACTTGAAAAAAGGAGATTAAAGTGCAAGAAGTGAATATTACAAGTGATTTCAAGCTTACTACAACTGAAATAGAGGTAGAAATGCAAAAACCTAACTTTCTCTCTGTAAAACTTCATCTTCTTCCTTGAGCTTCTCTCTCTAAAACTATGTGTGTGTCTCAATTCTTCTGAAGTAGACAGTCAAAATTTGTCCATATCCCCCACTTGGAGGGTCAGACCTGAATTGCTATGATTGGAAGGATTGTTGGTACTGCAACAAGCAAACCCATGCCCCACATTGTCTCTTCCATGCTTCCTCCAACCACTCTCCTTCTCTCTCTTCCTCTTCCATGCTTTTTCTTCCAAATTTAGGCTTTTGCTGTAAGAGAACCTCATTATGTAAAATGTGTCAAGGCATGTGTGGGAGAAGCAGAGGTGGGCCCACAAAGTTGTTGGAGTTAAGATTGAAGGCTTCTGGCATTTCTAGGCAAAACCTACGGGTAGAACTCCATAAAACATACTTAAAAGTTTTTCCATTAGGCTTTGGCAGGGGCAGCAGTAGAAAGAATCCAGTGCATTAAACCTGCTGGTAGGTTTTCACCTGTTTTGTCTTTCGTTAAACTTATTAGCCATTCGTTAAGCCTCCCCTTCTTCTCCATTGACCCTAAGCACTCGATGGGAGACTTAAAACACATCCTTATCTATTCTTTACCTACAATCACACAAAACTGCATTAATTGTTAGATTAGATGCAATTTCCACCATTTTCTGCACAAAAACAAGTATAAAATGGGGTTTAAGAGATACATGATGTGCAATATTCTATGCTCGTCACCTAGCAAATAGTGGGCTTAGGTACCAGTACCTAAGTGATTAAGTACCGATATCTGGCAAATGGAAAGAGCTTGCAGACAAAAGGTTTAGGTACTGGTACCACATGTATGAGGTACCAATACCTCTTCCAAAATTTTCAAAATTTTAAATATTACTCTGCTCAGCCTTCATATCTTAAGCTCTCTTGTTCAGATGATGTAATTGGTCAAAATTTAAGTTCAAATTGGTGGGGATGGACCTTGGAATGTTAAGTGGGTTTATATGTGCATAGGGTATGCGTTTGGGAGTGCTCTAGTACAAGGGAGACTCTGCCCAAACATTGTTTTGGTTACGATCTTGGTGAAGAAGATTGATGACGTGATTTCAGGTTATGCGACTTTCATGGGTACTTCCACAGGTTTATGGGTGATCAACGAGTTGAGAAAGGACCCCTAAATTTAGGTTGTCACAACTTGGTATTAATTAAATTTGTATTGAAATGAGATATTAGGGTTAGACAACAAAACCTTGGGGGTCCGAAAAGAAAGAACGGGAATTTGGACTTTGATCCGTAATTTCAGGATACTAAGTTAGTGCTCAATTCCTATCTTACGTGTTTGAAGATGGCAAGTAGAGGAAGTGGACACTGGAATGGTCAAGGGAGTGGACGGAACAACAACCAACCGTCATCGGCCTTTGATCAACAAGCCATCATGGAGGATATGGGCACGATGGTTCCCACATTTATGCAAGCTAGTGGCAACATGAGCCAAGGAGGCTTAAAAAACCTGCAAAGGTTCAAGGCACACAAACCTCCAACCTTTCTAGGAGGGGTGGATTCGATGGAGGCCGACCATTAGTTTCAATGAATAGACAAGATTTTAGAGGTTATGTAGATCAATTCTGATACCATTCAGATAAGGCTAGCTCTGTTCCATCTTGAGGTAGAGGCCCATCGATAGTGGGATTGGGCAAAGGCCTCAAAGAACATAGAGGCAATACTTGGGGAGAGTTCTGTGAGCTTTTCATTGACAAGTACTTCTCGTTGGCTGTTCGACAAGTGAAAGATTGAGAATTCTTGGATTTGAAGTAGAGTACTACGATGGTAATGGAATACGTGGCTAGGTTCACTAAGCTAGCATGTTTCGCGGATGATTACATGGCCACAAACTTGGCCAAAGCAAGAAGATTTGAAGATGGCTTGAAGTTGTTCATCTGAAGAAAGATTGTGGGCCACCTCCTACAAGACTTAGACTCAATGGTCGAGATGGCCATGGACATTGAGATGCAAGTGGAGGACGCAAGGAGCATCCAAGAAATGGGTGCAAAGGATAGGCAGAAAGAGGGTCGATCCTCCTCTACTAGTACAGGGAAGAAGCAACGGACTTCTACTCTACAAGAGCCTAAGGGACAAGGTCAAGGCTACCAAGGTCAATCCTCCCAAGGTGGGACAAATTTCAGGGCCACCTATCAGGTCGGCCAAAGAACTTGTTCATATGCCACCTATTGGGTCACTTAAAGCGGGATTGTGCTCAGAAGCAAGGATCCTAGATTTAAAGGGCATCTCAGTCCCAGCTATCAGTGGGGCATCCACAGACCTATTTCATTCCTACCTATCCCCCATGGCCCAAGGAAGTCAGTTCTAGTTTCATTGTGCTACATAGGCCCCTACTACTTCATGAGCGGGGACTCCGCAATTTGGCTAGTTGGGCTAGGGCTTAGGCCATCACCAAGGACAGGGATTACAGGATGGGACTACGGGGACCCAAGGTAGAGTCTACGCCATCCCTCCTCAAACTGTGCTGATGGATCAGTCAGTGATTCCAGGTGCATTTATACTCTCTCGCTTATAAGTAAGGGTGTTATTCGATTCTAGTGCATCACATTCATTCATAGTTGCATCATGTGTAAAGGATTTGGGTTTAGAGGTTGAGATCTTGGAAGAGCCATTGTGTGTGAGTTTGCCTCTAGGAGCTATGGTTTGCATTATCAGGGATGTCAGGGGTGTGAGCTAGAGATCTCAGGGATTGTACTCACTGTGGACCTTAGGCCCATGGACAGGTGGACCTTAGGGTCATGGATATGTCGGAGTTTGATGTCATCCTCGTGATAGATGGTTGGCGGCACACTGAGTCGTCATCGACTGTGATCGAAAGAGGGTCAATGACTATACACTAGAGGGTTGTTTGTTTCAAGCTTCAAGGGAAAAAGCATGATGCTTTACCCCAAGCCAAGTATAACTCTCGTTGGCACGAGCAATTGATGAGTTGGCTTACAAGCCTTACACTTGAGAACGAGGCAAGATGATGAGAACTAAGGTGGGCCTACTTTTAAAAATCCTTTGTAAGTCTACATGGACCAATTACAAGATCAAGAGCCAAGAAGATCAAGGAAGCAATGCAAGGATTGGTGCAATCCACTTGGGATGAAGCTAGCAAGTGCCCAACACTCAAGATGGCTTGAAAGAAGGAGAACTAATTTTGATCCACTTGATCCAAACTATGGAAGACGTGAAGACATGACTTAGAGATTGAGCCTTTTTTGTTGTTAAGGCTTTCAATTTGTTTAAAAAAAATTATTATTAGTTTAGAATAAGTGGGTTTGAGGATGCTTAGCCCACACATGTCTTATTATTTTATTTGAACTAGGGTTTACAATAAGTACTGTAGCACGGTAATGTTCATGCTACAGTATCCGTGACACTATTCACTCTAGGGCATTTTTTGAGAGAAAGGGTCACAAATTTTAGTCTTTAGTTATTCCTATTTAGATTAGGACTTGTTTCCTTCTTAGATTAGGATTTGTTTCCTTATTAGATTAGAATTTGTTTCCTTATTAGATTAGGATTTGTTTGTTTGTTAGATTAGCATTTGTTTCCATGTAAAGATCAGCCTTATAAATAGGCGTTTAATCAATGAAATATGGGAGACAATACATAATGAATTTTGATTGTGAGTTGAGTTGAGTTTACTCCTCTTGTTCTTGAATGAACTTCTGAACTTATCAAAGGTAGATCACAACCTGTGTGGCGTTCCTCCTTGTAATTTGGGTTCTTGAGACGGGTTCTTCAATGGGTCTAGATTTTAATATAATCTAGGTTCTTGACACGAGTTCTCAACGGGTCTAAATTCTCCATCCATAGACCTGGGTTTGGCTTTCTTGGGTTGTATTTCCAATATTGTTGTTGGGTCTCAAAGCAAGTTGATTGTGGTTCACATCACAAGACAGGAGTTTGGTCTACCACGGGTAGTTTGTGAGTTTGCGGACTTTTTTTTCGAGCGAGTTATTGGGATTACCTCCACATCGGGATGTAGACTTCACCATCGAGTTACAACTTGTTGCATCCCCTATTTCTATGACACCGCATAGGATGACACCTGTGGAGTTGCAAGAACTCAAGGTCTAACTACAAGAGTTGTTAGACAAGGGTTTCATTAGACCAGGTACCTCAATTTGGGGCGCTCTGGTGCTGTTTCCAAGAAGAAAGACAATACTCTTAGACTATGTATCAATCATCGGTAGTTGAATTGAGTCACATAAAGAACAAGTACCCATTGTCACGAATCAATGTCCTTTTTGATCAACTGAGAGGGGCACGGGTCTACTCCAAGTTAGATCCGTGCACAGGATACCATCAGTTGAGGATTAAGGAGGCCAATATCCCTGAAACAACATTTAGGCAGCAATACGAGCATTTCGAGTTTACTGTTATCCCATTTGGATTGACTAGTGCCCCGACGAAATGTGGCTTTTAGATTACATTTTTGTAACCAATTGTGTACACATTTGTCATGGTCTTTGTTGATGATATCTTGATCTACTCCAAATCTAAAGAGGAGCATGAAGGTCACTTGAGAATTTTTCTCCAAACCTTGTGAGACCACCAATTGTACACCAAGAAGCCAAAATGTGGCTTTTAGATTACATTTTTGTAACCAATTGTGTAATTTGTTTTGAACTTGTAAAGTTATATAAAGGGTTGTGTAATGAACTCTTATGGGCTAGAAAATTATGCATATGAATGTATGAATGAGTGTGAAATGGGTTTAGATGTCCAATGGGCTAAGATTGGAAAGATTTGGGGAAAATCTAGGCCCAGGTACCGATACTTAAGTGATTAAGTATCAGTGCCACATTGTTGGAAAACCCATGAACTGTTACGTAGACGGATGGGTACTAGTACCTCGATTCTAGTGGGCTCAGGTATCCATACCAAGGCTCAAGGTACCAATACCTCGATGGACAGTGGGCGCTAGTACCGGTATCATGACATATAAGTACCAGTACCTAGCAAACAATAGGCTTAGGTACCGGTACCTAAGTGATTAAGTATCGGTACCTAACAAATGGAAAAACCTGATAAACAAAAGACTTAGGTACCGGTACCACGTGTATGAGGTCCGGTACCACATGTATGAGGTACCGGCACTACGGGTATGAGGTACCGGTACCACTTCCAAAATTTTCAAAAATTTAAATATAACTTTGCCTAACCTTAAGATATTGAGCTCTCTTGTTAGGATGATGTAATTGGTTAAACATTAAGTTCAAATTTATGGGGATTGCCTTCTTTCCCTTGTTCCTAGTCCACTTTTCCAACTTTTGCCAAATTGCCTTTTTGCCCTATAATTCAAATTAGTGCCCAAATTTATCCCAAACTAATTAAATCATTTATTTTTCAACCAACTAATTATGAAATACGCATAATTAACCTCTTTAATGTGCATAAATATGTTGTTGTTAAAGGTTAAACAACCATCGTTAGGTAGCTCAAGCGGTCCTAAGGTTGCTCGAGTGGTCCCTGCTCCACTGCTACGACTTTAATCCTTCTTTTCATTCCGATTGCCACCAGCCCTCCCACTACTCAAGTGTTCGTTTGTGAATTTGTGTTTTCTTCGTCCCAAAGACAAACCGTATTCTGAGCCGAAAAATAGAGAGAGCCTCCCAAGCTGGGGTATCTTTCATGTGAGCTTATTTCTTGCATCTAAACCTTGAGAGATCATTAAGCAACCATAGATCCCTAAATCCAAAGGCTAACCCATCTTGTGATTCTTATCCAAACTCACACATTGGAGAAGAAGAACTTGCTTGGTGCTACCAAACCCACTTAATAAGTGTGCATACCGAGGATTTTGATGGAAAAGATTATTCAAGACTTAAATGAACTATGCGATGGGGAGTTCAAGTGAAGCTAACGATAAAGTCGAACAGGGGAGTTTCAGCAAAAATGTTTGTTGAAAGAAATGAGTGTCTAACTATAGTATTGGTTAAAGTATAAATCTCAAATACTTATAAGCTTACTTAGAGATACTACATTAGGCTTTGATAAATTCTAAGTGGTTCCTTGTGATTTTTTCCAAAGAGGGTGTTCGCAACAACAAATTGCTTGTTTACATATTATTTATTTTCATACACACTTGCAATTTCAAGCACACATGCACACTATGTGTTTGATATTTTGATTTTTTGTTATTTCATTACATTCATAGTGGTTTGGTGGGTGTTTGACTTGGATGTGATTTGCTTCATTGTGAGATCAATGTTAATTGAACTAATCGACATATTTATATACACACTAATTCACATGGAGAGTATGGGTTGTTCTTGATGCGAACCTTTAAACGAATTCAAGAACCCACACGCAAATTGATTGAATAATCCCCAAAAAAGTTCACAAACCAGAATTATAAGAACCAAAAACCCATGACTCAATTTTTTAAAGAAAGACGCCACATTCAAGATTGAGTGATAAGTCCATGAATGCTACAAGAAAGATTAATTCTTGATAAGTTCTTTAAATAGTTCTTGGAAGAACAATAAGGTAGAAACCTCACAATACTCATAAAAATATTTTGTCTTTTTCAAGGCCTTGGGTGTGTATTTAAAGCCCTAAAACAAATCCTAATCTAAATAGGAATAACTAAAGTTGGGCTTTAAACAAGTAATCAACCCAAAATCCCTAAATAATCTAAATCAGCCCATACAACCACTTAATCAGGTTTGTTGGACTTGAATTACATTAAAATAAACTTGAGGTCATTTCCCCTTGAAGCCCACACATGCCGTGGTAGAAAATGATGTGAACCCATGGAGATATGCTTTGATACCAAATGATGTGAACCCATGGAGATATGCTCCTTGAACCCACGAACAATATTGGTGAAACAACCCAAGAAAGCCAAACTCAGGTCTATGGATGGAGAATTTAGACCCATTGAGATCTTGTGTCAAGAACCTAGATTATATTAAAATCTAGACCCATTGAAGAACCTGTCTCAAGAACCCAAATTACAAGAAGGAACGCCACAAAGGTTGTGATTTACCTTTGATAAGTTCAAAAGTTCATTCAAGAACAAGAGGAGTAAACTCAACTCAACTCACAATCAAAATTCATTATGTATTGTCTCTCATATTGTCTCCTATTTTATTGATTAAATGCCTATTTATAAGGCTGGTCATTACAAGGAAACAAATCCTAATTTAATAAAGAAACAAATCCTAATCTAATAAGGAAACAAATCCTAATCTAAATAGGAATAACTAAAGTTGGGCTTTAAACAAGTAATCACCCCAAAATCCCAAAATAATCTAAATCAGCCCATACAGCCACTTAATCAAGTTTGTTGGACTTGAATTACATTAAAATAAACTTGAGGGCTTTTCCCCTTAAAGCCCACACATGCCATGGTAGAAAAGCTTTCAAACACACTCTTCATGCTTGGGCTTGCATAATGAGCCCATATGTCTTGAATCAGCCCATTCAATGCTTCCTTCATCTTCATGGCTCTTGATCTTGTAATTGGTCCATCTAGACATGCAAAGGATCTTTAAAAGTAGGCCCACCTTAGTTCTCATCAGAAAAGCCTTCAAACGCTCTCTTCATGCTTGGACTTGCACAATCAGCCCATATGTCTTGAATTAGCCCGTTCATGCTTCCTTCATCCTTTTTGCTTTCGCTCGAGTCATAGGACCTCTATTTATGCTCAACAGATCAGATTGTATTGCGTCATTCCCCCTCTCCTCAAAAGGATTCGTCCTCGAATCTTCAGCATCTGCAATAAAATGAGAAAGATTAGTGACATTAAAAGTAGCACTAACACTATACTCACCAGGAAGATCTAGTTTGTTAACGTCATCATTTATCCGTGCCACCACTTGAAAAGGCCCATCTCCACTAGGCTGCAACTTTGAACGCCTCTGTGTGGGAAAGTGCTCCTTTCGCATATGCACCCAAACCCAATCTCCAGGCTCAAAGACCACCTTCTTACGCCCCTTATTAGCTTGAGTAGCATATTGCTTCGTTTGCCTCTCAATGTGCAATCTAACTTTCCCATGCATTTGCTTCGCCAATTCAGTCTTTCGTTCTCCATCTAAATTAGCACAATCATCAACAGGCAAAGGCAACAAATCTAATGGAGTTAAGGGATTAAAACCATAGACAATTTCAAAAGGTGAATAATTAGAAGCAGAATGCACACTACATGATGTGAAACCCGCCAAGAATAATGAGAACCAACAACAAAAAGGGACCCAAGATCGTTCTACGTTCAGATTTGAATGGAAGACATCGACCCGTTGTTTACGACAAACAAGAACCTTGGTATATAGACCTCAACCCGCTGTTTGTGAAACAAGAACCTTGGTATAAAGAAAGACGCCACAAACGGTATGGAAATCCGTTTGATAAGTCGATAGTGAACGCCACGAAAAATCCCGATAAGTTCGTCTAGTTCTTCAAAGAACCAAAGAGAAATATACTCTCACAATTTGCTGAATAACAATCTGAATTTTCATTGATTTGAATGCCTATTTATAAAGGCTAGTTATTACAAGGATTAGGAAACTTCCTAAAATAGCTTATCCTATTTAAGGAATATCTCTTGTGGGTAAAGAAATATCTCTTACTTTCCTAAAAAGAATAACTCACATGCCTAAATTTAAAAGGAAAGTACTTGGCATGCAAGCCTTACAATCAAACCCTAACAAGAATGAATAGTGCGCCGTTACTGTAGCATGAACAGTACGGTGCTACAGTAACTCCGAAAATCCTATTTCATAAGAAGTAAAACATGTGGGCCAAGCATTCTCAAGCCCACTTATTCTAATAACAATAATCCTTTAAATAAATTGGAGGCCTTAACAACAACGGGCCAATTTAAGCTTAGCCTTAGCCTAGTCGGATTCCTCTAGAACTTGAACCATGTTGATGAATCTTTGTTGTTCAAGTGGATCATGGTCAATGGGCCTCCACAAACTTGCTTGAGTCCATGCCTCTTGAATTAGACCATTGAGTACCTCCTTAAACTTCCTTGCTCGTGCTCTCGTAACCGGCCCAATTGGAACTTTAACTAGATCTCTTGAAGTTGGGCCATGATTCGCATCACTACAATTATAAGCAAATTCGACATGGGGCAAACAATCCTCCCAAGTTTTCAAATTCTTACCAATGACAGCACGCAATAAAGTAAAAAGAGTACGATTAGTAACCTCAGTTTGCTCATTTGTTTGTGGATGGCAAGTAGTGGAAAAGAGTAATTTAGTACCAAGCTTACCCCTACAACGTCTTCTAGAAATAACTCAAAAACTTAGCATCATGATCAGACACAATGCTTCGAGGTACTTCATGTAAACGCAACACCTCTCTAAAGAACAAATTAGCTACATTGCTAGCATCATCGGTCTTATGACATGCAATGAAATGCACCATCTTTGAAAACCTGTCAACAACAACAAACACAAAATCTCGTCCCCGTTTTGTCCTAGGTAAACCTAACACAAAATCCATGAAAATATCTACCCAAGGTGAACTAGGTATAGTTAAGGGATTATACAAACCATGGGGATGAACCACTTAGCCTTTTTACAAGCAACACATTTCTCATAAATTCGCTCAACATCCGGTTTAATAAGTGGCCAGAAAAAGTGTTCAACTAACACATCTAAGATTTTCCTAACACCAAAGTGTCCCATTAAACCACCCCATGTGCTTCTCTAACTAATAACTCATGCATCGAACAATTAGGCAAACACAATCTATTCTCTCGAAACAAGAATCCATCATGCCTGTAAAACTTGCCAGAACCCGAACTCTCACAAGCATCAAACACATTAGCAAAGTCAGAATCAATAGCATTTAAATCCTTAATGTACTCAAAACCAAGCAACTTTGCATTTAAAATGGAAACTAAAGCATAACTACGAGAAAAAGCATTAGCAACCACATTCTCATAATATTGTGTAATTCAAGGTAGCCCCATTTAGCTTCTCACTAAAATATGCTAAAGGACGACCTCCCTGCATTAAAATAGCTCCAATTCCCATACCTGAGGCATACACTCAACTTCAAAAGTTTGAGAAAAGTTAGGCAAAGCCAGTAAAGGTGCAAAACTAAGTTTTTCTTTAATCAAATTAAAAGCAACTTCTTGCTCCTTTACCCATTTAATGCCTACGCTTTTCCTAATAATTCCAGTTAATCGTACAGCTATAGTCAAGCCTTTTATAAAAACTAGCAAGACCATGAAAGCTACGTACCCCAGTAATAGTTTTAGGTGTAGGCCATTCTCGAATAGCCTTAGCCTTCTCTTCATCAACCTCAATGCCCTTAGCACTAATAACATATCCTAAGAAAACAATTTGACTAGTGCAAAACGGGCATTTCTTGAGGTTAGCAAATAACTGAGCTTCTTCATGCAAAGAATATAACACAAGCCTCAAATGTTCAACATGATCATCTAAGCTCTTAATGTTAACCAATATATCATCAAAATAAACGACAACAAAATTTACCAATAAAAGCACGCAAAACATGGTTCATTATACACATAAATGTACTAGGTGCATTGGTTAAGCCAAAAGGCGTTACCAACCATTCATATAAACCATATTTATTCTTAAACGCTGTTTTTCATTCATCACCTTCTCTCATCCTAATTTGATGATAACCAATTTCAGATCAATCTTACTAAACAAACAAGCACCTTGCAATTCATCTAACATGTCATCAAGTCTAGGAATGGAATGACGATACTTTACCATTATTTTATTCACGGCGCGGCAATCTGTGCACATCCTCCCAGTCCTATCCTTTTTAGGCACAAGTAACACTGGAATTGCATAAGGACTCAAGCTCTCCCTTACATGACCCTTCAACATCAGCTCCTCAACTTGCCTTTGAAGTTCCTTTGTCTCCTCAGGATTATTCCTATAAGCTAGACAATTGGGAATCATTGCACCAGGAATGAAATCAATCTGATGTTCAATCCCTCTAACTGGTGGCAAGCCATTTAAGATTTCCTTGAGAAAAACATCACCAAACTCCTGCAAAAGAGAATCAACACTAGGAAAAGTAGGGTTAAGCTCGTTAGTATTCAAAAATGCCTTCTTGTACATAAGTACAATCATCGGCTTCCCTGAATTAAAAGCTCGCTTAACCTCTCGTTCTTTTGCATAGAAACTCATATTTTTCCTCTCTTACTTTTGTGAACTCTTACTCTTTTCACTCTTTGTTTTTTTCCTCATTTCTTTGCACTTTCACACTATTTTCCTCTTTTTTTTTATTATCACTCTCTTTTTTTCTCTCAAACTCACGTTTTAATCTCATTTGATCATCATGCACCTGTCTAGGTGTTAACAGTATAAGTATTACAAGTTTGCCATGCATTGCAAAAGAATATCTATTTCTATATCCATCCTGCATAACTAGCCTATCAAACTGCCAAGGACGACCCAAAAGCAAATGACGAGCATGCATTGGGACTACATCACACAAAACCTCATCAACATAACGCCCAATGGAGGACACTAATACCTGCCTATTCACCTTAACCTCCCCAAATTCATTCAACCACTGCAACTTATAAGGAATAGGGTGCTTAATAGTAGGCAAATTAAGTTTCTCAACTAATAAGGTACTACACACCTTATTATTGATATGGCAGTGAGTATGAAAGATGTTGTCACGTTGTGCCTCGTTGTCCTCCTCCTTCACTTGTGCATTCAAGGCACGGCTCGTGACCAAAATTTCACCTCCGTCACTCTCCTTACTCTTCACATCGTCATCGGATTCACTTTCAGTTTCAAAATCACCATTATCCCTAAAAAACATAGCACATTTATTTGGACATTGAGATGCAATGTGCCCCTTGCCCATACGCTTAAAGCACTTTGTATCTTTATTTCTAGAAGTTTGAGAATCAGATTTACCTCGCTCCTTGCTAGCCTCTATGACTTTGCCTTTGTTGGAAGCTTCAATTCTACCCTAAGAATCGGTTTTTTTCTTCTTTCTTGCTCCAACTAGAATTCGGTTTCCAAGAACATGAAGAACCTGAATTCTGCCCAAACCGAGTAGAACCCTTCCGTTTGAGTTGACTCTCAACCTTCATCGAGATGTGTAGCATATCCTCCATCTCCACATAATGCTGCAACTCAACTACATTTTGAATATCTCGACTCAAACCATGCAAGAATCGTGCCATGGTCGCCTCTTGGTCCTCCTCTACATTAACCCAAATCATGGCTATCTCCATCTCCTTATTTCAACGCTCCTGGACCCCTAAGTCAACCCCTGTTATCTCTGAAACATGTCCCTATAATAATGAGAAGGGACAAACCTCTTCTTCATGATACTCTTCATCTCATCCCAAGTATCAACCGGATGCTCTCTATTCCTCCTCTTATTCATCACTAATTGATCCCACCATACTACCGCATAATCAGTAAACTCTACTGCAACTAGTTTCACCTTCTTCTCCTCTGAATAGTCATGGCAATCAAACACTAATTCCACTTTCTTTTCCAACTCTAAATAAACCTTTGGATCATTCTTGCCTTGAAAGGCTGGGATTTTCATCTTAATGCTACCCAAATTCCATCTCTCCAATAAACATCTCTAACACCTTCACGACCACCTCTGCCACCTCTACCATGGTCAAACCCAATCAGCGTGGCCTGGTCATTAAGTAATCACCAAGATCCCACTCGTCATCATCGATAATGTTTTGATGACGCCTATTCTGCCTCCCCTCTACTGGTGCCTCACGCCTATCATGTCCATCACCTCTTCTTCCCTCATTCGTTCTCAATTCATTAATTGCATTCGCCTACTCCTCCAACTGATTTCCCATGTCATCAAATCTCATATTGGCTTTTTTCTTAGGATAAGCTCACACACTCAGCCTTTTACCACTCAAATGTTTCACCTTTGTCATTCTTTCGCAAACTACTCAAAACTCAACCAAAAACCAATCGTTCCCACAACGCATAACGACTTAACAAAATAAGACACAAATATCAAAGGAAGGACCAGAATTAACAATGAAAAACAGAGAATAACAACGATAACAAAGAAACACAACAAAGAAAAGAAAACGAATTCGGCAAAAACTAAGAGAAACAATTATTTGAAAGCAACAAATGGATCAAGAAAGGGGTTAAATCAAATAGGATGGCCTATTTTGGGATAACAATGCGTGAATGATCAGAATAGGTAACGTTAGATTATTTTTGTTCAAATCTCAACATAATCAGCACTCAAGCAAACTAACTAGCCTCAATTTGATTCTTTCTTTCTTTTTTTTTTTTCTTTCTTCTCTCCCTTTTTTTTTTTGATATCAGATCACAAAAAGAGGCAAACTAAGCGTATTTGGGCAGCAGACTTCACAAATTGATTCTTTAGCAAATTATGCATTAAATTCAGCCCATAATATGCAACCCTAATTGATATTAAAATTATAGAAAAGAGCAACGAAATTCCAGCAGCAAGTCACACCCCAAATCAAACAGAATAAAAAATTGCAATGAACAGGCACGATAAACAGTAATGATGAACAGTGCACGAAGATTTTTTTTTAAATAGATGTGCTTAAATTGAAAAGGAAACACCAACCTGATTTGAGAAAATAAACCCGAGAGCTTTGATACCAAATGATGCAAACCCTTAAACGAATTCAAGAACCCACACACAAATTGATTGAAGAATCCCCAAGAAATTTCACAAACTAAAATTAAAAGAACCAAAAACCCTAGACCCTATGTTTTCAAGAAACAAGAATCCAAGGTTAAAAGTTCAAGAGAAAGACGCCACACTCGAGATTGAGCGATAAGTCGATGAACGCCACAAGAAAGATTAATTCTTAATAAGTTCTTGGAAGAACAATAAGGTAGAAACCTCACAATACTTATAAAAATATTTTGTCTTTTTCAAGGTCTTGGGTGTGTATATAAAGCCCTAAAACAAATCCTAATCTGCTAAGGTAACAAATCCTAATCTAAATAGGAATAACTAAAGTTGGGCTTTAAACTAGTAATCAACCCAAAATCCCTGAATAATCTAAATCAGCCCATACATCCACTTAATCAGGTTTGTTGGACTTGAATTACATTAAAATAAACTTGAGGCCTTTTCCCCGTAAGGCCCACGCATGCCATGGTAGAAAAGCCTTCAAACGCTCTCTTCATGCTTGGACTTGAAGAATCAGCCCGTATGTCTTGAATCAGCCTGTTCAATGTTTCCTTCCTTTTCGCTTTTGCCCGAGTCATAGGATCTCCTTTTATGCTCAACGGATCAGATTGTATTGCATTAGTTCTTGTTAAGAGTTTCTCACACTTAATTGCTAAATTAATTTGTAAAAAGGTAATTGTAGTAGAATTATGTTATAATTTTGTGGTTGTCCAAGCAAAATTTTAATTCACCCATTCACTGCCTCTAGGTAGTGTCTAGCATCGTACGTGTTTTGTAAAACAAATGGTGGATAGTCACTGTGGAAAGTCTTCCAACTGATAACCATTAATTGCCAACCTTGGAGAGGTGAATAGATGAAGGTATACAGAAAACGATTGTACTAGTAGTTTTATCCAATATTGTAACTTTTGTGATGATCATTTATATTTATTTTTCTAAATGATAGTTTTTTTTTTGACAAATGTTTACTTAGTTACACATTACATATGAATAAGAGTCACCCTGAGGATTTTTTTCATTCTGTATGTATGGTCGTCCAGTTGTGCCTTGAGCTTTAATTTTGTTAAACTTTGTGGTACATAAATTTGGGGATTTTTCTGAGTAATTCACAATAGCTTTTATTTATTTCTATATTTGCTGCTCTATCACAATTTTTGAGAATAAGAAACATTATCCTTTGTGTTATTATAAAGTTGGTGATTGCATTTTTTCCTTAGCATAAGAAACACCATCTAAATTTTCTTGTTTTTTTCTTATGTAGAAATTTTGTTTCAGTAGCATCCTACATCTAACTTTTTTTGATCAATTTTTTTGTCTTTATGTATATAGATTAGGAAGTAGCATCTTACATCTAATTTATGTATATAGATTAGGAATTTTTTGTCTTTATTTACCAGCAATATTTCATGCATGCATGTGTTTTTTTGTTTTGTTTGGGGAATGTTTATGATTAGCACAAAATATTGCACATCATGTATGATGTGAACCCCAATCGACTTGCTTTGAGACCCAACAACAATATTGGTGAAACAACCCAAGAAAGTCAAACTCAGGTCCATGGATGGAGAATTTAGACCCGTTGAGAACTCGTGTCAAGAACCTAGATAATATTAAAATCTAGACCCGTTGAAGAACTCGTCTCAAGAACCCAAATTACATGGAAGAACACCACAAATATTGTGATCTACCTTTGATAAGTTCAAAAGTTCAATCAAGAACAAGAGGAGTAAACTCAACTCAACTCACAATCAAAATTCATTATGTATTGTCTCCCATATTGTCTCCCCTTTTTCATTGATTAAAAACCTATTTATAAGGCTGGTCATTACAAGGAAACAAATCCTAATCTAATAAAGAAACAAATCCTAATCTATTAAGGAAACAAATCATAATCTAATAAGGAAACAAGTCCTAATCTAAATAGGAATAACTAAAGACTAAAATTTGTGACCCTTTCTCTCAAAAAATGCCCTTGAGTGAATAGTGTATAGTACTGTAGCATGAACAATACTGTGCTACAGTACTTATTGTAAACCCCAGTATAGATAAAATAATAAGACATATGTGGGTCAAGCATTCTCAAACCCACTTATTCTAAACTAATAATAAAAATTCTTTAAACTAATTGAAAACCTTAACAACAAAAGACCCTATCTCTAAGTCATGTCTTCCATAGCATGGATCAAGTGGATCAAAATTGTTTCTCCTTCTTTCAAGCCCATCTTGAGTGTTGGGCTCTTGCTAGCTTCATCCCAAGTGGATTGCATCAATCCTTGCATTGCTTCTTTGATCTTCTTGGCTCTTGATCTTGTAATTGATCCTTTTAGACATGCAAAGGATCTTTAAAAGTAGGTCCACCTTAGTTCTCGTCAATGTATACAGTTCCACCCCTTTTTATATGTGGTGAAAATGGGAGGAATTACAATATTTCTAACAATTAATGAGGTTTCGGTGTGTTTGCAGGCAAAGAGTTAGAAATGGCATGAGTTAAGCCTCCATTGTAGTGTTCAAAGTCAATGGAGATTATGGGGAGGCTTGACAATGGTGTGGAAGGTGAAAAGACCAATATTTGAGAAAAACAAGTAAAAACCTACCGGTAGGTTTGCTCATAAAACTACAAGTAGGTTTTGTGTATTGGAGTTGGATCAACCACAAACCTTCCGGAAGGTTTTGGCTACTAGAGTAAGTTGATGGCCAAACCTCCGGTAGATTTTGTTGAAAAACGTTAGAAGCCTACAACTCAGATTCCAACGGCTTAGGGGGCCCATCTATGCTTCTCCCACACCTATCTTGATGAGAACTAAGGTGGGCCTACTTTTAAAGATCCTTTGCATGTCTAGATGGACCAATTACAAGATCAAGAGCCAAGAAAATCAAGGAAGCAATACAAGGATTTGTGCAATCCACTTGGGATGAAGCTAGCAAGAGCCCAACACTTAAGATGGGCTTGTAAGAAGGAAAATCATTTTTGATCCACTTGATCCATGCTATGGAAGACATAAAGGCATGACTTAGAGATAGGGTCTTTTGTTGTTAAGCTTTCAATTTGTTTAAAGAATTTTTATTATTAGTTTAGAATAAGTGGGTTTGAGGATGCTTGGCCCACATATGTCTTATTATTTTATTTGAACTAGGGTTTAGAATAAGTACTGTAGCACGGTACTGTTCATGCTACAGTACCATGACACTATTCACTCAAGGGCATTTTTGAGAGAAAGGGTCACAAATTTTAGTCTTTAGTTATTCCTATTTAGATTAGGACTTGTTTCCTTATTAGATTAGGATTTTTTTTCCTTATTAGATTAGGATTTGTTTCTTTTTTAGATTAGGATTTGTTTCCTTGTAATGACCAGCCTTATAAATAGGGTTTTAATCAATGGAAAAGGTGAGATAATATGGGAGACAATACATAATGAATTTTGATTGTGAGTTGAGTTGAGTTTACTCCTCTTGTTCTTGATTGAACTTTTGAACTTATCAAAGGTAGATCACAACATTTGTGGCGTTCCTCCTTGTAACTTGGGTTCTTGAGAGGGGTTCTTCAATGGGTCTAGATTTTAATATAATCTAGGTTTTTGACATGAGTTCTCAACGGGTCTAAATTCTCTGTCCATAGACCTGGGTTTGGCTTTCTTGGGTTGTTTTTTCAATATTGTTGTTGGGTCTCAAAGTAAGTCGATTGGGGTTCACATCATATCTTGACATGTTCTACCTACACCCATGCCATCCTTACATAAAACCTAACTTTGGAAGACAAGGCATTGGAAAAGAGGAGAGAGAAGGAGAGAGGTTGGTCAATGGTAGAGGGGAGTGAAAACATGTCTGCACCTTGCTTGTGCAAGTATCCAAATTCTCCCAATCCTGGAATTCAATCAGAACATAGGCCATAGAGCTCCATGGACGAAAATTATAGGAGACTCTACACATTACAAAACATAGTTCAACACTTTTAAAGAGGAAGCTCCCAAGGTAGAAGATAGAGTTTTAGAGAGAAAGCTTAGATTTTTGCATTTTCTTCACCCATATTTCCTTTGTAGTAAGTTATATTTCACTTGTAATCTTCAGTTATTGAATTGTAATCTCTTTTAATTCAATTGTAATCTAGTTTAATCAAATGTTCTTACACTGCATTATTTTTGTTGGGTTTCTTTACAACTTTTCAATTTTGGTGTGAAACGAATTTCTCTTTATATTTTACTTCTTCCTAGCATTAATATATGTTCTAAGCTTCATTCTCATCTCACTTTCATTTTCATTTCATCTACATGTCTATTTACATTATGAATTATTTTACTTCAACCATGAGTAGCTAAGCTTTTTGTTGGCTAACCCAAGGGGAACTTCCTCTTGGGTATACTAAATCAGCTCTTCTCCATTCTACCTCGTAGTTTAAAGTGTTTGGTTTGACTAGGTTGAGTGCAAACGTGGTTGTGAGCTCTTGATACACTGTAATCTTGTCACGGGGTATGCGTGAGCCAATATTTCACTTTGTCCCATCACTTCCAACGAATCAATCAATCACCTAGGCACCAATTGGTTGAATAAATTGAGTTGATTTGACATTCCCATTGGAATGAACTCTTTGAATTAGCCAACCTTTTTCTATTACTTTTCTACTACCAATCTTCACTCACCAAAACCCCAATTCACAAGATTTTTATACTTTTTATTTTTACCAAATCACCTTCACCACAATTCAACCTTTATTCCCATAGGAGATGACCTTGGAATACTCAATTCCAAGTAAAGCATGACACTCAAAATTCTCTCTATGCTTGGGGAGCACTTTTGCACACACACATATTTTCACCCACACACACGTTCACCCCATTTCTTGCACCAAACCCAAGGGAGAGTGACACTCACCTATCATTATTAGCCATACACCTGGTCCGGGTTAATGTTCAGAGATTAGTGAAATGCAACAAGTCAAGCAGTCTACTTGGCTTTACCTTCTCTTAGTCATTAGTCCTCTCATGCATGATTAATTATGAGTGGTATTTTATGTGATGATGTGGATGATGGGGAAAATTGAGTTGAACCAGTTCTTGATTGGAATTGTTGAATAGTTTTTATATTGGGTTAGTATTTTTGTTACGAAAATTGGATGTTAATTGTATTTGGCAATTGGAATTGATCCATACTATACATTGAAATAATCAAATTAGTTCACCTTCATATATTGCTAATGCTATTTGTTTGAGTTTGATCCTATGATAAAAAATCATCTTTTTTGTTTTAAACTTCAGTACTTTTTGGTGATTTTGATCTCTGGTATGATGGGTGGGGTTTATTTCTTATTGTTGGAGGTGGTAATAGGTAGGTGGTGGTAGTTTGAAATATGTGTATGATAGGCTTTGGTTTGGTTATACAGTGCCTTCATGTGATAGTGATTAAAAGAAAGTTAAAAAATAATTGTATTATGTAATTAAAATTAATGATCACGGTGTATACTATATAGTTAATATTATTATATTATGGTGGTTGGTAAATTATTGTTTAAAGGAAGGACTGTGACACGATTGCTAATATTATAATGTTAATTTGTGTATGATTATGAGATATATAAGCTTTGTATATAGGTTGAGAATTTCTTGGGCTCCTATTTTTAGAGGAAGTTATGTCGACATTTTTTGAAAACATAGCGAAGATTAGATTGATTTTAATTTCTTTAATTAAACCAAATGAAGGAAAAATACATTTTTTGCATTTTTTTTTAGGTTGCGAAGTGCCTTTAGGCAAGAGTTATTACTAGTGTTATTCATAAGTTCCATAAGCTCCATCTATTGCTAATTTATGTGCTGATAAGTTTCCTAGAAAAAGAAATACTTGCTTTGTTGTATGAAAATGTCTAACAACATTATTTTTATAGTTTTTGTGTGAAGATTTGTGCAAATGAAAGTTGAACTACGGATGCTATACTAATTTGTATCAAGAAGTTCGAACTTGGAATATATAACATAATTGCAACAAAGGAGCGCACATGACCTCCAAGGATAAATTGTTACGAACTTCCTTGACTTGCTAGGAGGAGAGTAATGTTAATCATATATGCCTTTTAGATTCTCTAATTATTTATTTATATTTTTTGACAGTTTTGAGGTTATTGTTGTAATGTTGATACTAGAACTTGAGTATTTATTAGAATTAATATTTTTTGTATTCTTTTTTTTTAATTTTTGGATGAGAATTATGGTTGTGACAAATCATGTACAAGTAATATGTATGAATGAAAAGAGAATAGTTACGACTATATATTAAAAGTAATATTTAAAGGGATTATTTTTGTTGGCAAATCACTGAAACAAACAAGGAACATTTATAATGGTAAAAATTATATAGAAGATTATTTGCGTCAGCAAATTGTCAATGCAAAAAAAAAAAAAAGACTATTTGGATGGACAACATATGATTGTCCTTTAAAGTGTGGTTGTTTTGCAAATGCTTCCCAATGGTAGAAAAATTTGTCGTGTAATAATTTGAAAAATATCGAGGTCATCTCCATATGGAAACAAGGATATATTTAAAGGGTGGCATGATATAAACAAAAATAAAGATCTTTTGATTTTCAAAGAGGGTGATGATGGAGATTAATGGAGAAATGTGTGATTACAGGTGATTGGGGTGTAAATATAGGGCTTTATCACTATGCATTATTTTGTGGACAAAGGGTGAAGAAACGAATACAAGAGATGAGGGCTTGGGAGCATTGAAGTGCAAAAAATCAAAGAAAGGAAAGAGGTACGGGTACTTGTTAAACTAAGTATCGGTACCTGAGCCGACTAGAAGCTAAGTACTGGTACATGGGACCGGTACCTGGGACCTATTTGAAATTGAAGAATGAAGTAAGTACCGGTACCTTCTTCACTTGGTACAGGTACCTAAGCTTAGACTTCCTTGAATTTTTGCTCTCAACGTTCTCATTAGCCTCGAGGGTACTCCTAGGGACGTCTAAGCCATGTTATGACATCATTAACACTCCACCATGACCCCCTAACCAATAAATTCAGCTTTTAAGCAAGAGTTAGTGGACGAAAAAGGGACAATAAGTGGAAAGGAGGAGTGGTTGAAAAGGTCAAGAAAACCATGCTTTTGCTAATTTGGGAAGAAATCTTGAACAACCTCTCTCCAATCAAGGGTTCTCAACACTTTTGAGAAGAGGGAGAGTGATACACGAAATTATTGAGGGAACACACATCACATTCAAGCTTTGAGAGAGAGAAGCTCCAAGGAAGAAGTCGTTGTTTTAGAGAGCGGAAGTTGGATTTTTGTAATTTGTCACTCCCGTTCTAGTAAGTTATTAAAGCTTATAATTTTTATTTCTAAACTTGCTACAACTTCCATTTTCAATTATGAATGCAATTTGTTAGAATTTCATCGGGACATCGAGTTCAGGAAAACTCCATTTTCAAGTATTTGAACATTTGTGCTTTAACTTCTATTTTTTTGGATATTTGATCAAAGCTTTAAGTTTGTTTACCCTTTTCTTTGGCTAGTTTAGGTTTGCGTTTTTCCCCATTGCAATGTTTTTCATTTTCCTTAGCATTTTCATTTCATCTACGGAAATCCAAGGAAAGATTTCCATCCAATTATGGGAAAATTAATCTTCACACACATTTCCTTGTAGTGTATTGTGTTGAATTTGACTAGGTAGATTGCAACGTATAGGTTTATGCACATTTGATGCACTATAGACTTGTCATGTTGCATGCTTATCATCCCTTCAAATAAATATGAACCAATCTTCCTACGAATCAATTTTACACCAATACACACATTTGGTAATTTTTGAGTTCGACTGAGTTATAAGGAGGATTGATTAACCATACCTGGTGGAATGAATTTCGAGGATTAGCCAACCCTTTTTATTTATAGATTTTCAAGCCTCAAATCTCAAGATTCACCAACACTTTTGAAAAATCATTTTTTACTTTTATTTTAAAAATCACTTTCGAAACACTCGGTATTGACCTTCTCTTAGGAGACAATCTTGAAACTTTTTTTTTTTTGAGTTAATACATGACACATAAGCCTCACTGCGCTTGGGGGGCAACTTTTGCACTATCATAATTTTGAGGGTGCACCACTTTTGACACCCACATACATTTCAACACACTCTACAAACAAAAAGAGAAGAAATACTCAAGTATTTTTTGAGTCGTTACCAGGAAGGCACAAGTGCTAAGCAATTGAAGGTGATTCGAACCAATGGAGGTAAGTCTCGCGATTTTCATTGCAGGCCAAGGTACATTGTTCCATCATATATAATTATATATAGTTTTCAATTATAGTTAGTCAATTTTAATTATGTATAGCTAGTACACTTGCACGTGGGGACATAATAACACAAATAGACTAATTAGATGTGACCAATGACCAAACATGAACATATCGACGATCCTCATGAACATGTTGGGGATAATTTTTTGGATGTTGCTACTAAAAATTCAAGGGAGGGGGATTGAAAAACCCTAGAGTAAAAAACTCCTGAGTGCAAATTCCCCTTCTAAGAAATAAAGGAAATAATCTCCAAATTGATCCCCAGCGAAGTCATTGAGAAATTATCTCCAACCCACATGAAGAACCACCCCATCATGCATACTATTACCTCTGCAAGCACATGGTTCTCTTTTCAAACTTGGCATGTTATAATTGCTTCCCCAATTCCATGGAATTCAACGAGAAAATCTTTACTTGCATATTAAGTAATATAAGGAAATAATTGGGACATTCATCTCTAATCATGCAATGGAAGACATGGCATGCATGAAGTTATTCCCCTTCTTTATCAAAGATAAAGAAAAAACTTGGTTGGATTTCTTGAAACTATGCTTGATAAGTTCTTGAGCTCAAATGTTAGCGGAATTTCTAAACAAGTTTTTTCCAGCGCCCAAGACAGCTACTTTATAAAAAAAATCAAAATTTTTCTAAGAAATCAAATGAGTATTTTTATCTGTGTTTGGAGAGATATAAGGATTTATTGCACTCCATTCCACATCATTGGTTTGAACTGTGGCAATTGGTTAGTTTCTTCTAACAATGAATTACGTCAAGGTATCGACAATTCATTGACATGATACGCAAAGGAGAATTCTTGAACAACGGCCCCAATGAAGCTCTATAGTACTTTGATACTTTGTCATAGAATGCTCAATCTTGGGATATTACTAATCATGTTGATGTATCTAGGTCATGTACGAACACTCAACCAAGTGGGGGTAGTGACTTGACCCGAAATGTGTACACCCAATTTTAAGCAGTCAAGTTGTAGTGATAATCCGGTTAAGTCCTGAGTCGAATCCATAGGGAACTATTGTTGGCCGAAGTAAGCAGTGATAGAGACCATGTGACTGTAACCTTTGAGTTTTATAGTGATGGTGTTTAGAGATTTTCCTGGGGCAAATATATAATTCTTTCCAAGAAGATTTTCTAGATAAAATATAAGATACATTCAAATGTAATAAGTCACTCTTTAGTTTGAGGATCTGGACATGTAGTTAATCATCCAGTATTATACTTGTGTTTGGTAACTCACTTAACCACCGTGTCAATAGCAAGTTAATTAGAAGATAAAGGTGGATTGTGAGAATTAAGAGCATGGTTCCGATGTCTTTCTAGAAATTTACAAGAATTGTCTGTGCCGACACTTAACCCGTCTACAAACAAGCAAGTGTTTCTACAAGGCATCCAACCATGGCATTAATGTTTCATTCTTTAAATTAAGCACATAATGGTGAAGATTGAAGGGTAGTCATGAAGATCTAGTCAGGGTACTTGCCTTGAACTAATGAGTCTTTCTATGCAAGTTATCTGTGTTGTACAAAGTACTCACGGTAATACAAAGTACCGCAACTTTGCTAGATGCAGTCAATCATTTAGTAAGCAAGTGAAATATAAAGCATTAAGCGTAATCAAAATGCACAGATACAACTTTCGGATGATTTATACATGTCCACTACCTCTTACTAAATAGTGAATGAGAAACTACTCATTCTTCATGACTTTGGTAAAGATCGAAAGGTGTGTAATGCTCATCCCTCCAAGTAGAGGAGTTACAAGATAAAACACACTACACAAGGAGCCAATCTTCGACGAAGAATGAGTGAATCACATTTCACCCTTCACAGCTTTGGTAAAGCTCTAGAAAAGTGGAAGAATTTCACTCCTATAAGGGAAGAAAGAAGCTCAAGCAGTGGAAGTGAATTAAACTAATATAACAGTAGAAGAAAGTTTGTCACTTTTGGAGGGTTTCCTCCTCAACCAAAAGATGATCTGTCCTCCTCTATGCAAGTAAATATAAACTTAAGTCTAAGACTAATTCTACAACTTCTCTACCTAAAATTGTTGCTCAAGTATAAGCCCCCTCCACCTTTTTGAAGCTCCCACAATGGGAGTATTTAAGGCCAGGAGGAGGGGACAAGAGAGGGTGTAAAAATAATGTAAGGCCTCCAAAGTCCACTGAAAGCCATCCACTCTGTCTGTCTGATGACAACGTTCGAATGTTGTCTAGCAATCTACCGTTGTTCATTGTCTTTGCTTGATGGCGTTCGAACGCCAGATGTAGTTTGAACCTCTTAGTTGCCTTTGTTCTTCTGTGAGAGATATTTCCATACGCCATGAACCACAGCCCTCGCACTCATTATCCTAGTCCTCAATAGTTCAGGACAACGTTCGAACGTGCATTGACATTTGAACGTTGTACTCAAGTGGCCTCTGTGTGTTTTCCTTCTTTGCTGCAACACGTCAAGCATCAACGCTTCAGCAGTCTGATCTTCAATAATTCAAGAGAATGTTTGAATGTGGATTGGCATTCGAACGTTCTTGCCTTGGTCCATACTTCTCCAATTTTGCTCCAGAATATGTTGGTGTTGCACGAAAGTTTGGTATTCATTGCCCTTGGACCTTTGTACAATTTATGTCCTGAAATCTCGTCATTTAAACTACTTCAAAGTATAATTAGTCTTTAAAAGGCATAGTAATGTGCTAATTTTAACTACTAATCACACCCCCAACCTAAAAATTGCTAGTCTCTAGTAATACAACAACAATTGAATGCGAATTTATTTAAAGTGCCATTTTTGTAGGTCATTTGGTTGCATTTATCCTATGCAACTAGTCGTTAAACCAATAGGTTTATCCTAGCGGATGAGTGTTGGTTACCCCCAAACTTCAGGGGGGTTTTCAGTGAAACTACCCCCAAACTTCAATTTAAACAGATGAGTGTATGAGATTGTTGGTTAACGTGAGTTAGCATCATTGTCGTTGGGACACCCAACTTTCAATCTCTACTCATATCCCACATACTTCTCTTTCATAGGTATTCATTCTATACAAAAATTAGCATTCGTCACATTGGTATTTGGAATCCCCTGTGTGGTAGGAATAATCATTTTAGCAATAATAATTACAAATATTCTACTTTACCACTTTTCATGGATAGCTTCGATTTCACAAACATCTCTTAGAATGCTCTCAACAAAAATTCCTTCCAGTTATAGTGACTTATCCCTCAAAGGGCATGTGCTCAGAAGGGGGCAAATCGAAAAATCATATGCACAATTAGTATGGGGTGAAGTTTTAAAGAAACAGACTAATTATGTTTGACATAATATCTTGGAAGAATATTGATTCAAATAAAGAAATACTATTTAACATTCCCCAACTTTTGGTTGACGATCTACACATGTATCAGACTTGAGATCAATTAGAGCTTTTAATAGGTTGTAATGTGCCCAGAGGTCAATGGCTAACGAAACGACATTAACGGTATTCAAAAGTTATCCTTGCATTATGTAGCACACCTCTTTTTAGCTTTTCGACATTTTTCCTAGAAATGGTATTTCTTTCTTTCATTTTTCTCATTTTTCACTTTCTTGGCAATTTCCCGTCTTTATGTTTCTTTTCTTTTTCAATTGGTTTCACCAGCTTTACTTTTATTGAATACTAGCTACTATCGTCTTTTCCCTTTATCTTGCTTTTCTGTATCATATTGATATGTAAGAGGGTGTAAGAAAATTAGATAGGAAGGGTATGTCTAGTTTATTTTCCTATGCCTCAGTCATCATTTGGGTTATATGAAAAAGAATTCACACTTGTAAAGGCTTAGTCTCGGCTAACTAGGGATATAATTTTGTAAAAGTAGTGGCTAAGGCTCAAAATTAAGTCAAAGATGGTCTATGATCCTTTCTTGAGTATGTGTACATATGTGTCGTATGAACATATTCCTAGGGGGGGATATGTCAATAGATTGTTTTAGTTGCATCAATCAAAGCAAGTTTAATGAGATTATTCAAGGATAGATAGTGAAAAGCCTTACTTCAGTAAATTTTGATATCCTATCAAAAGCATCGCAAGGCTCGAAACTTACCATGGTACTCTTCGTTCTCGCCACTGATTATGTCAGTTTTTATTCATGGAATGTCGGTTATATATCGTTTTCATTTTCAAGTTTGGTCATCTTGTACCTTCATAATAACAAATATCAATATACATTTGACATTTTAAGCATAGAGAGAATACCATTTTTCAAAGATGTGGTTTTAAGTCTAAATTATTAGGTGAGGTGTCAAACCGATCATGTGGCTAGTCATTGACAAATAACAATGTACTGCTAAATATACATATGCATTTAAAAAGATAAAAGTGATGAAACTGAACCATTCATTTCTTAAAATACCATCATTTTTTTTTCACAAAGGTTCAAATTATCTAACAAAAGAAGTGACACATCCACAAACATTCGATCAAGAACCGAAATCTCTCTATCACTCACTCGCTCCACTACTCATAAGGCGGAGAATCTCCTCCTGCTGTCAAAGAATCTCAGCTTGCTTGGCCTTGATGCCAAGCATAATCTTTCTAAGCGATCGCAGGGTGCTAGTGCTGGTGCTGGTGTTATGACCTACCTCAACCTGACTCTGCTCCTGGGCTCTCTCAGCCTCTAACTCTCTCTCCTCCTCCTCATCTAACACATCCTGCACCTTATCGGTGCCTCGGGCAGGGGACACCTCCTGTCTAGCTGCTGGGGTGCCACTATGACCTTGGCTCCTCCAAAAGGAAGCCTTATTCAATGGCCCTATCAGCTTCTGTATCGTCATCTCTAGCCTTACCCTAATGTCATGGTCTATGCACATCTCAGTTACCAGGGTGCCTAAGGGGAGTTAGTTCCTCTTCACATCACACCCCTTCATCATCTCTGTCAAAATCAATGAGGGGAGGTCTATGCTATGGCCCGTTCCAATTACGTATAGCTATCAGGCCATATATATCGGGGAGGATCTCATTCTTGCGCCCGATGGGGGCGAAGTTCGAGACCGCAATCAAATTCAACATTTTATACTTGTTGTTCAACTCCCCTTGTCGAAAAAATCTCCGCTTCTTCCATGAAAAAGTGTCCAACCCCGTTAACTCCACACCGACCATATCCATGCCCACATTCTTCCTCGGGGGGTAGATTGGCCTTGCTACCCAAGGCACCTCTCGCTTTATCTCTTAGATGTAATCCTCATCCACATCAATATGATTTCCCTTCACTAAGTCTTTATCGTCCCATTGACTGTTTCGGTGTCAGAGTAGAACTCCCGCACCAAGTCAATCACGGCCTCTCCGCCGTTTCTCAAGTACAACATCCATCCCCTTGCCTCAAAGTTCTCAAAAAATCCCAACTCCACAAAATCATGCAATATCACAGTCCGCTCACAAACCACAACTTGGTTTCGATAGAAATTTTCATTCCTGTCTGCCTTGAGGGTGTTGGAGAAGCGGGTTCGATCATACCTTCGGACTATGGGCCTCCCCTCTCTCTCCTTAATGACCTCCTCCACCATGTTAGGATCTTGAGTGGCTATGTTGTGCCTAGCAGGAAGCTTTACCCTTGGGGGCATGTTTTCGGGTCTAGGTTTTGGCTAGGATGGAACCCCTTGTGCGTGAGTGTGAAAAAAAGACACCCATGTACAAATAGAGTAAACAAATGCAAATCATGAGACAAAGAACTAGGTCTTCGGGGTATATGGTCATGGATTTGTAGGGGGTGGGTTGTTTTTACAAAGAACAAAGAACAATGAAGAAGAAAAAGAAGAAGAAGAAGAAGAAGAAAAAGAAAAGAAAGGAAGAAGAGTGGGGCCAACAGCGGTGGATGGGGAAAAAAAGGAAAAGGGTTGGAGGTCCCAGTAGGTTGGGTTGGGTTGGATTTTTCCTAACCCGACCCCTTTTTGTGTCAGCAAGCGCGAATCTCGGTGGAATATTTTGGATCCGTCAAAAGAATGATTTCCACATCTTTAACTAATTCTTCCAAAAATGGTTTCAAACGCTGACCATTGATAGTGAAATATTACCGTTTGATGAGTTTTCTATTTCCACTACTCCATGCACAAACACTTGTTTGAAAATGTAAGGTCTACTCCATCTTGATCTGAACTTACCAGGAAAAAGATGAAGCCTTGAATTATATAACAGGACTTTTTGAGAAGGTTCAAAAGACTTCTGCACAATATTTTTGTCATGAAAATATTTCTTTCTGGATTTAGCAATCTTAGCACTCTCATATGCTTCATTCCACAATTCTTCAAATTCATTAATCTGAAGTTTTCTTGAGAGTCCAGCCTTGTCTAGGTCAAATTTCATTACTTTAATGGGCCAGTATGCTCTACGTTTCAATTCTACAAGTAGGTGATAAGGCTTGCTATAGGCTAATCGATAAGGTGACACGCCCAAAATTATTTTAAAAGTAGTGCGATATGCCAAGAGTGCATCAAGTAGTCTTAATGATCAATCTTTGAGGCCTGGGTTTACTGTTATTTCTAAAATTAGTTTGATCTCTCGGTTAGCCAATTCTGCATGTACACTAGTTTGTGAGTGTTAAGCGCGAATCTCAGAGGAATATTTTGGATCCGTCGAAAGAATGATTTCCACATCTTTAACTAACTCTTCCAAAAATGGTTTCAAATACTGACCATTGACAGTGAAATATTATCATTTGATGGGTTTTCTATTTCCACTGCTCCATGCACAAACACCTGTTTGACAATATAAGGTCTAGTCCATCTTGATCTTAACTTACTAGAAAAAAGATGGAGCCTTGAATTATATAACATGACTTTTTGAGAAGGTTCAAAAGACTTCTGCACAATATTTTTGTCTTGAAAATATTTCATTCTGGATTTAGCAATCAGAGCATTCTCATATGCTTCATTCCACATTTCTTTAAATTCATTAATTTGAAGTGTTCTTGAGAGTTTTGCCTTGTCTAGGTCGAATTTCTTTGCTTTTAATGGATTAGTATGCTCTGTGTTCCAATTCTACAGGTAGGTGACAAGGCATGCTATAGACTAATCGATAAGGAGACATGCCCAAAATTGTTTTAAAAGTAGTGTGATATGCCCAGATTGCATCAAGTAGTGTAAACGATCAATGTTTGCGATTTGTGTTCACTATTATTGATGCGAACCCTTAAACGAATTCAAGAACCCACACGCAAATTGATTGAAGAATCCCCAAGAAAGTTCACAAACCAGAATTATAAGAACCCAAAACCCTAGACCCAATGTTTTCAAGAAACAAGAACCCAAGGTTAAAAGTTCAAGAGAAAGACGCCACACTCAAGATTGAGCGATAAGTCGATTAACGCCACAAGAAAGATTAATTCTTGATAAGTTCTTGAAATAGTTCTTGGAAGAACAATAAGGTAGAAACCTCACAATACTCATAAAAATATTCTGTCCTTTTTCAAGGTCTTGGTTGTGTATATATAAAGACCTAAAACAAATCCTAATCTACTAAGGTAACAAATCCTAATCTAAATAGGAATAACTATAGTTGGGCTTTAAACAAGTAATGAGCCCAAAATCCCTAAATAAACTAAATCAGCCCATACAGCCACTTAATTAGGTTTGTTGGACTTGAATTACATTAAAATAAACTTGATGCCTTTTCCCCTTAAAACCCACGCATGACATGGTAGAAAAGCCTTCAAACACACTCTCCATGCTTGGGCTTGCATAATCAGCCCATATGTCTTGAATCAGCCCGTTCAATGCATCCTTCATCCTTTTCGCTTTTGCCCGAGTAATAGGACCTCCCTTTATGCTCAACGAATCAGATTGTACTGCATCAGTTATTTCTAAAATCTGTTTTATCTCTCAATTAGTCAATTCTGCATGTACACTAGTTTGTGAGTGATAAGGGATTGTAATGTTATGAAAAATCAAGTATTTTTTCATCAAATTAAAGAAAGGACGATTGAAAAAATGAGCACCCCCATCACTTTTAATAAATTTCAGAATTCCAAATTTGGAGAAAATGTTTTCTTCTAAAAAATTTATCACTGTTTGTTGATCATTGTTTCGGCATGGAATTGCTTCGACCCCTTTTGGCACATAATCAACTCCCACTAAAATATATAGATAGCCAAAGGAAGGGGAAATGGTCCCATGAAATCGATGGTCCAACAGTTAAAAATTTCAATTATCATAATTGGGTTCAAGGGCATCATGTGTTCTTTTAAAAATGCTCCCTAACTTTTGGCATCTATCACATGTTAGACAAAAGGCATGGACATCTTTAAAAAGTGTGGGCCAATAAAATCCACACCGCGAGATTTTCACAACGGTTTTCTTTGATGAGAAATGCCCACCACATACTTCAGAATGAAAAAAAGGATATTACCTGTCTACTCTCATGCTCGGAGATGCAACGCCTTATGATTTGATCCTTACAATACTCAAACACGTATGGATCCTCCCAAAAGAAATTACTACCTCAGAAATTTCTTCTTATCCATCAATGTATAGGAAAGAGGAAACGTACTAGTAGCAAGGAAGTTAGCAATATCAGCGTACCATGGTGTTTCCATGACTGTGAATAGTTGTTCATCAAGGAAATTTTCATTAATTGGCAGTCCCTCCTCATGAAATTCATACATTAACCTGGACAGATGATCTGCCACCACATTCTCAACACCTTTTTTGTCCTTAATGATCATATCAAACTCTTGGAGTAAGAGTATTCATCTTAAGAGCCTTGCCTCGGTATCTTGTTTTATGTGCAAAAATTTTAACGTTGCATGGTCAGTGAATACAATAACAGAAGAACCAACAAGATAAGAGCAAAATTTCTCCAGAACAAAAACTACAACAAGCAATTCTTTTTTAGTTGTCGAGTAATTCATTTGAGCACCATTCAAAGTCTTGCTTGCATATAACTTCACATAAGATTTTTTTATCTTTTCTTTGTCCCAACATGGCTCCTATAACATAATCACTAGCATCACACATTAATTCAAATGACAAAGTCCAATCAAGAGGTTGCATTATTGGAGTAGAAATTAACATACCTTTAAGCTTATTGAAAGCATTCTGGCATGCTTCACTCCACACAAAAATTACGTCCTGACTTAGGAGATGACACATGGGTTTAGCTATGGTACTGAAGTCTTTTATGAATCTCCTATAAAACCTTGCATGTCCTTGGAATGATCGAACATCCTTTACAGTCTTGGGAGCAGTCAAGTTTTCAATCAGATCTATTTTTGCCTTGTCAACTTTCATACCTTCAGACGACACAATGTGACCCAGGACAATGCCTTGTGTTACCATGAAATGACATTTCTCCCAATTGAGCACCAAATTGGCTTCCTTACATCTTATTAACACTTTCTCCAAGTTTGTCGGTCACAAATCAAATGAGTCACCATATACAAAGAAGTCATCCATGAGCACTTCCAAAAAAATTTCAATTGTCACTAAACAAGCTTAGCATGCACCTCTGGAATGTTGTAGGAGCGTTACAAAGTCCAAACGACTTCTTTTTGAATGCAAAGGTGCCAAATGGGCATCTAAATGTTGTTTTTTCTTGGTCATCTAGTGCTATCCCAATTTGATTATTCCCAGAATACCCATCTAGGAAGCAGTAGAATGCATATCCTACAATTCTCTCTAAGACTTGATCAAGAAATGGAAGAGGAAAATGGTATTTTCTAGTCACCAAATTGAGCTTTCGATAGTCTATGCACATTCGTCATCTTGTGACGACTCGAGTTGGTACTAGTTCATTAACATCATTTTTAACCACTGTGATCCAAGACTTCTTGGGCACAACTTGAGTTGGGCTCACCCATTTACTATCAGAGATGGGAAAGATTATCCTTGCATCTAATAGCTTAAGCACCTCAGTTCTCATAACTTCCTTCATGTGAGGATTCAGTCATCTCTACATTTGATGAAAGGGTTTTGAATCCTCTTCAAGGTACATTGCATGATTGCAGATTAACGGACTTATGCCTTTCAAGTCAGCGATGGTCCACCCAATGGTGTTTAAGAACTTCAATTAGCTTAGACTCTTACAAGTCTGTAAGCTTAGATGAAATTACCACTTGGTATGACTCGTCCTCTTCTAAGAATGTATATTTGAGGTCAGATGGGAGCAACTTTAGTTCAAGCTTTGGTGGCTTGACACTTGATGTGAGTAGTTTTGTACCACTCGATGAAAGTTCCTAAAATTTGGGTGCCTATGTCTCAACAGCATAAGTAGGACAACTTTGTGGATTTAGGTCATCATCTGTTGACTCAGATGTGCTAAGTCCCAACAAATAGGATTCAGCACAGGTTTCACAAAAGGTATCATTCAAATGTTCATAAACCAACGACTTAATGAAATTTATTTCTCTCACTTCAATGTCCTCTCCAGGGTGCTTGCAATATTGAAAATATTCAGCTCAAGAGTCATATTCCCAAAAATCAATTTCATGACCTCATTCCTGCAATTGATTAATGCACTAGAGGTTGTTAGGAAGGGTCGACCAAGAATAATGGGAATTTGGTTCTCTAAATGCATTGCTAGCTAAGTATCTAAAGCAATGAAGTCAATAGGGAAGACAAAGTTGTCCACTTGGACAAGTACATCTTCAACAATGCCTCTTAGGACTTTAACAGACCTATCTGCAAACTGGAGTGTAACACAAGCGGGTTTGAGTTCACCCAGACCCAACTGCTGGTAAACAGAGAATGGGAGAAAATTGAAACTTGCCCCAAGATCGAGCAGAGCTTGTTCTATTCTGAAGTTTCCAATGACACACGACACGGTTGGACACCTAGGGTCCTTGTATTTTGGAGGGGTTTTGTGTTGAAGTAAGGCACTGACTTGTTGATGTGAACCCCAATCGACTTGCTTTGAGACCCAACAACAATATTGGATAAAGCCAAACTCAGGTCTATGGATGGAGAATCTAAACCCGTTGAGAACTTGTTTCAAGAACATAGATTATATTAAAATCTAGACCCATTGAAGAACCCGTCTCAAGAACCCAGATTACAAGTAAGAACGCCACAAAGGTTAAGATCTACCTTTGATAAGTTAAAAAATTCAACCAAGAGCAAGAGGAGTAAACTCAACTCAACTCACAATCAAAATTCTTTATGTATTGTCTCCCTTTTTTCATTGATTAAACGCCTATTTATAAGGCTGGTCATTACAAGGATTAGGAAACTTCGTAAAATAGCTATCCTAATTAAGAAATATCTCTTACTTGTTGGAAAAGAAATATCTCTTTCCTAAGACTCTTAGTTGAAGAAAAGAAAAACAATCATCACTTTAATTGGTTGATCACATGCCTAAATAGAAAAAGGAAAGTACTTGGCATTCAAGCCTTACAATCAAACCCCAAAAATAGTCAATAGTGTGCGGTTACTATAGTATGAACAGTACATGCTACAGTAACTTATTCTAAATCCTAGTTCAAATAAAATAATAAGACATATGTGGGATAAGCATCCTCAAACCCACTTATTCTAAACTAATAATAAAAATTATTTAAACAAATTGAAAGCCTTAACAACAAAAGGCCCTATCTCTAAGTCTTGTCTTTCATAGTTTGGATCAAGTGGATCAGAATTGGTTCTCCTTCTTTCAAGGCCATCTTGAGTGTTGGGCTCTTGCTAGCTTCATCCCAAGTGGATTTCACCAATCTTTGCATTGCTTTCTTGATCTTCTTTAATTGACCCATTTGGACATGTAAAGGATCTTCAAGAGTAGGCCCACCTTAGTTCTCATCACTTGTTCTGTCAAGAAGGCTCTTTTTTGAACATTTTGGCTTCTCTTGATTACGCTTAAGTCTTTCAAAAACTTGGCATAAGAGGGAACCTGCTTGATCCCAAAAGTAGAATATTGATTTTCACTTTTTTAAAAAGCTAATAGATTTTTGGCTGGTGATTCAACTTTTGTACCATTTTGAGTCTTTGGGGAAAAGGAGTAGGAATAGGACAAAAAGTATCTTTTACCTTTGATGGTTCCGGCTCTTTTCTAATTACAAGATCAGGCTTAATTGGTTCAGGTTCAACTGCTTTAGGCTCAACTGGTTTAGGGATTGGGATTGGGATTGACTCAGGCCTTGGCTTTGGAATTAACATACTTTTGATTGTTTTTTCAATCACTTTGCCACATAATGTGACAGCTTGAGCTTGGTCTTGTGGGGTTTCCATGATTAAAGGATTCCCACATGAAATTGGTCTTGTGGTTGTTTTGGTTAGGCCGAAAACTTGCCCTTTTCGTTTGTGCTCATGGATTGGGTCAAATTTTGGATGTGGCTTTTGATATCCTCAAAAGAATGGGTGGTCTGTGCTTTAAAATCAATAAAAGAATGTGTGGAATGAGTATTTTAGTTCATTTGAGCTTGCATGAACTGGTTGAGTGTGTCCTCTAGGCTCCTCTTGTGTGGTGGTTGGTATGGTTGATATGTGGGAGATCCTTGAGGTGGTGGTTGTGAATTTTGTTGTGGATTCATAGGAGTTGGTTGTGTGTTCCTCCAACTGAAGTTCGGTGATTCCACCACCATGGATTTTATGTTTCAAAATATGGGTTGGAGTAAGGCTCGTCGAAGTTAGAAATTGCATTTGTCCGCTCCAACAAGACTTCTTTGAATGCCGGAATGGTAGGACACTGATGATCAATCCGAAGTGTGTACACTCAAGTGCAAGCGGTCAAGCTGTAGTAATAATCCAGATGGAGTCTGGAGTCGAATCCACAGGGAACTATTGCTGGTATTTCAAAGTAAACAGTAACAGAGACTGAATGATTCTGGTCTTTGGCATTTGTGTGATGGATGGGAATTTCCTAAACAAAATATGAGATTCTTTCTAGGGTAGTTTTCAATACAAAATATAAGATACTTTTAAAAGAAAGTCATTCTTTAATTCAAGGCTCTGGACATGTAGTTAATTATCCGGTTTATTACATTTATGCTTGATAACTCAATTAACTCCTGTGTCAACGACAAATTAATTGGAAAATAAAGATGAACTGTGAGAATTAAGCACCTGATTCTGATGCCTTTCTAGAAGTTTACAAGAATTGTCTGTGCCGAGACTTAACCCGTCAACAAACAAGCAAGTGTTTCTACAAGACATCCAACCATGACGTTACTGTTCCAATCTTTAAATGAAGCACAATAATGGGGGGGATTGAAGGGTAGTCATGAGGATCTAGTCAAAGTACTTGCCTTGAAACGACGATTCTTTCTATGCAAGAGTCATCTGTGTCATAAAAAGAACCACGATTATACTAAGTACCTTAGCTTTGCTAGATGCAATCAATCATCCAATAATCAAGGGGATATAGACATTAAGCATTAGAACACAACATAAATATAACTTTCAGATAATTTATACATGCCCTTCACCTCTTACGAAAGAGTGAATGTGGAACTACTCACTCTTCATGATTTTTGTATAGCTAGAAAAGTGAGTGATACTCATCCCTCCAAGTAGAGAGCTTACAAAAACAAAAAAAACAACAACCAATGAGCCAATCTTCAACGAAGAACGAGTGAATCACGTTCCATTCTCCACGGCTTTGGCAAAGCTCTCGAAAAGTGGAAGAGTTTCACTCCTCTAAGAAAGAAGGATGCTCAAGCAATGGAAGTGAAAGAAACTAACAAATAGAAGTAGAAGAAAGCTAGTTACTTTTGGAGGGTTTTCACCCCAACCAAAAGAAAAGCTATCTTTCTTGATACTTGTAAACAAAAGTAAATACAACTACAAGGGGAGTCTAAGCCTCTATCATGGTTGCTATAACATGAATGTGAAAGCTAAATAAAGAGAAGATTAAAGATTCAACTACAAGGGAAGTACAAGCCTCCATCAGTGTTGGTATATAAAGTGCAAATGTAAGTAAAAAAAGCTTCATATAAACATAAAAAAAGTACAAAGATGGAGAGATGTTGGTCTAAGGCCAAACTTATCTCCCAAAAATTACTCAATTTCTAAGAGAAAAATTGCACAATAGAAGCTCCCTAAATAGGAGTATTTATAGGCAAGAAAGGAGAGGGGGGAAGATAAGAGTTGATGGATGAATAGTGTTTTTCGCCCAAGTCACAGTGAAGGCCAACAACTCTGCCAACAGTCTATGTAGAACGTTCGAATGTTAGTCGGCGTTCGAACGTTGTTGCTGTTTTTGCCTTATGAACGTTTGAACGTTGTATTGCGTTCAAATGTTTTCTTCTACTTTTGCTTTATAGGCATTCCAACGCAAGATGAGGTCTGATCTTTTTCCCTCAAGTGGTCTTCTATCTGATCTTTTTTTCACTCAAGTGGTCTTCTGTGAAGTTCACTTTTATACTCTATGCAGCAGGCTCGTCTTCAAATGCTTCCAAGGAACGTTTGAATGTTAAGTGGCATTCAAACGTGGCACTTAAGTACTTCAGGATCTTCTTGACTGCAACATACCATGTCTTAGCAACTCAGAGGCAGTCTGGTCTTGTCAGTGCTCAGGTAGACATTCGAACATTAGTTGGCGTTCGAATATTGCTCTTCAGTTTCTCGAATTCTTGCTCAGGATCCTGTGCTTGACTGCAACACACTGTCTCAGTTTTTAGTCAGTTCATGTGAACGTTCAAACGTAAGTTGGCGTTCAAACGTTCTTGGCATGGTCCAAGCTTTTTCAATTTTGTTTCAGAAGATGCTGGCATTGCACTCGAGTGTGATTTTTATTGCCCGTGATCCCTTGTTCTTTTTAAGACCTAAAATGTCATTACTTAAACTCCATCAAATTACAGTTAGTCCAAAAAAGTCATAATGAAATGCTACTTTTATGCACTAATCACACCTCCAACCTAAATATTGCTAGTCCCTAGTAATACAATAAATGAAAATCTATTTCTAATCCCTTTTTCGTAGGTCATCCGATTGCATTTAGCTTATGCAACAAGCCGTTAAACCCCTAGGTTTACCCTAGTGGACGAGTTTTGTCTCGTGAGGGTTTACATCGAAGCTACCCACAAACTTCAGTCTAACAAGTGTACATGTAAGATTGCTGAAAAAAATTAATTAGCATCATAATCGTTGGGACACTTAACCCTCAATCTTGACTTATCCCATAGATTTCTTTTACATTGGTACTCACTCTATGCAAAAATTAGCTTCTGTCTAATTAGCATTTGGAATTCCCCGAGTAGTAGGATGATCATTCTAGAAACAAGAATTGGTATATAACAATCATTCCCTGTTTCCACCCTCTATGGATAGCTTTGATTTCACAAACATTTCTCGGAATGCTTTCATCAAAACAAATCACTCTACTTATAGTGACTTATCTCTCAAAGGACATGTGATTAGAAGATGGCCAATCAAAAAATCTCATGCACAATTAGTATAAGAGTGAAGTTTTGAGGAAAACAGACTTGCCTTGGCATAATCTTGTGGAAGAATATTGATGCAAATAAAGAAATTCTAGTTAACATACCCCATTTTTAGTAGGTGCCATACATATGCATCAGACTTGAGATCACCTAGGGCTTTTCGTAGGTTGTAATAGGGCCAAAGGTTAGTGGCTAATGAAATGACATCAATGGAGTTCAAAAGCTATCTCTTTTATGCATTTTAGCATACCTCTGTTTGGAATTTCGAAATTTTTGCCAGGGAATGGGCTTTCTTTCTTTCATTTTTCCCATTTTTCACTTTCTTGGCAATTCATGTCTCACAATATCCCTTTTTTCTTTTCTTTATTTCCACTTATTTTTCCTTTTATTGAACAACAGCCACCATTGTCTTTGCTATTTTTCTTGCCTTTCAATTATCCATCTGTAAGAGGGTGTAAGAATTTAGCTAGCAAGATATGGTAAATTTATGCTTTTGTGGCTTGGTCATCACACCTGCTTTTCAAAACATAATATTATTCATTGAAGGCTCAAGCATGGCTAACTAGGGTTAAACTTTTATAAAAGAATTAGCTAAGGCTCAAAGTCAATCCAAAGATGACCAAAGATCCCTTCTAAAGTATGTGCATATGTATGCATATGCAAATGTTCCCTGTGGATTATGAAAATAGATCACTTGAGTTGTATTAATCAAAGCAAAGTTAATGAGATTATTGAAAGAGATCAAAAATGAAAGAGCTTACTTTGAGTAATTGTTGAAATTCTCTTAACAAGCATCATAAGGCTCAAGACTTCTCATGGTTTTCTTTGTCATCTCCACTGGTTATGTCTAGTGTTTCAAGGAATGTTGGTTATATAGCCATTCCATTTTTGAGTCTGATCACCGTGTTCCTCAAGAATAGCAATTACTGATGTACATTTGAAAATAAAATCATAGAGATAGTATCAAGGTTCAAAAAAAATGAGGTTTTAGGTCTTGGTTGTTAAGTTGAGGTGTTGAACCGAATATGTGCTTAGTCATTTAAATAGACAATCTTAACATCCACATCTGTTTCGTTATTAACATATAACAATATAAAGTTAAATCTACATATACATTTAAAACAAATAAAAGTGATAAATTAAACCCTTCATTGCTCAAAATATGATCATTTACAATAATATCCAAGATTCAATACATCATAAAAAGTGACTGAAAACACGTAAAAACTTCAAATATCTACAAAAGAAGAAACAACTTCACCCATGAAAAACAATCATCCATGAAGATTTCAAATCATCCACCAAAGAAGAAGTTTTATCAAAAAGAAATAAACAATCACCACAAGAACATTTATCAGCCTCCTACCTCTTCACTCACTCCACCATCAGCAGCTCCATTGGCACCACTGGCACCACCAGCTACACCCTTCAAATAGCCAAGAATCTCCACCTGCTGTCGAAGAATCTTGGCTTAGTTGGCCTCGATGCCAATCATGATATCTCGTAGTGAACTGTGGGTGCTAGTGCCTGCCTCCTCCTCAGTCTGCATATACTCTCTCTTTAACTCCCTCTCTTCCTCTGCATCAAGCTTGTCTTGTACCTCATCACCTCCTTGGGGAGGGGGCACATCTTGCCTGGCAGCGGGGGTACCACTGACTTTTGCTTCTCTTGAAAGAGACATTGTTTAGTGGCCCCATCGGCTTTTGGACTTCCATTTCGAGCCTCACCCTGACCCCATTGTTTATGCACATCTCAGTCACTAGGGTGCCAAATGGGAGTGCACACCTCTTCACATCACACCCCGTTTTCATTTCACTTAATATGAGGGAGGGGAGACCAATACTGTGACCTTTGCCAATTGCATATAGCAAACGTGTCATTTCAGGCAAGATCTCATTCTTCCTTCTTATGGGAGCGAAGTTGGAGACATCAATTAGATTCTGCATCTAATATTTATCCGTCAACTCCCCTTGTTTCAAAAAATTCCGCCCCGACCATGAGAAGTCATTCACCCCAGTCAATTCTTTTCTGACAACATTTATCGCCACATTCTTCTTTGGAGGGTATGTTAGGTTTTGCACCCGAGGCAACTCCTGTCTTATTTCTTTTATGTATGCCTCATCCACATCAATGTGGATCCCCCTCACGTACGTTCGGATCACGTTGTTGATGATCTTGATGTTGGAGTAAAACTCCTGCACCAAGTCAATAACAGTTTCTCCTCCATTCCTCAAATACCAGACCCAATCCCTCCTCTCCATCTCCTCCAACAGTCCAATTTCAGCAAAATCAGTGATTACTATGTCACTTTCATAGACTATAGTATGCTTATGGTAAAAATTTTCATACCTCACTACTTTTAAGGCACTGGGAAACTTTGTTCGATCGTACCTCTTTGTCATTGGCCTCCCCTCTCTCTCCTCTATCACTTCCTCAACAAAGTTTCACTCCTAACTCACTGGTTGAGTGCGTCTGGCAGGAAGTTTCACCCTTGGCATGGAGTTCGAACGTGAGTTGAGCTAAGAAAGTGCTGAAAACTTAGACTTCTTTGTGTGGGATTAAAGCTTTTGGGGTGGGGTTGAGTTAGGGAGGATTGAATTTGGGTATTTTTGGAGAATTAGGGTGGATTAAGGTTTGGGGAGTGAGAAGAGATCTCTAGGGTTTTGAAAGATTTGGGGATTTTGACTGAAAAAGACAATGCAGGCTTTCATAGTATGAGAAGGGGCGTTCAAATGTTATCAATGTTCGAACGTGCATTGAAGGATTTTAAAATATCGTTCGAACGTGGGTGTCATACGAACATTAGGAGCTCCCAGTACTTTTGTGTTCTGTTAGAGACCAAAGTACTGTAAGCTTTCTTCGTTCAAACGAGCTATTGGCGTTCGAACATTAGGTCTCGTTCGAACGGTCTATTGGCGTTCGAACAAGCTGAGCTCCCAGTACTTTTTGGTTCCATCAAAGAGTATATCAGAGACAAAGTACTGTAAGCAGTCACCGTTCGAACATCAGTTGGGGTTCGAATGTTGATCAAAAACTAAATATTTTTTATACTATACTACCCATAATCAAAGAAGTTTATTTACCAGAAAACAAAAACAATTGAACCAAATTTCATAGGGTCTCAGGACAAATCCCTACCCACGTTGTCGGTTGGTATTTCGGGACATTCCTTACTCAACCTATATTTTCATTTCAGTCAACAGGATTTGTACAAAACAAAAAAGTTTTTTTTTTCACACTTTTTACAAAAATTCGGACCCTTGGCTTTCGTCCCCAAAACATAATTTTCCACAGTTTGAAGGCAGACTAATCCAAATCATCATCTGTATCTGTGTAGCTTGGACAACTAGTGACTCTCCCAATTTCCTCTCTCACAAACTGGTTAAGCATAGTACCGGAATAGGATGGCATCTCAAGGTAATCTTTACTCAACCCATTCACTATCTAGTCTAAATAATCGAGTGCGCGACTGGAAATTGGTTCAGAACACTGATTATACCTTTTCTCATGAAAGACTCCACCATACTATTTACAGGCACCGTGTCTTTTGGCACGGCGGCGTTTAGCAAAAGTGCTTCTGCCACAGAAAGGTTTCGCTTGTTTTTGTCGGATCTCGACTTTCCTTACCAGTCTTGCTTTTCTCATGATCACATTATGCACATCAGTTGGAAAAGTTCGTAGAACTTCCAAACTAAACCAAGACATCCATGCTTCCTACACTTTTTAAGACTCACTATCTAGTTCTTTAATGTCTGCCAGTCACAAAGACAATGTAAACTGACTCACAACCATAATTATAAATTTATACAAAATACAAGATAAGATACATAAAATAACTACAGTTCTCACCCACAACCTAAACTAAATATTGTCCCCAATGTTTCTAATTTACTAGTGTACGAATCTTTGGAGACGAGGTTTGAAAGGGAGAGATCTGTTCATCTTCTTGAAACTTACAAACAAAAACACATGGATCAATCATTTTTACGCAAATCTGGGTTATTGCGAGGACAAAAACCATTGATCGTGAGTGCATATAGAAGAAGAACAGTAATAAACAAATAGAGTAAGCAAATATAGATCACGAGAATAAGAACTGGATCATTGGGTGATATAGACATGGGATTGTTGGGGGTTGGGTCTCGGTACGAAAAACAGAAAAGGAAGATGAAGAAGAAGAAGAGAAAGCGAAGAAGCAAAAAAGAAAAAAAAAAGAAAAAAGAGAGGGGCCAGCACCAGTGAATGTGGAGCAAGGGGGAAAAAGCATGGGGGCTTTATAGAGGCGTCCACTCGGGTCGGGTGGGCTCAAATAATTTCTGGCTCGATCCGTTCAAGTGTGGGCAGAAGTGAATCTCGGAGTAGTATTTTGGTTTCATTAAAAGAATGGTCTCCACATTTTTCACAAAGTCCTCCAAAAATGGTTTCAAACTTTGACCATAAACAATAAAAATATTACCGTTCGATGGGTTTTTCACTTTTACTGCTCCGTGTTCAAACACTTTTTTTAACAATGTAAGGCCCAGTCCATCTTGATTTTAACTTACCAGGGAAGAGGCGGAGTCTTGAATTAAACAACTGGACTTTTTTAGAAGGTTCAAAAGACTTCCGCACAATGTTCTTGTCATGAAAAAATTTTATTCTGGTTTTAGCAATCTTGGCATACTCATATTCTTCATTTCTCAATTCCTCCAATTCGTTAATATAAAGTTTTCTTGAGAGTCCAGCCTTGTCCAGGTCAAAGTTCATTGCTTTAATGGCCCAGTATGCCTTATGTTCCAATTCCACAGGTAGGTGACATGGCGTGCCATAGACTAACCGGTAAGGAGACATGCCCAAAATGGTTTTAAAAGCAGTACGATATGCCCAGAGTACATCAGTTAGTCTTTACGACCAATCTTAGCGGCTGGATTTACCGTTTTTTCTAAAATTAATATGATCTCCCGATTAGCCAATTTGGCCTGTCCACTCGTGTGTGGGTGATTTGGGGTTACAATTTTGTGAAAAATCAGGTACTTTTTCATCAAATTCCAGAAAGGACAGTTGCAAAAATGGGCACCTCCCTCAATTAAGACTGATTTCGGAATTCCAAACCTAGACAAAATGTTCTCTTTTAAAAATTTGATCACAGTTTGGTGATCATTATTTCGACATGGAATTGCCTCAACCCATTTGGATAATAGTCTACTGCCACTAAAATGTATAGATAGCAAAAGGAAGGGGGAATGGTCCCATAAAATCGATGCCCTAACAGTTAAAAATTTCAATCACCAGAAGGGGTTTAAGGACATCATGTTTCTTTTTGAAATGTTTCCCAACCTTTGGCATCTATCACAAGTTAAACAAAAGGCATGGATGTCTTTGAAAAGCGTAGGCCAATAAAATCCACACTGCAGAATTTTTGCAGCGATTTTCCTTGATGAAAAATGGCCACCACATGCTTCAGAATGACAAAATTTTATTACATATCCACTTTTCTGAGCGGGGATGCAACGCCTTATGATTTGATCCTTATAGTACTTAAATAAGTACGAATCTTCCCAAAAGAAGTTACGAACTTCCCTTAGAAATTTCTTTTTGTCCTTGGAAGTGAATGACGGAGGGAGAGTTCCAGTAGCTAGGAAATTAGCAATATCTGCATATCATGGGGTCTCATCAATTATGAACAGTTGTTCATCAAGGAATCTCTCATTGATTGACAGTCCATCCTCGTGGAATTCATGCGTCAAACTGGACAGTCTGCCACCACATTCTCAACACTCTTCTTGTCTTTAATGGCTAGATCAAACTCTTGAAGTAAGAGTATCCATCTTAAGAGCATTGACTTGACATCTTTCTTTGTGAGTAAGTATTTTAGGGCTGCATGGTCAGCAAATACACTAACAGAAGAACCAACAAGAAAGGAACGAAATTTTTTCAAAGCAAAAACTACGGCAAGCCATTCTTTTTCAATTGTTGAATAATTCATTTGAGCATCATTTAAAGTTTTGCTTGTATAGTAAATTACATGTGATTTCTTATCCTTTCTTTGTCCCAAAACAGTACCTATAGCATAATCACTTGCATCATGCATTAGTTCAAAGGGTAGAGTCCAGTCGGGGATTGCATTACTGGAGTAGAAATTAACATGCTTTTAAGCCTATCAAAAGACTTTTGACATGCTTCACTCCACACAAAAATTACATCCTGACTCAGGAGATGACACATGGGTTTGGCTATGGTACTGAAATCTTTTAGAATCTCCTGTAAAAACCTGCATGTCCTAAGAATGATCGGACATCCTTTACAGTCTTTGGGGCAGGCAGATTTTCAATTAAATCAATTTTTGTCTTGTTAACTTTTATGCCCTCAGATGACATAATGTGACCTAAGTAAGACAATACCTTATGTTACTATGAAATGACATTTTTTCCAATTGAGCACCAAATTGGCTTTTTTACACCTTATCAATACCTTTGCTAGGTTGGCCAGTCACAAATCAAATGAGTCACCATAAACAAAAAAGTCATCCATGAATACTTCCAAAAATTTCTTAACCATATTGTTGAACAAACTTAGCATGCATCTGTGGAAGGCTGTAGGAGCGTTACAAAGTCCAAATGACATCCTTTTAAATGTGAAGGTGCCAAAGGGGCATGTGAATGTGGTTTTCTCCTAATCGTTTAAGGCTATCTCAATTTGATTGTACCCAGAATATCCATCCAGGAAACAATAAAATTCATGGCCAGCAATTCTCTTTAGAACCTGATCAAGAAAGGGAAGGGGGAAATGGTTTTTTCTAGTTACCAAATTGAGTTTTCGATAATCAATACACGTTCGCCATCCTGTGACGACTTGAGTTGGCACTAGTTCATTGGCATCATTTTTTACCACTATGACCCCAAACTTTTTGGGCATAACTTGGGTTGGACTAACCCATTTGCTATTAGAGAGTTAAGCACCTCAGTTCTTACGACTTCTTTAATGTGAGGGTTCAGTCGTTGCTGCATTTGACGAGAGCGTTTTGAATCCTCTTCAAGGTATATTGCATGATTGTAGATTAATGGGCTTATACCTTTCAAATCAGCGATGGTCCACCCAATGGTACTTTTGTGGATTTTAAGAACTTCAATCATTTTAGACTCTTGCAAGTCTGTAAGCTTGGATGAGATTATTACTGGGTATGACTCTTCCTCTCCTAGGAATGCATATTTGAGGTTAGATGGGAGCTATTTCAATTTAGGCTTTGGTGGCTTTTCACTTGAGGAGAGTGGCTTTGTACCACTTGGTGAAAATTCCTCGAATTTAGATGCCCATGCCTCAACAACGAGTAGGGCAACTTTGTGAATTTGGGTCATCTTTTGTTGACTCATATGAGATATATTCTAACAGATATGGTTCAATAGATTGGTTGGAGAAGGTATTATTCACATGTTCATGAACCATTATCTCAATGGAATTTATTTCTCTCACTTTCTTGGTCCTCTTAGGGATGTTTGGCAATATTGAAAATCTTCTGCTCAAGTGTCATGTCCCCCAAAGTTAATTTAATGACTCAATTCCTGCAATTGATTAGTGCATTAGAAATTGCTAGGAAGGGTCGACCAAGAATACTGGGAATTTGACTTTCTGAGTGCATTGCTGGCTGAGTATCTAGAACAATGAAGTCAACAGGAAAGACAAAATTGTCCACGTGGACAAGTACATCTTCAACAATGTCCCTTGAACTTTTTACAGATCTGTCTGCCAACTAGAGTGTGACACAAGTGGGTTTGAGTTCACCTAGACCCAACTGCAGGTAGACAGAAAAAGGAAGCAAATTAACACTGGCTCTAAGATCTAACAACGCTTGTTCTATTTTGAATTTTCCAATGACACATGACACTGTTAGACATCCAGGGTCTTTGTATTTTGGCGGGGTGTTGTGTTGAAGTAAGGCACTGGCATGTTCTGTCAAGAAGGCTTTCTTTTGGACATTTTGGCTTCTCTTGACTATGCACAAGTCTTTTAGAAACTTGGCATAGGACGAAACTTGTTTGATTGCATCCAAAAGTGGGATGTTGATCTTTACTTGCTTGAAAAGCTCATAAATTTTAGGCTAATTGCTCACTTTTTGGATTGTTTTGAGTCTATGAGGAAAAGGAGATAGAATAGGGCATGAAGGGTCTTTTTCCTTTGAAGGTTTCGGTTCTTGTTCAATCACAGGCTCAGGTTCTTTTTCCTTTGAAGGTTCCGACTCAACTGGTTCAGGCTCAAATGGTGAAGTGACTGGGATTGACTCAGACTTTGGCCTTGGAATCAACATGTTTCGGATGATTTTGTTAATCACTTTGCCACTTCTCAGTGTAGTGACAGCTTGTGCTTGGTCTTGTGGGTTCTCCATGATCGATGGATTTCCCATATGGAATTGGTCTTGTGGAGGTTTAGTTGGGCAGGAAACTTGCCCTTTTCATGTGTGCTCATGGATTAGGTCAATTTTTTTATTGTGGCTTTTGATCTCCTCAAAAGACTGGGTGGTTTGTGTTTTGAACTTAGTGAAAGACTAGGTGGAATGGGCATTGAAGTTTATTTGGGTTGGCATGAACTAGTTCAGTGTATCCTCAAGGCTCCTTTTGTGTGGTGGTTGGTATGGTTGATATGCAGGGGGTCCTTGAAGTGGTGGTTGTGAACTTTGTGATTGGTTCATGGTTGTTCGTTGTGTGTTCCTCCAAATGAAGCTTGGATGGTTCCTCCCCAGTAGGATGTCCTCTTAGTGCACAAATCCCACATACTTGTTATGTGGAAGGGCCAACATCAACTTGATGAATTTTTTTCATCCCAAAGCTTCAAGATTTCGAGATAAAGTGGATATTTTTGCTCTTAGATCTTCATCATCTCTCAAGACATACTTTTCCCCTTAGGAAGTATATGCTCTGGCTTCAATAGTGGTAGGAGAGGCTAAGTCCCACATCTAAGAACTATTAGATATGGTGTCAAAGAAATTGAATGTCTCCTCCGGACTTTTACCAATAAACTCTTCTTGGGCCGTCATTTAGAAAAACTGAAGCAATCTAATGGGCAAGGAGTCATAGAAAAATTCTACCAGAGTCCAATTCTCAAAAGCCTGGTGTGGGCAGACTTGGAGAAGATCTTTAAATCTCTCCCAACTTTGGTAAAATGTTTCCCCTTCTTTTACCGAAAAATTCATGATTTACTTTTTGAGTGCATTGGTTCGATGTAAGGAAATTTTTTTTCTATAAAATTCATTTTGGAAGATCTGCAGGGAGGCATGGAAAGAGCTTTTAAAGAATTTATCCTTTAGAGAGAGAGAAAAAAGTTTTATCTTGGCTAATTCCTAATTGTCTTGAAATGTTCCACACACTTCCTCGATATCTTTCATATGCAGGTAGGGATTTTTTGTATCCAATCCATGGCAAACAAGTAACAACTATGTAGTCCCCGGCTTTACAGTAAAGGGGGGGAGCATCTGGAGGGAATACAAAACATGAGGGGACACTATTTCTTGTGGGATTTAAGTAATCCTCAAGGTTCGAATGTTAGGTATTTCCACTTCCCTCATGGGAACTTCTCCGTTTCTTCAATTACTTGCCATAATACTCTCACAAGAGTCATAATCTCACAAGAGTCTACTACTGATCTAGGTGAATTTGGTTCAGACTGATTCACAGACCCAGAAGATTCTACCAGCAAATTTTGATAGTGAGCGTTCTCAAACATAAAATAAACAAAACAAAATTATTCACTGTAAATTAACGAATATACACAAAAAGGTCTTTTACCTTGTACCTTAAAATACCTTTGATAGTTCCCCGGCAAAGGAGCCAAAATCTTGATGCTCGGTCCAAAGTGTAGGCGGTCAAGCTGTAGTAATAGTCCAGTTTGAGTTCGAAGTCGAATCCACAGGGAAGTGTTGTTGGTATTTCAAAGTAAACAGTAGCACATATTGAATGATTGTGATCTTCGTGATTTGTGTGATGGATGGGGATTTCTAGAACAGAATATGAGATTCTTTCTAGGGTAGTTTTCTAGACAAAATATAAGATAATTTAAAAAGAAAGTCACTCTTTTGTTCAAGGATCTAGACATGTAGTTAATTATCCGGTTTATTATATTTATGCTTGATAACTCAATTAAATCCCATATCAATGACAAGTTAATCGGAAGATAAAGATGGACTGTGAGAATTAAGCACCTGATTTCGATGCCTTTCCAGAAGTTTACAAGAATTGCCTGTGTTGAGACTTAACCCGTCTACAAACAAGCAAGTGTTTTTACAAGACATCCAACCATGGCGTTTATGTTCCATTCTTTAAATGAAACACAATAATGAGGAGGATTGAAGGGTAGCCATGAGGATCTATCCAGGGTACTTGCCCTGAAACGACGATTCTTTCTATGCAAGACTCATCCGTGTCATAAAAGGAACCAGGATTATACAAAGTACCTCAGCTTTGCTAGATGCAATCAATCATCCAATAATCAAGGGGATATAGACATTAAGCAGTAGAACAAAGCATAAATATAACTTTCGAATAATTTATACATGTCCTTCACCTCTTACTAAAGAGTGAATGAGGAACTACTCACTCTTCATGGCTTTGGTAAAGCTAGAAAAGTGAGTGACACTCATCCCTCCGAGTAGAGAGCTTACAAAATAAAAGAACAACAACCAAGGAGCCAATCTTCAACGAAGAACGAGTGAATCACGTTCCACTTTTCACGAATTTAGCAAAGCTCTAAAAAATTGGAAGAGTTTCACTCATCTAAGAAAGAAGGATGCTCAAGCAATGGAAGTGAAAGAAACTAACAAATGGAAGTAGAAGAAAGCTAGTTACTTTTGGAGGGTTTTTGATGTGAACCCCAATCAACTTGCTTTGAGGCCCAACAACAATATTGGAGACACAACCCAAGACAGCCAAACTCAGGTCTATGGATGGAGAATTTAGACCAATTGAGAACTCGTGTCAAGAACCTAGAATATATTAAAATCTAGACCCATTGAAGAACTCGTCTCAAGAACCCAAATTACAAGGAGGAATGCCACAAAGGTTGTGATCTAACTTTGATAAGTTCAGAAGTTCATTCAAGAACAAGAGGAGTAAACTCAACTCAACTCACAATCAAAATTCATTATGTATTGTCACCCATATTTCATTGATTAAAAGCCTATTTATAAGGCTGGTCATTACAAGGAAACAAATCCTAATCTAATAAAGAAACAAATCTTAATCTAATAAGGAAACAAATCCTAATCTAATAAGGAAACAAGTCCTAATCTAAATAGGAATAACTAAAGACTAAAATTTGTGACCCTTTCTATCAAAAATGCCCTTGAGTGAATAGTGTCATGGTACTGTAGCATGAATAGTACCGTGCTACAGTACTTATTGTAAACCCTAGTTCAAATAAAATAATAAGACATATGTGGGCCAAACATCCTCAAACCCACTTATTCTAAACTAATAATAAAAATTCTTTAAACAAATTGAAAGGCTTAACAACAAAAGACCTTATCTCTAAGTCATGTCTTCCATAGCATGGATCAAGTGGATCAAAATTGGTTCTCCTTCTTTTAAGCCCATCTTGAGTGTTGGGCTCTTGCTAGCTTCATCCCAAGTGGATTGCATCAATCCTTGCATTTCTTCCTTGATCTTCTTGGCTCTAGATCTTGTAATTGGTTCATCTAGACATGCAAAGGATCTTTAAAAGTAGGCCCACCTTAGTTCTCATCAGTTTCCACCATAACCAAAAGATAATCTATCTTTCTTAATACTTGTAAACAAAAGCCAATACAATTACAAGGGGAGTCTAAGCCTCCATATGGGACTTTTATGGGTTGTAATGAGGCATTGGTGTGATATTTGGGTTAAGTGAGACGAAGGGTAGAGGGAGACAAAAAAGGATTATTCTGAGGACATGACATTTACTATAAAAAATCTCCTTTTTGTTGAATTTTCAACTTTACACCTTCACGTCAACTTTTATGTCTCTTTCTCCTTCTTTCCTCAACATTTTTTTTTCTTTTTCTTTTATTTTCAACCCCCTTTTTCTCCTTTTTCTTGGCTTTCTCTCTTCTTTTTTATTCAATGTCATTAATCCCTTTTGGGTTTCCTCAACACATTTCCCTTTCTTCATGATTAGTCACAATCAGTCTTAGAAAAACCAAGGTGTGGTAATTATAATCATTTTGCACTGGCTTGGTAAAACATGTGGCATGAAAACGAATTTTCAATTAAAGCTCAATCACGACACAAGGGCTAAATTTTTTCACAAGAAAAAGCTAAGGCTCAATGCAATTCAAAGATGGCCTAAGATCACCTCTAGATAAGCATGGGGAGACATATTGCATTTTAAGACAAAGTCAATCAACTATCCGTATACACTTTAACCAAAGAAAGCATTATGAGATTATTGAACAAATTTTTGAATTTGAAAATTTGTTCCTTTGAGTAAATGTAAGTTCCCTCCAACAACGATTGACATTATAGCTCACATAGGTACTTACTTCATCTCTACTACATATATCAAGCTCTAAAATGTGTATTTAATCAGTAAATTTTCAAAATTACACATTCAACGTGCACTGTGGTTGAATTTTAAAAAAAAACATATATGATACACCGGCATAGGATAAACTTCTATGGTGTTCTCATGTGTTCAAAGTTCAAAGCAAAGATCAAGCAATCACAATTCCCATAACAATTAGGATAGGGGAATATAGTTTAATATTAGATACTTTTCACAAAAAAGGTCCAAAATTTTTACATTTCCAACTATTCTATACAAAAAGTGGTGGAACATGTTAATAGTGCGCCCACTCCTCAACTTGAACCATGCATTGTCCTCAATGCACAACAAATCATGCAATGAGAAAAATGAAAGTAAGATGGGAAATAAGATACTCCCTTTTTTTTCTTTTTTATTTATTTTATTTAAACATAAAAGGGAAAATGAAACACAAAAAGCTTGTTTACACCCCCAACTTAGACTCGAGCATGATAGTGAATCAGATTTGTTACGATGATGCTCAAAATGAATTGATTCCAAATTAGGAAGAGGTAAACAACTTCATGCTAAAATCTACACTATAACATCATGAAAATAAAATATAACAATAAAAGAAATCTAACTACTATGTACATGAAAATAAAATAAAAAAGACTCATGTCAATCTGGCTTCAATTTGGATATGAGTTTGTGCCCATTGATTTTTTTTATTTTAAATTTTTTTGGTGTATAAATACCATTCCTAACCAATCTATCAAACAATACGAAAGGTATTTATTCAAAATTCTCAACAAAACAAAGGTGCACACAAGTTTATGCAATTCTAATAATGGAGTCTACAATTTCTCTTTATAAATTTCTACACTTAACTCCATTTCAATGCCCTCCCCAAGTTGAAAACTGTGAACCTCAATGCCACCCTTTGATGGAAAATTGACCTTGGGCTTATTAGCTTCATATGAGATAATAACTTTATTAAATTTTTCATAATCAAAGAGTGGTCGGAGATTCAACATCAATTTGCATTTCATAAAAATGATCATCCTCAATACATTGACTGTGCTCAAGATGTTGTTCTTTATACCTAGTAATTACAACATTAGTCATTGCAATAAGGTCATCTCTAATTTCAGAAAATTGTTGGGCTACTTGGGCATTGACTTGCATTTGGTATTGCATAAACTCGCAAAGAGTATTTTCCAATTCTTGTTCAATTGAGTCCTCATATGTTGGATAGTGGCAAAATTCAAATGATGGTGTGAGAAAAGATGAAAAATTGTAAAGTTAGCTCTCCCAACAATAACTCGGATAACTCATTGCAACATATTTTTGGGGGCCAATATTGAAATTGATCCTTCACATGCAACGTCTTGAACTGTACAATTTAATGGGAACTCACTAGTGATGTGCTCATACTCATCACAAAACTCGCACACATTTTTAAAATTTGAGGCATTTAACATATTTTCATAAAAATTAGGAAAATAACATAAAACACAAACTACAACAAACTATTTACAATCGAAACGACATATCTTGGCTCGTGATGAAAATAATAGTACTTACCTATGCCGTCCCAAATCACCTTCAAAAACATGACGCTTAGTCTTCCCCGGCAATGATGCTAAAAATGCTTGAAGATAAAATACCCAAATGTAGAAATGAAAATGCAAGAACACTTAACTAAGTAAGATTACAACTTGAATAAAAGAGATTAGAGTGTAAGAGGGAAGGATTACAGGTAAAATAGAGCTTATTACAATGAAAATGGTGAAGGAAATGCAAAAACCTTAGCTTTCTCTCTCTACAGTACTCCTAAGCTTAGGTAGACTCTCTCTTTCTAAAAACTCCCTCCTCTAAAAATGTGTGTAGGAGAGCTCTTTATTTATATTCATCCTTTCCTCTCTTAGCATAAGTGGCTAACTTGAAGTGATTGGAGAGAGGTTGTCCACAAAAGAAAGCAAAATCAGTCAAAGCATGGTCCTCCCATGCTCTTCTAAGCACTCCTCTCTCTCTCTCTCTTCCTTCTCCACTCCCTCATCCTTCAAATATAAAAATAGGGGTTAGGAGATCATCATGTAGGGTTAGAAATGTCAGAGTGTCGAATAGGTGACAAAAGGTGGGCCCTCGTAGATGGTGAAGTCGTGTGGAGAAGTGTCTAGGCTTTCAGGGCATCTTCCACTAGTAGGTTTTAAGTCTTTGACCTGTAGGCCTTGACTGTCTTCTACTGGTAGATTTTTTCCAATTTTCATAAATTTGTCATAACTTTTGATCTCATTGTCCGATTGAGCTAAAATTTTGACACACGATAGATCACATCACGATCTACAACATTCATGTTTTTCACATTTTTAGATTTGAATTGAATCGTGGAAAAAATTTGGGAATACCATGGTATTGATACCAAATAGTGTGGGTACTAGTACCTATGATACCCGGTACCGATACCTCATTGATTTCTTTCACTTTAAGCCTCCAAATCCTCATGTAATGTGTCCATGTCTTCACTACTCATCCACATTTAGTTGCAGGGTTCTGAAAGCCATCATTTACCCTATGGTAACCTGCAACATCAAAATTTTCACATTATTGACAAATTCGACTAACTCTAAGTATTTAAATGCAGAGTCAAAAATCATGTAATGAGGCCGTTAGATATGAAATAGTACGTGTTCATCAACACTCGCACCCAATTTTGACAATGTTTGCTCCACTCGGCATTCCCTTATGATTATTTAAATAGGGGGAGAGCTTGGATCCTTGAGCTTAGGTAGAGTGTTGGTTCGCATGGTAGAACTTACTTGCATAGTTAAGAAGGCTTTTTTTTTACATTCTTTCTTTCTTTTGATAGTTCATAGATCTTTTAAAATTTCGGCATATGAAGGCACTTGTCGTATGGCATCTAGCAATGAAATGTTGATCTTTACATGCTTGAACACACAAAGAATTTCAGTAAATGATGAGAACCCCAATCGACTTGCTTTGAGACCCAACAACAATATTAAAAATACAACCCCAGAAAGCCAAACTCGGGTTTATGGATGGAGAATTTAGACCTATTGAGAACTCGTGTCAAGAAACTAGATTATATTAAAATCTAGACCCATTGAAGAACCAGTCTCAAGAACCCAAATTACAAGGAGGAACGCCACAAAGGTTGTGATTTATCTTTGATAAGTTCAAAAGTTCAATCAAGAACAAGAGGAGTAAACTCAACTCAACTCACAATCAAAATTCATTATTTATTGTCTCCCATATTGTAAAGCCTATTTATAAGGCTGGTCATTACAAGGAAACAAATCCTAATCTAATAAGGAAACAAATCCTAATCTAATAAGGTAACAAGTCCTAATCTAAATAGAAATAACTAAAGACTAAAATTTGACCCTTTCTCTCAAAAATGCCCTTGAGTGAATAGTGTCATGGGTACTGTAGTATGAACAGTACCATGCTACAGTAACTTATTCTAAACCCTAGTTCAAATAAAATAATAAGACATATGTGGGCCAAGCATCCTCAAACCCACTTATTCTAAACTAATAATAATTTTTTTTAAAACAAATTGAATGCTTTAACAACAAAAGACTCAATCTCTAAGTCATGTTTTCATGTCTTCCATAGCATGGATCAAGTGGATCAAAATTGGTTCTCCTTCTTTCAAGCCCATCTTGAGTGTTGGGCTCTTGCTAGCTTCATCCCAAGTGGAATGCACCAATCCTTGCATTGCTTCCTTGATCTTCTTGGCTCTTGATCTTGTAATTGGTCCATCTAGACATGCAAAGGATCTTTAAGAGTAGGCCCACCTTAGTTCTCATCATTCCCCCTTTTCTAAAAAATGTTCATCCTCGAATCTTGATCGACATCATAAGGAGAAAGATAAAAAACATAGAAGGTAGAAAATTTTTTTTTGAATTATCTCCTCTTTTTTTTGTTTTTTGCTCTTTTTTTTTCTTCTATTTTTTTTTTGTTTTTTGTTTTGGATATCAGATCACAAGAGGCAAACTTCGTGTAATTGGGCAGCAGACTTCACAATCAATTCACTAGCAAATTATGCATTCAATTCAGCCCCTATTATGCAACCCTAATTGATATTAAAATTATAGAAAGAACAACTGAAATTCTTGCAGCAAGTCACGCCCCAAATCAAACAGGAAAAAAAAAAAACCATGATGAACAGTAACGATAAATAGTGCACGAAGA
>CM042187.1:28011959-28030958 GCA_023539305.1 Ilex asprella
CATCCTAAGCCATATCGTTTACAATGGCTGAACGATTGTGGAGAGGTTAGGGTTACTAAGCAAGTCTTAGTGGCCTTCACCATTGGGAGATATAGCGATGAGGTCATGTGTGATGTTGTACCTATGCAAGCAGGCCACATCTTGTTGGGGAGGACTTGGCAATATGATCGGAGGGTGATGCATGATAGTTTCCGTAACCATTACCTCTTTGAGAAAGATGGAAGAAAAATAACTCTTGCACCTTTGACACCCAAACAAGTGTATGAAGACCAACTGAAGTTGAGAGAGGGTGAGAAAAAAAATGAAACTGAAAAAGAAAAGAAAGAGAGCGAGAAAAAAAGAGAGAGAGAGAAAAAAAACGAGATTGAAGAACAAAAGAGAGAGAGTGAGAAGGAGGAAAGAGAGGTGGTAGAAAAAATGAGAGAGATGCCACACGAGAGAAAAGAAAAGGAAAGGAAGGGCAAGATAAAAAAGAGCTTCTTTGCAAGAGGGAGTGAGGCAAGGAAGGCATTTTTAGCAGATCAACCGTTGATCTTGCTTGTATACAAGGAATCATTCCTTGTAGAAACTAACTCTTCTCTTCCTAGCCTTGCTAATTCTTTGTTGCAGGAATTTGATAATGTCTTTCCCGAGGAGATGCCCAATGGTTTACCACCCATTCGAGGCATAGAGCACCAAATTGACTTGGTACCCGGAGCCTCAATACCTAATAGGCCAGCCTACCGAAGCAATCCCGAGGAAACAAAGGAACTTCAAAGGCAAGTTGAAGAGTTGTTGGGGAAAGGGCATGTTAGAGAGAGCATGAGTCCGTGTGCCGTACCAGTACTACTTGTGCCGAAGAAGGATGGAACTTAGAGGATGTGTGTGGATTGTCAAGCCGTCAACAACATAACGGTAAAGTATCGCCATCCGATCCCTAGGCTAGATGATATGCTTGATGAGTTACATGGCTCATGTATTTTTAGTAAAATTGACCTCAAAAGTGGATATCACCAAATAAGAATGAAAGAGGGAGATGAGTGAAAAACTGCTTTTAAAACCAAACATGGGCTTTATGAGTGGTTAGTCTTGCCGTTTGGTCTCACTAATGCACCAAGCACTTTTATGAGATTGATGAATCATGTTTTATGTGCATTTATAGGCAAGTTTGTTGTTGTTTATTTTGATGATATCTTAGTGTATAGCAAATCTTTAGAAGAGCACATTGATCACTTGAGATGTGTGCTTGTTGTGTTGAGGCAAGAAAAGCTATATGCTAATTTCAAAAAGTGTACCTTTTGCGTGGAAAAAGTTGTATTTCTTGGCTATGTTGTTAGTGCAAAAGGAATTGTGGTTGATGAGGAGAAAGTGAAAGCCATCAAGGAATGGCCAACACCCAAGATCGTCACCGAGGTAAGAAGCTTTCATGGCTTAGCTAGTTTCTACAGGCGCTTTGTGCGTGACTTTAGCACCATTACTGCACCACTTACTGAGGTAATAAAAAAGAATGTTGGTTTTCATTGGGGTATTGATCAAGACAATGCTTTCAAAATTGTTAAAGATAGATTGTGTTCTGCACCTGTTTTAGGACTTGCTAACTTTAACAGAACTTTTGAAATTGAGTGTGATGCCTCAGGATTGGGAATTGGAGCTGTTTTAATGCAAGAAAAACACCCTATTGCCTTCTTTAGTGAAAAGCTAAGTGGAGCAGCCTTGAACTACCCTACCTATGATAAGGAATTATACGCTCTTGTCTGTGCTTTGGAGACATGGCAACACTACTTGTGGCCTAAGGAATTCGTGATACACACTGAGCATGAGTCTCTGAAGCATCTCAAGGGACAAAGTAAGTTGAACAAAAGGAACGCAAGATGGATGGAGTTCATAGAAACTTTTCCCTATGTCATTCGATACAAGCAAGGTAAGGAGAATATAGTGGCTGATGCATTATCTCAAAGGTATGCCCTTCTTACTTCTTTGAATACCAAATTGCTTGGTTTTGAGCAAGTGAAAGAAATGTACATCAATGATGCTGATTTTTCGGATTTGTACAAAGCATGTGAGAAAACCCCATTTGGTAAGTTTTACATGCATGATGGTTACTTGTTTAGGGAAAATAAATTGTGTTTGCCTAATTGTTCCATGCGAGAGGCACATGGGGGTGGTTTGATGGGACATTTTGGAGTTGCAAAAACCCTAGAGGTACTACATGAACACTTCTTTTGGCCCAAAATGAAAAGAGATGTTTTTAGAATCTGTAGTAGATGCATCACGTGTAAAAAGGCCAAATCTCGGGTTATGTCTCATGAGTTGTATACTCCCTTGCCGGTTCCTAGTGAGCCTTGGGTTGATGTGTCTATGGACTTTGTTTGGGGCTTACCTAGGACTAAAAGGGGCCGAGACTCCATATTTGTTGTAGTGGATCGTTTTAGCAAAATGGCACACTTCATTGCATGTCATAAGACTGATGATGCCACAAACATAGCTGACTTGTTCTTTAGAGAAATAGTGCGACTCCATGGTATGCCTAGGAGTATTGTGTCAGATAGAGATGTCAAGTTCCTTAGCCATTTTTGGAAGGTTTTGTGGTCAAAATTGGGAACTAAGTTGTTATTTTCAACTACTTGTCACCCACAAACTGATGGACAAACCGAGGTTGTTAATAGAACTTTGACACAACTTTTGCGCACTGTCATTCAAAAGAATTTGAAAACATGGGAGGAATGTTTACCATTTATAGAGTTTGCATATAATAGGAGTGTGCATTCTACTACATCTTATTCTCCCTTTGAAATTGTTTATGGGTTTAATCCACTAACTCCTTTTGACTTGTTGCCTTTACCTGTGGAAGAAATGCGTAGTTTGGATGGGAAAAGAAAGGCTGAATTGGTGAGAGGCCTACGCAAAAAAGTTCGCCTTCAAATTGAAGCAAAGAACATGCAATATGCTTCTCAAGCAAACAAAGGAAGGAGACCTGTGAGTTTTGAGCCCGGTGATTGGGTGTGGGTACATATGAGAAAGGAACGATTTCTAGCCCAAAGAAGATCTAAATTATTACCTAGGGGAGATGGCCCTTTCCAAATCCGAGAGAAGATAAATGACAATGCATATAAAGTGGATCTTCCAGGGGAGTATAATGTCTCTCCTACTTTTAATGTTTCTGATCTTTCCCATTTTGATGTAGGTGACGATTCGAGGACGAATCCTTTCGAGGAGAGGGGGAATGATGAGTCCCAAGCTAGAGATCTTTTGTATGTACCGGGGGGTCCAATTACTAGAGCTCAGGCCAAGAAGATCAAAGTGGCAATGCAAGAGTTTATTCAAGCAAGCATGGTTGAATACTCTACGGACTCAAGTAACTCCACCTTATCAAAGATGGGCTTAAAATAAGTGGAAGCATGTCAAGTATACTTGCTACAAGCTAGGAACAAAGAGGAGTCATGTGAAACCCGCCAAGAATAACGAGAACCTACAATGAAAAGGAACCCAAGATCGTTCTACGTTCAGATTCGAATGGAAAACCACGACCCGTTGTTTACGACAAACAAGAACCTTGGTAAATAGACCTCAACCCGCTGTTTGTGAAACAAGAACCTTGGTATAAAGGAAGACGCCACAAACGGTATGAAAATCCGTTTGATAAGTCGATAGTGAACGCCACGGAAAATCCCGATAAGTTCGTCTAGTTCTTCAAAGAACCAAAGAGAAATATACTCTCACAATTTGCTGAATAACAATCTGAATTTTCATTGGTTTGAATGCCTATTTATAAAGGCTAGTTATTACAAGGATTAGGAAACTACCTAAAATAGCTTATCCTATTTAAGGAATATCTCTTACTTGTGGGTAAAGAAATATCTCTTACTTTCTTAAAAAGAATAACGCACATGCCTAAATTTAAAAGGAAAGTACTTGGCATGCAAGCCTTACAATCAAACCCTAACAAGAATGAATAGTGCTCTGTTACTGTAGCATGAACAAACAGTATGTGCTACAGTAACTCCGAAAATCCTATTTCATAAGAAGTAAAACATGTGGGCCAAGCATCCTCAAGTCCACTTATTCTAATAATAATAATCCTTTAAATAAAGTGGAGGCCTTAACAACAACAGGCCAATTTAAGCTTAGCCTTAGCCTAGCCGGATTCCTCTAGAACTTGAACCATGTTGATGAATCTTTGTTGTTCAAGTGGATCATGGTCAATGGGCCTCCACGAACTTGCTTGAGTCCATGCCTCTTGAATTAGACCATTGAGTACCTCCTTAAACTTCCTTGCTCGTGCTCTCGTAACCGGCCCAATTGGAACTTTAACTAGATCTCTTGAAGTTGGGCTATGATTCACATCAAGGAGCTTGAAGTTGAACCCTATCCTAATGGACCGGATCACAAGGCCCATTGGGCCGAACCTCGTGGGCCTGATTTGGGCCCAAATATGGCCTAGAATTATCATGTGTTATGGGCTGTCAAAGAGTCCAAAATTATTCCTCAAATCTTATGCTATTATCTCTCCAAATCTTGTGATGATTATGGGAAGATCTTGGGGATATGCTTGGAGAAGGATCAAAGATTGGGAGATTCTTATCACAATCATGGAAGTAATTTGAAGACCAAATACTACCATTCTAGGAAGTATGATCTTCTAGAATAATCTAAATTAGTGATGTTATTACCTTTATTTAATTTTCGTAGTTACTATTCATACCTTCCTTGGAGGCCAAGTTTAATCTAAAATAATTATGTTATTTTCTATATTTTAGATTTTAGGAATTATTGTTCATGCCTTCCTTGGAGGCCAAGTTTTGTAGCCTATAAAAAGGCCATTTAGTGCAATGAATAAAACAACAATTATTTTGAGAGCAATAGCTTTGTGAGTTGAAAGTTTTCTCCTCTCGTTCTTTTGTGAACTCTCGGCTTATCTAAGGCTTGCAACCTTTGTGGCGCCTTTTTGCAACCAAGGTTTCTCGAGGTAGGTTCTCGTTGGGTCTTGGGTTTCGAACCCAGGTTTTCTTGAGACAAGTTCTCATTGGGTCTTGGGAAGTTTTTCCTTTTCCACTTGAATTTCGGCTTTCTTGGGTTTGAATCAATTTGTTCGTGGGTTCAAGGAGCTTATCTCCATGGGTTCACATCACCCTTATGGCTCGTGGATGTAAGGCTGAGAACTAGTAGACGGACCTTGACCAAAGCTACTACTGAGCGACCATTGCAGTCTCGGCACCCTAGCTCGGACTTACAGCTATTAATGTCCGCCATCTAGTATGTATCCTCTTATTTTTTAGTGAAAATCTAGTAAAGTTCGCTTAGTCTCATACACCCAATAAGAATGGTTACTGAAAAAGGTTGGTCCTTTGTTGCTAAAGAAATCGGGTTGCTCACCTGCTAAGAGGGGCTTGCTTGCTTTACTTCTTTACCTTGTGGTGTTTTGTTTGAGGGGTATGTTGGAATATATGTGAGTGCCAAAGGTGGTATACCCTCAAAATTATGGTGATGCAAAAGTTGCTCCCCAAGTGATTTTGAAAATAAAAATAAAAATTTGTTCCTTGAAAATGTTGGTGAATCATGAGATTCAGGGTTAAAAATCTATTAATGAAAAGGGTTAGCTAATCCTCAAAATTCTTTCCACCGGGTATGGTTAAATAATCCCACATATTACTCAATTAAACTCAAAAGTGTTTTTTTTCCAATCGGAAGATAGGAATTAAAATCCAAGAGTCACCATATGTGTGTATTGGTGTTGAATTGATTCATAGGATGATTGATTTGTATAGGTTTGAAGGGCTGATAAGCATGTCTCGTGACAAGTCTACGGTGCATCAAATGTGTACAAATCTATACGTTGCACTCTACCTAGTCAAATTCAGCGCAAGAAAATGTGTGTGAGGCTTGATTTTTTCATACCTATATGGAAATCCTTCCTTGGATTTCGCTAACTAATGTCCTAGCCAGCCATAGATGGAATGAAAATGCTAATGAACAAGGAAAACATTGCAAAGCAAACGAATAATAACTTAGAATAACCAAAGAAAGACATAAACAAACTTGAAACTGTATCAAACACCAAGAACATGGAACTTAAAGAATAAAATCTCTAATATTGAAAATGGAGTTTCCCCAAAAAAACTTGTTATGGTGAAACTCTAACAAAATGCCTTCATACTTAAAAATGGAAGTTATGTCAAGTTTAGAAAGGTAGATTACAAGCTTTACCAACTTACTAGGATGAAAATGAGCAAGAAAATACAAAAATCCAAACTTTCTATCTCTAAAACTATATTCTTCTTCCTTGGAGCTTCTTTCTCTAAAATGCTGAATGTAATGGTGACTAATGCATGAATCTTTTGTCCATATCCTTTTCTCTCCTCTAAAGTGTGCAGGGAGAGCTTTCTTGGAGAGAGGTTGTCCAAAAATTCTTCCAATTTCAACCAAGGTATAGCCTCCTAGTCCTTTCTAACAACACCTCTTCTCTTATTGTCTCCTATTTTTTCCTCCACTCCTCCATTCGCATTCTTATAGGCTGATTGTAGAGGTTAACGAGATCGTGGAAAAAATAATTTGAGAGTTCTAGGCTTTAGGTATCGGTACCAAGTGATGAGGTACCCGTACACCACTAGCAGTCGGCTCAGGTACTAGTACCAAGTGATGAAGGTAATGGTACCTCCTTTACTTCTTCAATTTTGAAAAGGCTCAGGTACAATACCAGGTGCCAAATACTTAGTGTCCCTAGGTACCAGTGCTTATCTTCCAGTGGGCTCAAGTACCGGTACTAAGTGATGAGGTACTAGTGACTCTCTACTTTCTTTGATTTTTCTACACTATGCACTCCTCAGCCCTAATGCTTTGTGTTCCTTTCTTGCCCATTATCCCCAAAACATTACAAAGTGATTAAAACTTTATATTTATAATCCGATCACCTGTAATCATACATTTCTCCAATAATCTCCAAACTAAACTAACTCCCAATAATCCATTGCAAAAATAAGCTAAAATGAATGTAACACAGTTGTTAAATATGAAATATTACACACTCAATAGGGCTTATGACATGGATGCATGAGGTGTAGCAGTAGTATCATTTCTTTAACTAAAATTAGGAAGGTTCCCCATCCTGGATTATATGTGTGAAGTGTGGAGAAAATGATTGCTTAGGTTGATTGAATGCATTGACTTGGTCATGAAGTACTTCCTTAAATGTTGGAATGGTGATTAGCACAAAACGTTGCATAGTTTAAGTGCTAATACATTCATTTTTCACTAGCTTTTGGGAATTAAACATGTGGACTTGTGCTATTTGAGCTATTAATGAAGAATTGTGGTGTTTACAGAGGAAAGGTGCCAAATGATGCTTCTTAAAGCCTTCTTATATGGGTTGAGGATGATGAAGATGAAAGGATGGCTTGAGGATAGCTAAGGAGAGGAAGAAATCTAAAAAAAATTAGAAAGTGAGTCAAATCGTACTGGTATACGTACCGATACACTATGGTTACAGGAGTTTGGAGTACTGGTACGCTTTACTAATTCTGCCCAAACATTGTTCATCCATTTCACACCTCTCTTTGGACTTTTGGAGCCATGGTGATCAATGAAGAGAGAGAGAGAAGAGAAGAGAAGCTGGGTGTGCAGACAAGAACTACACCCCCTGTCCCGCCCATTCCTCTTGCAGCCCTATGGATGGAGATCACATCTGCAGGTTAGGCCATCACTACAGGCACGTATTTGGTAAGGGAGGACTCCATTGTTTAGGCATTTTGCAATACACATTGTAATAGAGAGAGAGAGAGAGTCTAGGAAGATGATGAATAGTGTTAAGAGAGAGAAGTTGAGACTTTACATTTTCTTCCATGCATTGTCTTCCATTTGAATGTAAGAAGTTTCTAATCTTCTTTTACTGTCTTGAATGTCATTTATTTCAAGTTTTTTTTTGGTATAATCTTCTTTTAAAGCTTTCACCATTAATGCTTCTATGTTCTTAAATTTAGCTGTAAATGGGTATTGAATGCACTATATTTTAACTCATGTTTTAATGCATTAACTTAGTTTAAATAGTCACATCTTCATAATGTCTTTCCATTACATTGTTAGTTTTAACTTAAGCATGAGTAGCTAACCTTTTTAGTGGGCTAATCCAAAGGAGACCTCCATTTGGAAATGCCAATTCAACTCTTTTTCTCTCCTTCTCTCAAAGTACGATGGTTCAATTTGACTAGGTAAAGAGTGGATGAGATAGTGAGTTTTTGATATTCCGTAGACTTGTCACAGTTTATGCTTAGATCCTCACTCAATCTCATCCCTAGCTTTCCACGAATCAATTGTTCACCTATGCTCTGTTGGAGTAAAAAGTTGAGTTCAAATTTGTATTCCCATTGGAGTAACCCATTGGATTAGCCAACACTTGTTTTCCATTTCATACTCATAACAACACAACTCACAAACCACTTCCAAATAAGGGAGAGTGACATTCCCCTTTTCACACATATCATATACTCCCTCATGAATCCACTTGCCGGTTCAAGCTCACCTCTTCCAATTTAATACTTCCTACATTCCATGGAGTTGAAAAGGAAAATCCTTACTTGTACATAAGGGAATATGAGGATATAGTTGCAACTGATGCGAATCCTGGCACAACTTTAAGGGATCTGGTTCAAGTTCCACTTGGGCCGGTTACGAGAACACGAGCAAGGAAGTTTAAAGAGGTACTCAATGGACTGATTCAAGAGGCATGGACTCAAGCAAATTCGTGGAGGCCAATTGACCATGATCCACTTGGACAACAAAGTTTCATCAACATGATTCAAGTTCTAGAAGAATCCGGCTATGGGCTAAGGCTATGCTTAAATTGGCCTATTGTTGTTAAGGCCTCCAATTTGTTAAAGGATTATTATTATTAGAGTAAGTGGGCTTGAGGATGCTTAGCCCACATGTTTTATTTCTGATGAACTAGGGTTTTCGAAGTTACTGTAGTGCTGTACTGTTCATGCTATAGTAACCGCGCACTATTCACTCTTTTTAGGGTCTGATTGTAATGCTTGAATGCCAAGTACTTTCTTTTTTCTATTTCGGCCTATGATAAGCCAATTAAAGGCTGATTGTCTTTCTTTTCTTCAAGAGTCTTAGAAAAATAAAAGATATTTCTTAATTAGGATAGCTATTTTAGGAAGTTTTCTAATCCTTGTAATGACCAGCCTTATAAATAGGCATTCAAATCAATGAAAAATTAGATTATTATTCAGCAAATTGTGAGAGTATTTTTCTTTTTGGTTCTTTGAAGAACTAAATGAACTTATCCAGATTTTCCATGGCGTTCACCAGCGACTTATCAAACGGGTTTCAACACCGTTTGTGGGGTCTTTCCTTCATATCAAGGTTCTTGTTTCACACAAACAATGTGTTGAGGTCATATATACCGAGGTTCTTGTTTGTTGTAAACAACGAGTCGAGGTCTTTCATTCAAATATGATCGTAGAACGATCTTGGGTTCCTTTCGTTGTTGGATCTCGTTATTTTTGGCGGGTTTCAAATCAGCAACATTCAATGCTAACTATGCTATGGAAGACATAGCATGCTTAAAATTATTTCAATTCTTCCTTACAAATAAAGTCAAATCATGGTTGTGTTCCTTGAGACCTCGTTCCATAACATCTAGGAACCAAATACTCTCCGAGTTTTTAAACAATTTTTTTCCAGTTCATAGAACCATTACTTTGAAAAAGAAATTCAAAACTTTTCGGAGAAGCCCAACGAGCAATTCTACCAATGTAGGGAGAGGTACAAGGAGTTGTTGCAATCCATCCCGCATCATGGCTTTGAATTATGGCAAATAGTTAGTTTATTCTATGAGGAAATTACACCAAGCCATAGACAATTCAGTGACATGATATGCAATGGCAAGTTTTTGAGCAAAGACCCCGATAAGGCCTTCGATTACTTTGATGCATTAGCACAAAATGCATAATCATGAAATATCACAGATCCAGCAGATGTACCAAGTTCTTCAACTCAAGGGGGTATTCAAACTTATGGGGGAGGGATTTATGATTTGAGAGACCGGAAAAACTTGCTTTCTAAAATTTCTAAGTTGTCAAGGAAAGTAGAGAGTCTTGAAGTGAATAGGAGACATGAGGTCTCTAATGTTTCAAGGGTTGATGAGTTTTGCTCGATTTGTGAGAATGGGGAGCATTCCATATCAAAGTGTCCCAACATTCTGGTGCTTAAGGAAGCGTACCATGAGCAAGTGCATGCTTTTAACTAAACAAGACAATCATTCTCTCCACATTCGAACGCTTACAATCCGGGTTGGAGCAATCACTCGAATTTCAGTTGGGGAAATGAGAATCTCATTTCTCATGGTTTGAATGCATATTCATCACCCGCACCTCCGAGGAAAAATAAATACCAAGGTCAAGGGCAAGCATCTAGCTCCTAATACCCCCGGTCTAATCCGCAAGGGTATTTGTCAAACCAACCACCACAAAATTTTCCACAAAATCCACCTCGCCAAAGCTTTTCCCAACAAGGACCATCCAATTCTTTCACCTACCAACCTCCCATAAGAGGAACTTGGAGGATCTGCTTCATTCCTTCATTCAAAGCCAAATTTCCCTCAACAACTAAACTGCCACAACTCTAAACAACATGGCAGCTCAACTCACAAAGATCACAAATCACATAGGGTTGTCACAACAAGAAAAGGAGAAATTTTCCGCTCAACCCCAGGAGAACCCTAAGGGACAACTTTTGTTTGAGTCTTTCAAGAACACCAAGGAGGGTTGTGAGCAACTCAAGCCAATCACCACCCTTCATAGTGGCAAACAAATCGATAAATCTGTTGCTCCAAAGGTTTCACCCAAAACCACATTGCAAAAAGAAAAAGAGACCATGGGTGACACATACGAGGGTGAGTCAAGTGAAAAGAAAGACAGTCAAGTAGTTGAGGAAAAGAAAATGGTTGATAATAGTGTGATTGTTTTCCCTATTCCTGATCCATTTCCGAACCGTTTGAAGCCACCAATGAAGGTGGCTAATTATACTGACATTCTTGAGATGTTCAAGCAGGTTATGATCAACATCCTGCTCTTGTTTGCTATAAAGCAAATCCCCTCTTGTGTAAAGATTTTGAAGGATTTGTGCACAGTGAAGAGGAAGCTAAATGTCCACAAAAAGGCATTCCACACCGAGCAAGTGAGCTTAATTTTGAAGACTTACCCCCCAAAGTTTAAAGACCCCGATAGCCTTACCATTGTCATCACAATAGGGAATTACCAGGAGGAGCAAGCATTGCTTGACTTGGGGGCTAGTGTTAATCTCCTACCTTACTTGGTGTACAAACAACTCCAACTTGAAGAGTTGAAACCAACTTCAAATCACTCTTTAGTTGGCCAATCGAAGCATTCGAACACGAAAGGGAGTGGTTGAGAATATTTTGGTTCAAGTGGACAACTTTTATTTTCCTGTTGATTTCATTGTGCATGAAACTCATCTTGTTGCTAGTCCTTGCTCCCAAATCCATGTTACACTTGGCAAACCTTTCCTTGCTATGTCTAATGCCATGATATATTACAGGAATGGCCTCAAGAATCTAGCATTTGGGAATATGACAATGGAGCTCAATGTATTCAGCTTGGCCAAGCAACTGGGTGATGATGAGGAGGTACATGAGGTTAACCAGATTGACCCCTTGGTAGAGGAACATTTGTAGTTAATGAGCACTTTTAAGTTCGAAGAGGAGGGATTTGTTGATATGGAGGAAATAGATGGGCCAAAGGAGTTGGAAAGTGTGAAACGAGTAGAAAGATGGACCCCTACATTCGAGGAGCTTCCTCATCAAGAGAAGAAAATTTTCCCGTCGGATATACAAAAGCCCAACTTGGAATTGAAGCTTTTACCCTCCCATTTGAAGTACGCTTATCTTGGGGAAGGTAAAACTTTTCCGGTAGTTATTAGCTCGACATTGAACATGGAACAAGAAGAAGAACTCTTGGAGGTATTGAGAAGGCACAAATGAGCAATTGGGAGGACCATTGCAGACATTAAGGGGATAAGCCCTCTCATTTGCACCCATCACATTTATCTTGAGGAGGACGCCAAACCTTCCCGTCAACCACAAAGACAGTTGAATCCCATCATGAAGGAGGTGGTGAGTGGTGAGGTGTTAAAACTACTTGACGTGGGCTGCATTTTTTTGATTGCCAATAGTAAGTGGGTTAGCCTCATGCAAGTAGTACCCAAGAAATCTGGAGTTACGGTGGTAGAAAATGATGAGAATGAGCTCATACCGACAAGGGTGATTGCCCGATTGAGAGTTTAGATTGACTACCAGAAGCTTAACCTTTACTCAAGAAAAGATCACTTCGCAATGTCGTTCCTCGATCAAGTTTTGAAAAGAGTAGCGGGGTATCTATTCTATTGCTTTTTAGATGGGTACTCCGGCTACAATCAAATTGAGATCGTGTTAGAAGACCAAGAGAATACCACTTTCACCTGTCCCTATGGTACCTTCGCCTACCACCGCATGCCATTTGGACTATGCAATGCTCCAGGGACTTTTTAACGCTGCATGATGGGGATTTTCAGTAACATGGTAGAAAAGATAGTAGAGGTCTTCATGGACGAATTTTTAGTGTTTGGGGATTCATTCGACAGATGCTTAGGAAATTTGGATAAAGTTCTAACAAGATGTGAGGAGAAGAATTTAGTTTTGAACTGGAAAAAGTGTCACGTCATGTTGACGGAAGGAATTGTGTTTAACCATATAGTTTTGGCAAGGGGTATTGAAGTCGACAAATCCAAGGTAGAGGCCATCTTCAACCTTCCTACGCCGAGAGTTGTCAAGGATATCCGGTCGTTCTTGGGCCATGCCAGGCTTTATGGCTTTATAATTTTTTTTAGTACATTGGCCCGACCCTTGACCAACCTATTGTCTAAAGAGGTCCCATTCAAGTGGTCAGATGATTGTGAGACATCCTTTAAAAAACTTAAAAGCATGCTAGTCACACCATCAATCATGCAACCACCCAAGTGGAATCTACCTTTTGAGCTGATGTGCGACTTGAGTGATTACGCGGTTGGCGCAGTGCTTGCTCAAAGGGAGGAAAATAGACCGTTTATGATATACTACACTAGCAAAACGCTCAATGAGGCTCAGAAAAAGAGATGCTAGCTGTAGTATTTGCTTTAGATAATTTTTGTTTTTACATCATAAGTTCACCTATTGTTGTCTTTACTGATCACTCTGTTTTGAAGTATTTGTTGTCCAAGTAGGATGCTAAATCAAGACTCATTACATGGATACTCTTACAAGAATTCGACTTGACAATGAAGGACAAGAAATGAGTTGAGAATGTGGTGGCTGATCACTTATCCCAACTTGTGGTGCAAGAGGCCGACGAGCGCATTCCTATCTCTAACATTTTCCCTGACAAGCAATTGCTTTCAATTCATTCTATTTGTCCATGGTATGCTGACATCTGTAATTATCTTGCAACAGGACAAATACCACCACAATAGAGCCTAGAGGACCGAAGGAGATTCATGGTAGATGTGAAGTACTTTTACTTTGACAACTCGTACTTGTTCAAATATTTCCCTAACCAAGTCATGAGGAGATGCGTACCAAAAAATGAACAGCGGGATGTCTTACATTTTGTCATTTAGAAGCAGGAGGTGACCACTTCTCAGCAAAGAAAACTTCGATGAAAATTCTTCTATTAGGTTTTACTGGTCATCAATTAATAAAGACTGTGTTACATTTTGTAAAGAATGTGATAGATGCTAGCATTTGGGTAATGTGACCCGAAAAATATGATGCCCTTCTCCCCTATGCTTGTCATTGAAATATTTGACTATTGGGGCATCGACTTCATGGGCCCTTTCCCTATTGCATTTGGTTATTTGTACATTCTACTAGCAGTGGACTATGTATCCAAGTGGGTGAAGGTCATCCCAACCAAGACTAATTACTACCGGGTTGTTGTCAAGTTCCTCAAAGAGAAAATTTTTTCAAGGTTTGGGATGCCCCGTGCAATAATCAATGATGGTGGATCCTATTTCTGTAATAAGTCATTTGCACCTTTAATGTTTAAATATGGCGTTACACATAAAGTATCCTTTGTATACCACTCACAAACCAATGGTCAAGCCGAGTTGGTCAACAGGGGAAAGTTTGGGTCAGTTAGACTGACTGATGCCCTATGGGCTTACCACACTGCCTACAAGACTTTTTTAGGCATGTCTCCCTACCGGCTCGTCTATGGAAAGGCTTACCATTTGCTGATCGAAATTGAACATAAGGCTTATTGGGGTGTTAAAACTTTGAACGTCAATCTAAGAATGACTAGAGAGCAAAGGAAATTAGAGCTGAAAGAGTTGGAAGATATTAGAAGAGATGCGCATGAAAGCTCCAAAATTTTAAAAGAACGAGCCAAAATCTTTCATGAAAAATCCAATGTGAGGAAATCATTTGAGCCTGGGCAAAAAGTGCTTTTACAAAACTCTCGTTTATCCATTTTCCAAGGGAAACATCAATCTCGATGGGATGGCCCCTATCTTGTCTAGGCGACCTACCCCAACAAAGTGGTAGATGTCACAAACCTCGAGAATGGCCAGACATTCAAGGTCCATGGCCAAAGACTTAAGCCATTCTTAGAGGGTTTTGAAGGACAGATGGTCGAGGAGGATTTAATTGATCCGGTGTATCCGGATTTGGTGGAAGAGTAGCAAGTGTTTATGCTTTCTAGTGTACAGTTTATTTTATTTACTTATGTTATTTATATTTCATGTTACTTACTTTCTTTGGTTGTATAGGATTGTTTTTTATTAGTTTCAGATATTGGTGCTTTTGTCAAAGCTCAATTGCGAGGTGTTCACTAACCCTACACATCTTTTTACTGTCCTTCATTGCTTATCATATCTTTTTGTTCCATTGAAGACAATGCATGGTTCAAGTTGGGGGGTGAGGTGCACCATTTGCATGATACACCAATGTTGTTGGGAAATTCTTTGTGAAATTTTTGTGATACAGATTTTTGCTTGCATTATTAGGGTATATATGTAAAAATTTTGAAAATTTTTGTGAAAAAATATCTGAATGTTGATCAGTATTCCCTTATTAAGAGTGTTTGGATTAGATGATATGTTGATATTTTTTTTGAACCTTAAGCACATAAGCATACTATAGAAGTGAATCCTATGCGTGAGAATCACGCATGCAACGATTTTTTAACCCAACTGTATATGCTCTTTTGAATGTGTAATTTCAGCAATTTACGGATTGGGTTCATATTTGAGGCTTGACATAAATAGTGGAGATGAGTAAGGACCAATGGGAGCTTTAGGGCCAATTCTTTTTGGAAGGGACTTACATTTACTAATGCGAATCATGACATAACTTCAAGGGATCTGGTTGAAGTTCCAATTGGGCCCATTATGAGAGCACGAGCAAGGAAGTTTAAAGAGGCACTCAATGAACTGATTCAAAAGGCATGGACTCAAGCAAGTTTGTAGAGAGGCCCGTTGAACATAATCCACTTGGACAACAAAGATTCATCAACATGATTCAAGTTCTAGAAGAATCCGGGTAGGGGCTAAGGCTAAGCTTATATTGACCTGTTGTTGCTAAGGCCTTCAATTTGTTAAAGGATTATTATTATTATTAGAGTAAGTGGGCTTGAGGATGCTTAGCCCACATGCTTTATTTCTTATGAACAAGTGTTTTCGAAGTTACTGTAGTGCCGCACTATTCATACTACAGTATCCACGCACTATTCACTATTTTTTTGGGGTTTGATTGTAAGGCTTGAATGGCAAGTATTTTCCTTTTTCTATTTAGGCATGTGATAAGCCAATTAAAGGGTTGATTGTCTTTCTTTTCTTCAAGTAAGAGTCTTAGGAAAATAAGAGATATTTCTTAACTAGGATAGCTATTTTAGGTAGTTTCCTAATCCTTGTAATGACCAGCCTTATAAATAGGCATTCAAATCAATGAAAAGTCAGATTATTATTCAACAAATTGTGAGAGTATTTTTCTCTTTGGTTCTTTGAAGAACTAAATGAACTTATTAGGATTTTCCGTGGCGTTCACCATGACTTATCAAATGGGTTTCCACACCATTTGTGGGGTCTTCCTTTATACTAACGTTCTTGTTTCACACAAATAGCGGGTTGAGGTCATATATACCGAGATTCATGTTTGTCGTGAACAACGGGTCGAGGTCTTTCATTCAAATATGATCGTAGAACGATCTTGGGTTCCTTTCGTTGTTGGATTTTGTTATTTTTAGCGGTTTCACATCATTTGGTATCAGAGCAAAGGTTCTAGTTCAGGTTTGCCTATCTTTTAAAAAAAAAATCTTTCTTTCTTTATTTTGTGTTCTTTACTCCTAAATTCGGTTCACAAATTCTAGTCTAGCCGAATATCCTTCTACCCCATTCCGCTCGTATTTGTTACGAAATCTTATTCTGTTACAATCAAAAGATAGTTGTTGTTCATAAGAAAAAATAGAAAGGTGTCAAAAAAAGAAAAAAGAAGGCCGAAAGGAGTAAAAAAAAAGAGAGAGAGAGAAAGCCCGAAATTGTTTGGTTCTAGTTGTTTTCATCTAATTTTTTTTGTTGGTCCAATAAGCCCGAAAATAAACTCACCCCAAAATTCAGATAATTTTGCTATTTTGTGTTTCCGAAAATCCAGTCAGTCGTGTTACTTGAATTCTTGCTCTTAAAACCCAAAATTCCTTGATGAGTTCTTGGTGAATTGTTGCTGGAAATTTTGATTTGTTTGTTTAGTTTCAAAAAGAACTGAAGGAGATTTACCGAGTGGAAAAAAGCAAGAGTGGTGAGAACATTAGAGGGTTAAAAAAAGCCATGAATTTTGAGTGAAACACGTGTGTAGAGTGATCCACATTCTTTAGTGTAAACACTTAAGGGAGGGAATTGTGAGGTCCTTATTTTTTTTTCTAACTTTGTTTCGCAGCAATCATAACTCACAACAATGCTACGGATCTTGCTGATCCGAAATTGTTTATGGAGGCCATGATGAGTGAGATGAGGCATGTGATGAAGTTGAAACTTGATGAGAACTAAGGTGGGCCTACTTTTAAAGATCCTTTGCAGGTCTAGATGGACCAATTACAAGATCAAGAGCCATGAAGATCAAGAAAATAATGCAAGGATTGGTGCAATCCACTTGGGATAAAGCTAGCAAGAGCCCAACACTCAAGATGGGTTTGAAAGAAGGAGAATCAATTTTGATCCACTTGATCCATGATATGGAAGACATAAAGACATGACTTAAAGATCGGGTCTTTTGTTGTTAAGGCTTTTAATTTGTTTAAAGAGTTTTTATTATTAGTTTAGAATAAGTGGGTTTGAGGTTGCTTGGCCCACATATGTCTTATTATTTTATTTGAACTAAGGTTTACAAACAGTACTGTAGACAGTACTGTTCATGCTACAGTACATGACACTATTCACTCAAGGGCATTTTTGAGATAAAGGGTCATAAATTTTAGTCTTTAGTTATTCCTATTTAGATTAGGATTTGTTTCCTTAGTAGATTTGGATTTGTTTCCTTATTAGATTAGTATTTGTTTCCTTGTAAAGACCAGCCTTATAAATAGGAGTTTAATCAATGAAAAGGGAGACAATACAAGAGACAATACATAAAGAATTTTGATTGTGAGTTGAGTTGAGTTTACTCCTCTTGTTCTTGAATGAACTTTTGAACTTATCAAAGGTAAATCAAAACCTTTGTGGCGTTCCTTCTTATAATTTGGGTTCTTGAGACAGGTTCTTCAATGGGTCTAGATTTTAATATAATCTAGGTTCTTGACATAAGATCTCAATGGGTCTAAATTCTCCATCCATAGACCTGAGTTTGGTTTTCTTGGGTTATTTCTCCAATATTGTTGTTGGGTCTCAAAGCAAGTCGATTGGGGTTCACATCAGAACTGGAGCAAGTTCACGAATGGATAGATCAAATGGAGAATACACATGAGAGGCAACCACAAAACGTCCCTAATGTGCGTAGAAGGGAAAGAACTCAACCGAGGGAAGTAAGGGTAGAAGATGAAGAGCCTTATGGGGCTGGTTTTGATAAAAAAAATAATCAAAATTTTGTTTTTAGTAATAGGAGACATGGAGAGCGGTTTAGAGAAGCTAGGGAACCGGGAAGATAGCAACTTAGGTGGTATTAATATGAAGATTCCATCGTTTCAAGGTAGATCCAATCCTGAAGCATACCTTGAGTGGGAGAAGAAGACGGAGTTCGTATTTGATTGCCACAACTATTTCAAAGCTAAGAAGGTCAAATTGGTGGTGATTGAGTTTGTTGACTATGCTATTACTTGGTGGGACAAGCTTGTTATAAAAAAGAGGGGAATAGGGAAAGACCAATAGAGACATGGGAGGAGATGAAAACGGTGATGAGAAAGTGGTTCATTCCAAGCTACTACTATCAAGAGTTGTATAAAAAGCTACAAGGTCTTAGACAGGGAGGTCGGAGCATGGAGGATTATTACAAGGAGATGGAGATTGCTATGTTTCGAGCCAATGTAGAGGAAGATCGAGAGGCTACAATGGCTAGGTATTTACTCGGACTAAACCGGGAAATCCAAGATAAGGTAGAGATGTAGCATTATGTGGAAGATATAGTGATGAGTCCCAAGCTAGAGATCCCTTGTATGTACCGGGGGGTCCAATTACTAGAGCTCGGGCCAAGAAGATCAAAGTGGCAATGCAAGAGTTTATTCAAGCAAGCATGGTTGAATACTCTACGGACTCAAGTAACTCCACCTTATCAAAGATGGGCTTAAAAGAAGTGGAAGCATGTGAAGTATACTTGCTAAGCGCTAGGAATGAAGAGGAGCTTGAAGTTGGACCCTATCCTAATGGGCCGGATCACAAGGCCCATTGGGCCGAACCTCTTTGGCCAAATTTGGGCCTAAGTATGGCCTAGAATTGTCAAGCATTATGGGCTGTCAAAGAGTCCAGAATTATTCCCCAAATCTTGTGCTATTATCTCTCCAAATCTTGTGA
>CM042187.1:28030968-28046898 GCA_023539305.1 Ilex asprella
GTAGCCTATAAAAAGGCCATTTAGTGCAATGAATAAAACAACAATTACTTTGAGGGCAATAGCTTTGTGAGTTGAGAGTTTTCTCCTCTTGTTCTTTTGTGAACACTCGGCTTATCAAAGGCTTGCATACTTTGTGGCGCCTCTTTGCAACCTAGGTTTCTCAAGGCAGGTTCTCGTTGGGTCTTGGGTTTCGAACCAAGGTTTTCTTGAGACAAGTTCTCATTGGGTCTTGGAAAGTTTTTTCCTTTTTCCACTTGAATTTCGGCTTTCTTGGGTTTGAATTAATTTGTTCGTGGGTTCAAGGAGCTTATCTCCGCGGGTTCACATCATATAGTGCGCATGGCCGTCAAAGTGGAACAACAACTCAAGAGGGGGGTGGGTCGCGTGCAGCCCATAACTCTAGTTCTACTTTTTGGAAACCGAGTTATACCAACCAACTAGACAAGTCACCAACGCCCAAAGCCGAGCCCAAGTTCGCGAACCGCAGCCACATTCCTCAAGGTAAAATCTACACTTCTACCTCTAAGAATCGTGGCATTAAATGCTTTAAATGTCAAGGTAGGGGACACATAGAAAGTCAATGTCCAAAACAAGCAGGTCATAGTGTTGCAAGACAATGGTGAAATTGTGACCGACAGTGAAGATTCCGACACCGATGGCATGCCACCATTGGAGGACGTTCCCGAGGAGGAATATTTAGCCCCTGACGTGATGTGAACCCCAATCGACTTGCTTTGAGACCCAACAACAATATTGGAGAAACAACCCAAGAAAGCCAAACTCAGGTCTATGGATGGAGAATTTAGACCCATTGAGATCTTGTGTGAAGAACTTAGATTATATTAAAATCTAGACCCATTGAAGAACCTGTCTCAAGAACCCAAATTACAAGAACGCCACAAAGGTTGTGATTTACCTTTGATAAGTTCAAAAGTTCATTCAAGAACTAGAGGAGTAAACTCAACTCAACTCACAATCAAAATTCATTATGTATTGTCTCTCATATTGTCTCTCCTTTTTCATTGATTAAAAGCCTATTTGTAAGGCTAGTCATTACAAGGAAACAAATCCTAATCTAATAAAGAAACAAATCCTAATCTAATAAGGAAACAAATCCTATTCTAATAAGGAAACTAGTCCTAATTTAAATAGGAATAACTAAAGACTAAAATTTGTGACCCTTTCTCTCAAAAATGCCCTTGAGTGAATACTGCCATGGTACTGTAGCATGAACAGTACGTGGTACAATGCTTATTCTAAACTCTAGTTCAAATAAAATAATAAGACATATGTGGGCCAAGCATCCTCAAACCCACTTATTCTAAACTAATAATAAAAACTCTTTATACAAATTAAAAGCCTCAACAACAAAAGACCCTATCTCTAAGTCATGTCTTTATGTATTCCATAGCATGGATCAAGTGGATCAAAATTGGTTCTCCTTTTTCAAGCCCATCTTGAGTGTTGGGCTCTTGCTAGCTTTATCCCAAGTGGATTGCACCAATCCTTGCATTGCTTCCTTGATCTTCATGGCTCTTGATCTTGTAATTGGTCCATCTAGACATGCAAAGGATCTTTAAAAGTAGGCCCACCTTAGTTCTCATCATGACGCTTTGACATTGGTGGCAAGTAGAGCATTGATCGTGCATGCAAAGGAGGTTGATGAAGAGCAACGGAAGAACATCTTTCACAACTGGTAATGAAGTTCCTGGAGTGATTCATGTTGAGATTCAGAATGTGCAAGTTAGGAATGTTGGGGAAGGGGAACATGTGGCTCTGGGATTAAAAAGTCAGGTTTCTAATGCTGCAGATACAACTGGTACTAGTCTGGAGGTATTTTCCTTTTCCTCTCCTGCTGTTATAGTTAGAAATTCTAATTATATTGTTGAAAGGAGGAATATTGATATGGTGGGAGTGGATGTGGAAAAAGGTGCTGATGATTAGTCCTTGGATGGGGTGGATTTAAATGGTGCAAATGTTGATAATAATGGTGATATGGAGGCTCTGGGGGAAGATAAGGTGCTTTATGTTCCATCATTGGATGCTTCATTTCTAATTGATCATCAGTATGAGGTGAAACATAGTTTGGAGGGGTCTTTAGACAACCATTTTGGTCTAGTTAATGAGAGAATTCCACCTGACAAAGGTTACTTCTCAGGCCAGGCCAGCTTCAAGAGCCAGAGTGGATATGTCGCTGTTAGCTTTTCAAATGAGGAAGATGAGACTAGATTAAATTCTAGTGGGGGGTTTTCTGTTAATATTTCATGATTATTATGATTTCATGGAATATGAGAGGAGCAGAAAAAGCTGCGAAAAGAAGGAGATTAAAGAAGCTTATTAGGATGCATGATGTATGCTTTGTTGCAATTTAGGAGCCTAAGTTGATGGCTAATCAAATGCACTTGTTTGCTTGAAATATTGGTCTGAACCATTTCTATTTTAACACCTTAGCAGAAAGAAATATCTGGATTTTGTGGGATGATAGGGTTCAGACAAGGATGGTATTTACACATGAGCAAGGTTTTAATTGTGGAATTAACCTACATGAATGATGTGAAGTTTTGGGTGTCTGTGGTATATGCTAGTTGTAATCAGGTAATAAGGAGGTCTTTATGGCAGCATTTGGTGGATATGGATATCCCTTGGAATTTTGTGGGAGATTTTAACTCCATTTTGTCTTCTGATGAAAGGAAAAGAGGAGCTTTTCCTTCTTTGTCTGCAATGGGGGATTTTGGAAACTTTCTGGACCAAAGCGAATTGATGGATGGAGGTTTCAGTGGGAATAGATATACATGGTGTGATAATAGATAGGGGATTGTGAGAATAATGCAGAGACTTGATAGAGCCTTGATCAATGTCGCTTGGAATATGAGGTTTGAGAATTTAAAAGTGGTTCATTTGGCTAGGGGGAACTTCTGATCATAGCCCTTTGCTTATGAAGGTCACAAATGCAACAGTGCAGAGAAGGATTTCATATTTTAAATTTCAGGACATGTGATGTGAACATGAGGGTTTCCTGCCTTTTATTGCTGAAAAGTGGGGTGGAAATTATTCTAATAATCCTGTGTCTAATTTGTTTATAAAGTTGAAGTACTTAAAGAACCAAATGAAGATGTGGAATAAAGAGATTTTTGGTAATTTGTTTGAGAACATAAGGGCACTGGAGTAGAAAATTCAGTTAGCAGAGATGGAGTTGGATCAAGACTTTTGTGTTTCTAAATCACAGGAGCTTGGCAGTCATAGATGTGAGTTGGATAATTTGCTTAGAAGGTAGGAGATTTATTAGAAACAAAAATCAAATGTGAAATGGGCCATGGAGGGGAATAAGAATACCAAATTTTACCATGCCATAGCTAAGAGCAGGAAAACTAGAAATAAGGTTGCTAGAATACAGAATAAGGAGGGAGTTTGGGTTCAAGGTGATCAGAACATTGCTGAAGTAACTGAGCATTTTTATTCTGATCTATATAAGTCTGAAGATCATGTGTTGCAGGAGCAAATATTTTATGTGATTCCTAATTTGGTGAGCCAGGAGGAGAATGAGAGGCTTCTCTTTGAGGCTCTTTGGAGGAGGTGAAAGAGGTGGTGTTCTCTATAGGTGTGGAGAGTCCTCCTGGTGCATATGGTCTTTTTGGCAAGTTTTTTCAGTATGCTTAGGATGTTGTTAAAGATGGATATATTGGCTACTGTGAATTTCTATTCAAAGGAGGGGAGATGCCTAAATCAGTTAATTCCACATTACTGGTTTTAATCCCTAAGAGAGAGGCACCTGTTTCTTTCTCTGATTTCAGACCTATTAGTCTATGTAATGTTGTGCAAGATTTTTACTAAACTAATTACCACAAGGCTTTTTTCTTTGCTTCCCTCACTAATTTTTGAGGAACGGCATGGCTTTGTGTAAGGGAGAGGTATAGGAGATTGTGTGGCTATGGGGCAGTTGCTAGTTGGGGAGTTGGACAGGAAAGTTGAAGGTGGTAATCTTGTGAAATTGGACATGATGAAAGCCTATGATAGGCTAGAGTGGGACTTTCTTTTGAAAGTTTTGGGATGTTTTGGTTTCTCCAGCTTGTTCATTCAGATTGTTCTAAACTGTTTGAAGACTCAACACTTCTCTATTTGTTTAAATGGTCAAGGATTTGGATATTTTTCTAACTCTAGGGGGCTAAGGCAAGGGGATCCTCTCTCCCCCTCTTTATTCATCCTTGCAGAGGAGGTTTTGAGTAGGGGATTGAGGAGCATATATCAGCAGCACTTGGTGTCTCATTATCATGTTGGTAGAGGAACAACAGTGGTAAGCCACTTGTTGTTTGTTGTTGATACTTTGGTGTTTATGAGAGGAACTAAGAGGTTTGTCTTGAATGTATTGAAGTTCATTGGGGAATATGAAGCATGTTCTGGGCAGAAGGTGAATAAGGAGAAAAGTGCTATGTATTGTTCTGAGAGGATATCTTTGGCAAGGAGGAATATGATGTCCTCTTTGGTGGGGATTCCTATCAGAATATGTCCTTTCACTTGGGGTGTTCCATCATTAGAGGCAGAACAAGAATCTATTATTTTGAAGAGGCGGTAAGAATTTTTAGAAGCAGAATTGAGGGTTGGTATGCTAAGCTCTTGTCTGGAATGGGAAGAGTGGTTTTGGTGCAGTCTGTGCTGAGTTCTATTCCAATCCATATGCTTGCTTGTATGAACATTCCTAAGGGGGTTTAAAAAAAATTGAATTATCTTATTGCTGGGTTTATTTGGTCTGGTAAACTGCATCCTAGAAGGAGGCATTGGGTATCATTGGAAAATATTTCCAATCCCACAAGTGAAGGAGGCTTATGGATCAGAAGCTTTGGAGAGATAAAATATGCTTTCAGAATAAAGCAGGTTTGGGGTATTCTAAATGGGCAGTCATTGTGGGCAAAGGTGTTTAAAGGGAAGTTCTTGAGAGGTATGCATATGCTGAGGTGTGGGATGGCTGGAAAGGGTCACAGTTTTTAAATTCTAAGGCCTTGGTTTGAGTTTGTGGTAAATAACTCTCTGATGCTTATTGGTAATGGTCAGAGTACTGACTTTTGGTGTGATGAATGGATGGAAGCTGGCCCTTTGATTCATAGGATTGATGGTTTACCTTTGGTATTTCCAAAAATCAATGATTTATGGCATGACAATGAATGGCATTTGGTTGTAGATTGGCTTAATTCTCAGCTACAGTCTAAAATTAGAAGTTCTGGTGTGATATTGACAAAGAGGTCTGACAATAGAGTCTGGAGACATTCTAATTCGGGTTATTTCTCAGGAAAAATTGTTTGGTTACAGATTAGAAGGACAGGGGTTCATAGTGATATTGCACAGGGCATATGGAAGTAGCACACGTTTCCTAGTGCCCAGCTGTGTACTTGGAAGATTTATAGAAATGCTTTTGTCTACTGATGCTAGGGTGCAGAATGTGGGGATTTCATTGGTGAGTTGATACAATCCATGTGGTATAGAGGAGGAGAATGCTTCTCATTTGTTTGTTAACTGTTGTTTTGCTCATGATGTGTGGAGAAGACTATCTACTGTCATGGGATTTATGCTGTGTACGGGGAATCTCCTATGTGTAGGTTCTTGAGATTACTTAGATGCTTTAAGGCCCAATCTCTGAGTCATAATTTGATCAAGGGGTTTACTATGTTGATTTTTTGGGCCTTATGGAAAGAAATGTGTAGGAGGAGGTTTGAATGATTGCATTCAAATGCCTATGGTATATTTTTTCAGGTGGTTCATGCTTTGAGATGGCAGGCTTATTTGATTAAGTCTAAGAGAATGGAGGACTATAGGGGAAAGGAAATGCTAAATGATCTAGAAATTATTTCTCCTTTTTCTCTCACTACCAGAGTTAAGTGGATTAAATGGGAATCCCCTCCTAAGTCTATGTTAAAATTGAATGTAGATGGAGCTTCTAAAGGGAGTAGTGGACTTGCTGGCGGTGGTATGGTTGTAAGGAATGCCCACGGTCATGTTATATTGGCAGCTGTTACTTTCTATGGGATAGGATCAAATATAAAGACTGAATGTATGGCCTTGCTTGATGGATTGAATTTGATCTTGTGGTATGGTTTGGAGGGAGGAAAGGTTTGTATTGAGTCTGATTCTCATGTTTTGGTTCAGATGGTTTTGAAGAAAGTAGAAGAACCTTGGAGAATGAGGAGGATTTTGGAGCAAATATGGATTATCCTTGGAGGTTTGCATTTCTAGTTGAGACATGTATATAGGGAGGCCAATTTTGTTGCAGATTTTCTGGCTTCTTATGCGGTGCAATCTGGTAGATGTTCTAAATTTTCTAAAAGTGGAATGCTGCCACTCGTTGGAAGATTGCTTCTACAGCAGGACCAGGGTATGATACCTAATGCTAGATTTAAGAAGGTGCTTGTTTGTGAGCAAAAGCATAGGGTTGGATGATGATGTTGATGGTGTGGTAGGTGTGCAGGGATGTTTGCAGTGATTGTATGGGCAGGGATTAGAAGTTGTTCTGGTCTGGAAAAGGGACCCTAGAAAAGTCCAAGGGTCCAGATGCTAAGCGGGGCAAAGGGACAAAAGGTGTGCTTTGTGGACCAGATTACATATGTACATAAATTTACTGTTTTTCCATTGTAACAGTTTTTTTCTAGTTTTTGGTGTTACATCAGTTACTGTTTTTTGCTTAAAACAGTTTATGATCTTGATTCTTGTAATTCTTGAATTTCAATTAATAAAGTCTAAATTGTCTAAAAAAAAGGTGCTATATCAAAGACAAGGTGTATACTGTGATTATTGATGGTGGTAGTTATATTAATGTTGCAAGCACAATTATGGCGGAGAAGTTAGGACTATCCGTGTTGAAGCACCCTAAACCGTACAAGTTGCAATGGTTAAATGATAGTGGTGAGATAAGGGTAAACAAGCAGGTGTTAGTTTCATTTTGAATTGGTAAGTACAAAGATGTAGCGTTGTGTGATGCAGTATTGATGCAAGTGGGACATTTACTGCTAGGGTGTCCATGGTAGTTTGATAGGCATGTGAAGCATAATGGCTTTACGAACAAATATTCCTTTGTGCTTAATCAACGATCAATCACTCTTGTACCATTGACATCACAGCAAGTATATGAGGATCAAGTGAGATTGCAGAAAGAGATTGAACAAAAGAAAAAGATTGAACAAAAGAAAAAGAGTGAAAATCAAAGAGAGGCTGAGAAAAATGAGAGAGAAAAAGAAAATCAAAATCCAGCCATTGAGTGAAAATCAGAGAGAAAACAAAAGATTTTTTCTGCAAAAGTGAGTGAAATTAAGCGAGCCATGTTTTCAAATCAACCGGTGATTGTACTTTTATACAAAGAGGCACTTTTAAACACTAACGAACTTGACCTTGCTTTGCCTAGTTCCGTTGTTTCTCTTTTGCAGGAGTATGAGGATGTCTTTCCCGAGGAAACTCCACAAGGGTTACCTCCAATCCGAGAAATTGAACATCAAATTGATTTTGTTCCGGGTGCGACAATTCCAAACTGACTTGCCTATAGGAGCAATCCCAAGGATGTCAAGGAACTTCAACGGCAGGTAAGTGAGTGGTTGGAGAAAGGGCACGTGAGGGAGAGCATGAGCCCATTTGCCTTTCCAGTTTTACTTGTACCTAAGAAGGATGGGACGTGGAGAATGTGTGATGATTGCCAAGCCATCAACAACATAACGGTAAAGTATCATCATCTTATTCCTCGCTTAGATGATATGTTAGATGAGCTGCATGGTTCTTGTGTATTCTCTAAGGTTGATTTAAAGAGTGGTTATCATGATATTAGAATAAAGGAAGGAGTTGAATGGAAAACAACCTTTAAAACAAAATATGGTTTGTATGAATGGTTAGTTATGCCTTTTGGATTGACTAACGCTCCGAGCACTTTTATGAGACTTACGAATTATGTTTTACGTGCATTTATAGGTAGATTTGTGGTTGTCTACTTTGATGATATACTCATTTATAACAAAAACATGGAAGATCATGTAGTACATTTGAAATCTGTTTTAGATGTTCTTAGGAAAGAAAAATTGTTTGCTAATCTAAAGAAGTGTACTTTTTATACCGATAAGCTTGTATTACTGGGATATGTTGTTAGTACACAAGGTATACAGGTTGACGAAGAGAAGGTACGTGCAATCCAAGAATGGCCGAGTCCCACAAGTGTATGTAATGTTCGTAGTTTTCATGGACTTGCTAGTTTCTACCAGCGGTTTGTGAAGGACTTTAGTAGCATAGCTGCACCACTTACCGAAGTGATCAAGAAGAACGTTGGATTTAGATGAGGAGAAGAACAAGAAAAGGCGTTTCAATTAATCAAAGAGAATCTGACCAACGCCCCCTTATTGTCTTTACCTAACTTTTTGAAAATGTTTGAGATTGAATGTGATGCTTCAGGTATTGGCATAGGAGCAGTGCTTATGCAGGAAGGATGACCAATAGCTTACTTCAGTGAGAAACTAAGCAGGGCACCATTAAACTACCCAACTTATGACAAAGAGTTGTATGCATTGATTAGAGCTTTAGAGACGTGGCAACACTACCTATGGCCTATGGAATTCTTGACTCACACCAATCATGAGTCCTTGAAACACTTAAAGAGCCAGCATAGGCTAAACAAAAGGCATGCGCGATGGGTGGAGTTCATTGAGACGTTTCCATACGTCATCCAATATAAGCAAGGTAAGGAGAATGTGGTCGCCAAAGCACTTTCTCGTAGGTATGCGTTACTCTCCACACTTGATGCAAAATTGCTTGGTTTTGATCACATAAAAAATTTATATGTTGATGATCACGAATTTTGAGGAATACCGGGCTTGTGAGAAAACCGATTATGGTAAGTTCTTTAGGCTTGATGGATTCTTGTTTCGAGAGAATTAGCTATGCGTGCCTAATTGTTCCTTGAGGGAGTTGTTAGTGCAAGAATCTCATGGTGGGGGATTAATGGGACATTTTAGAGTTGCAAAGACTTTAGTTGTTTTGCGAGAACATTTCTCGTGAAAAGTGATGTTGAAAGAATTTATGGTAGATGTGTCACATGTAGGCAAGCCAAATCCAGAGTGCAGTCCAATGGTTTGTATACTCCTTTACCAATTACTAGTGAGCCATGGATTGATATTTCAATGGATTTTGTGTTAGGATTGCCTAGGACTAAGTGTGGGAGAGATTCAATTTTTGTGGTTGTGGATATATTTTCTAAGATGGCACGCTTTATTCCATGTCACAAAACGGATAATGCTTTGCATGTTGCTAACTTGTTCTTTAGAGAGATTGTGAGATTACATGGCATGCCTAGAACATTTTTTTCGGATAGAGATGCTAAGTTCTTGAGCTATTTTTAGAAGACTTTGTGGTGTAAGCTAGGTACTAAGCTATTGTTTTCTACTATTTGTCATCCACAAACTGATGGTCAAACTGAACTAGTAAATAGGACTTTGTCTACTTTATTGAGGGCAATCATTAAAAAGAACATCAAGACATGGGAAGAATGTTTACCGCATGTTGAGTTTGCTGATAACCGATCTGTTCATTCTGCTTCTAAATTTTCACCATTTGAAATTGTGTATGGATTTAATCCTTTAACTCCATTGGATTTATCTCCTTTACCTTTGACTAAGCATGTTAATTTAAATGGAAAGAAGAAATTTGACGTTGTCAAGCAAATTCATGAGAAATTAGAACTCAACATTGAGCGAAGAACTGAGCAGTATGCAAAGCAAGCCAACAAGGGGCGTCACACGATGATTTTTGAACCCAGAGATTGGGTTTGGCTACATCTGAGAAAAGAGAGATTTCCGACACAAAGACGTTCCAAATTGCTTCTAAGGAGTGATGGTCCTTTCCAAGTCCTAGAGCACATCAATGACAACGCCTACAAGCTAGATTAACCGAGTGAGTATAATGTAAGTGCTACTTTTAATGTTACTGATTTGAGTCCATTTGATGTAGGTGATGATTTGAAGGCAAATCCTTTTCAAGAGGAGGGGAATGATGCGAATCATGGCACAATTTCAAGGATTCTGGTTCAAGTTTCAATTGGGCCAATTACGAGAGCACGAGTAAGGAAGTTTAAAGAGGCACTCAATGGACTGATTCAAGAGGCTTGGACTCAAGCAAGTTCGTGGAGGCCTATTGACTATGATCCACTTGGACAACAAAGATTCATCAACATGATTCAAGTTCTAGAAGAATCTGGCTAGGGGCTAAGGCTAAGCTTAAATTGGCCTGTTGTTGTTAAGGCCTACAATTTGTTAAAAGAATATTATTATTATTAGAGTAAGTGGGCTTGAGGATGCTTAGCCCACATGTTTTATTTCTTATGAACTAGGGTTTTTGAAGTTACTGTAGCATTGCACTGTTCACGCTACAGTACCGTGCACTATTCACTTTTTTGGGGGGATTTGATTGTAAGGCTTGAATGCCAAGTATTTTTCTTTTTCTATTTAGGCATGTGATCAGCCAAGTAAAGGGCTGATTGTCTTTCTTTTCTTCAAGTAAGAGTCTTAGGAAAATAAGAGATATTTTTTTACCAACAAGTAAGAGATATTTCTTAATTAGGATAGCTATTTGAGGAAGTTTTCTAATCCTTGTAATGACCAGCCTTATAAATAGGCATTCAAATTAATGAAAAGTCAGATTATTATTCAACAAATTGTGAGAGTATTTTTCTATTTAGTTCTTTGAAGAACTAAACAAACTTATTGGGATTTTTCGTGGCGTTCACCAGCGACTTATCAAACGGATTTCCACACCATTTGTGGCATCTTCTTTTATACCAAGGTTCCTGTTTCAAATAAACTGCGGGTTGAGGTCATATATACCAAGGTTCATGTTTGTCGTAAACAACGGATCGAAGACTTTCATTGAAATCTGATTGTAGAATGATCTTAGGTTCCTTTCGTTGTTGGATCTCGTTATTTTTGGCGGGTTTCACATCATTTACTGAAGGAACAATTCTTAAATTTTCAATTTGTTCAATAGTCTCATTATGCTTGTTTTGGTTAGGTGCATTAGAGTAGTCAATTAACTTATTTGAAATGTCAGCTGCTCTCCTATGCGTATCTGGAAGTGATTTTACGTCATCTTTGAATATTTTGAGTCTTTGCCTCATTCTTGTGATAATATTATCCCTAGTGTCGTGATTGAGCCTAAGTGAAATTCGTTACTATGCCACAGAGTTGACCAAGCCAATGAAAATGAGAAATATCTACCTTACCTTGGTTGTTCCCAAATACAAAAATGAGTGATTGCAAAAGAAAAGAAGTATGGTGTGAAAATTCATGCAAGTGATGATTGTTGTGAAACTCAAAGAGAGGTTTTAAAAAAAATGGAATGAGAATTCAAGAAAAGGAGGAAAAAAGGGTGAGAAAAAAGAACGAATGATCATAAGAAAATGAAAACGTTAAGAAAAAAAAGAAGAGAAGCAAAGAGTGGGGGAATGGTGTAAAGAATGAAAATCCAAGAAAAAGGGAGATGTTTTTGAAATAAAACTCTTTCAGTCGGAACAACCCTATTTGTTACCCTATATCCTTCGTTTCTTTTTCCTCGATATCACCCCAAGGCCCCATTATAACCTTTGAAGTCCTAAGTGATCTAAAGAAGCATGGGAGATGCATAATTTTCAATAGAATGATGAGTTAGTTTTGCTACCCAATGCCCTAACAATCTTTTCATGAGATTAAGCCAAAGTCGCATCATTCTCAAACATAAATTTCATTTTTAGATTACATGTGAGCATACTTTATTTTTGTGCACAAAAATCTATCTCACATGTACACATGGAGTGCATGCCAGGATAATTATAGTGTATTTCATTGTTAAGAGTGAACTTTGGTGAGTTTTGCATTGAAGCTGAGTTTGACTAGCCATATGAATGTGAATTCTATTGCGTAAATTCTCAAATTACTTATTCAACTCACACACACACGAGTTTGGAAATTAATGTATAAGTGCATACTTTAGACTGGTATTTGAGACTATGGTTTTGCTCATGTGTGCTGAGTTCGATCATTTGAGAAATGTGTTAGATAATTTCATTTCTGCATAATAGGGGAATATTTCTCAAGTTTTTGATATTTGAAATGAACTAGGAATGCCCTTGTTATTAATTATGTGATTTGCTTTTTGGGTGTTCATTTGATAGTTAAGGATAGAAATCCATGCCTTGTACGTTGAATACATCAAAATTTTAAATCACATTACAATTTTAGTAATGAATTGGGCATGATGATTCAAATTGTGATTCACAAGTGGAGTATATGTTTAGGGTAGAGTAGAGGTCATAAAGAGAGTGTTAGAATGTATAGGGGAGATCCTAAAATGAAAAGGAGTGGTCAAAGGTTGCTCAATAGGAGATAATTGTAACTGGAGCCAAACCGTACCGGTACACTAAGTCTACTGGAGTTTGAGGTACCGGTACGCGTACCGATACGCTTTGCCTGGGATGCCAAAAGTTTGGGCTTTTAATCGACTTCTTTTGGAACACCTTTCATTTCCCTCCTAAAGTACAACCCCCTTTTTCATTCCTCTCTTACCCGAATCGCCCCTTAGGCTTCCAAATCACTTTAATCTTCTTTCAACCTCTCAAATCCTCTCCCTTGTGCTGTAATTCAATGGAAATCAAACTTTTGAAACCCTAAGTGCTGGAATTTCCCCAAACCCTCTTCTCCCTTCTATTCTCAAACTCTCCTAAAATCTTTCAGATGGCTCGTTTTGTATTGAGTCCCCAATAGATCATGGACCCGATTGAGGGTCTCTTCTTGGCCTTTTTTGCTTTTCTGATGATGGGGGCACTGTTGCTTTGCCTAGCCCGAACCAAGAGGATCGAACTCAATCACCCTTAACCACTGGAGCCAAGTAGTCACAAGAGAAGAGGTGAGGAACCAAGTGGGGATAGAGAGGAGCAGAAAAAGAAAGCCAAGAACGAGGCTAGGAATCAACTAATCCGGGAGAAGGGTGTCACTTGTGAACGATACCTGGACCATATTTCTCTAACCCGGAGGAACGAGGCTGTGAAGATCATCGAAGCGCATGGTATGAAGTTTCGGTTTGAGCCCGTTGAAGGGTACAATCTGTCTATGTGTAGGGAGTTCTACCAAACTCTCAGGGCCTGTTTGGTATATTTTTGGGGAAGGGTTTGGATTAGATTGTTCAAACCTGGGTTTGACCCAAAGATGGGATTCAAAGATGGGTTTGAGGGGGTTAATGCTGTCCAAACCCATGTTTGGTATGTGCAGGGATATGACTATTATGATAATATATTTGTATATAAATGACTATTTTGCCCCTAAATTTCGAGTGAATTAAAATTCGATTCAAGTTAATTAAAATTTATTTTTTTACATATTAAAATTTGAGCCGATTAAAAATTATATTTTTTTATGAATTAAATTTTGGCTAATTAAAATTCTATTTGAGCAAATTAAAAATTACTTTTAATTTACTAAAGTCAAATTTTAATCAACTCGTATTGAATTTTAATCAGCCAAATTTTAATACATAAAAATATAAATTTTAATCGACTCAAATTTTAATAAATCGAATTTTAATTGACACTAATTTTAATAAGTAAAAAAATATAAATTTTAATCAACTCGAAAGTAAATTTTAATTGGCGCTAACAACTCGGGTAAAGTTCAAATCGATTTAAATTTTAATATGTAAAAAATAAATTTTAATAGGTTCAAATTTTAATACGTTAAAGAAAATAAAATTTATTCAACTTCAATCGAATATTTTTGGGCTTTACTCAATTTGTATATATGAGGTATTTATGATATATAGGGGTATAAATGTCATTTGTATACTAAACCCTCAAACCCATATATGAAACCCACCCACCCTTGGGTTTCATGAAACCCATGAATGAGGGTTTCATGACCGGGCCGGGTTTGGAATCCTATCCCTACTTGAGACATACCAAACATGGGTTTAAGGGGGTTTACTCTCTAACCCATGTTCCCAAACCCCCCCCCCAAACCCCCATACCAAACACACCCTCAGAGTTATATAGGTGGACGAAGAGGAAATCTTGAAAACCAATGTTTGGGGTGAGATCTTTGTGGTAACCCCTGATGTTATTGCCACACTCCTAAGGGAGTACGAGAGGCCCCTTAGTTCTACACCAGCCTAGCCTCATTACATCACCCACACCAAGGAAATTTATGAATTTATAAAGATGATGTATGAGGATCCTTGTACATTCACAGGGAAAGTTCAAAGTGGAAGGTTGAAGCACCCGCATGGATTGTTGAATAAACTTCTCCATGACAATCTTCTACCTAGGGGTGCGGAAAAGAAACTAAATATGGAGAAGTTGGCCCGGTTAGATGCAGTCTTTTCAGGGAAGGCAGTTGACTTCACTCTTCTCATATGGCAGGAAATGAAAGACTTTGCAAAGACGCAGAAGCCTATGATTAAATTGTCATACAGAAGCTTGGTGACCCGGATGTGCCAGCATTTCAAAGTTAAGGCATATGCCTTTGACAAGCTCACCCCCCGAGACTGGGGCCATTGGCAAGACCAGTAGCAAGAAACGAAAAGCAATGAGTCAGGGGAAGCAAGCTAAAACGCTGGGTTCTGAGTCTACGACCCCTAGACCATCTTCATCCACTAGGCCATCCATAGTTTCACCAGAACCTGAGATTCCTCAGCTCCTCGACGCAATAGAGGGTACTGTGCAGGGTATGGTGGCGATGACAAAGGAGTTGTTTTTGCACACCTTCCCAGGGAGGCCTATCCTAGGAGTACCCCCACCACCTTCTGCTAGCCCCTCTGCACCTATTCCCTCCGCCTCTAGAGTGGTTGAGGTGGATGATGATGGGGATGATTCGGATGAGGGTGTGGAGGGTGAGAGCGATTTTGATAATGATGATGACAGTGATGGCGATGATTAGGGGGATGACGAGGAAGAGTAGGTTGATTTGTGGTGTTTGTTTGTTTCTTTTGAGTTGGAGTGTATATAGTTAGGATGGAGTCATTGGCCTTGTAGAAGAGTCTGTAGATTGTAGGCCATCTTGTTTCTTTTTGATATTTGACTCCATGTACTCCAACTTGAATCACATTAATGGAAAACCACAAGTTCTGTTCAATCTTGTCCAAGTTTAGTTTGATAATTGCATTATGATTTTTGTAGTTTGATTGTTGGGTGAATTGTTTACTTAAATGGGTTGTGCTATGATATTCTTGGTATTTTGTTTAGAAAATAAATTTTGCTAAGGGACCAGCAATACTCAAGTTGGGGGTGTGACTAGCACAAAACATTACATAGTTTATGTGCCAATACATTCCTTTTCACTTGTTTTGGGGGATTCAATGTGTGGACTTGTGCTATTTGTGATGTGAAACCCGCCAAGAATAACGAGAACCAACAACGAAAAGGAACCCAAGATCGTTCTACGTTCAGATTTGAATGGAAGACCTTGACCCGTTGTTTACGACAAACAAGAATCTTGGTATATAGACCTCAACCCGCTGTTTGTGAAACAAGAACCTTGGTATAAAGGAAGACACCACAAACGGTATGGAAATCCGTTTGATAAGTCGATAGTGAACGCCACAGGAAATCCCAATAAGTTCGTCTAGTTCTTCAAAGAACCAAAGAAAAATATACTCTCACAATTTGCCGAATAACAAACTGAATTTTCATTGATTTAAATGCCTATTTATAAAGGCTAGTCATTACAAAGATTAGGAAACTTTCTAAAATAGTTTATCCTATTTAAGGAATATCTCTTACTTGTGGGTAAAGAAATATCTCTTACTTTCCTAAAAAGAATAACTCACATGCCTAAATTTAAAAGGAAAGTACTTGGCATGCAAGCCTTACAATCAAACCCTAACAAGAATGAATAGTGCGCCGTTACTGTAGCATGAACAGTACGGTGCTACAGTAACTCCGAAAATCCTATTCCATAA
>CM042187.1:28046998-28059540 GCA_023539305.1 Ilex asprella
ACCAACAACGAAAAGGAACCCAAGATCGTTCTACGTTCAGATTTGAACGGAAGACCTCGACCCGTTGTTTACGACAAACAAGAACCTTGGTATATAGACCTCAACCCGCTGTTTGTGAAACAAGAACCTTGGTATAAAGGAAGACACCACAAACGGTATGGAAATCCATTTGATAAGTCGATAGTGAACGCCACGGGAAATCCCGATAAGTTCGTCTAGTTCTTCAAAGAACCATAGAGAAATATACTCTCACAATTTGCTGAATAACAAACTGAATTTTCATTGATTTGAATGCCTATTTATAAAGGCTAGTCATTACAAAGATTAAGAAACTTCCTAAAATAGCTTATCCTATTTAAGGAATATCTCTTACTTGTGGGTAAAGAAATATCTCTTACTTTCCTAAAAAGAATAACTCACATGCCTAAATTTAAAAGGAAAGTACTTGGCATGCAAGCCTTACAATCAAACCCTAACAAGAATGAATAGTGCGCCGTTACTATAGCTGAACAGTATGGTGCTACAGTAACTCCGAAAATCCTATTTCATAAGAAGTAAAACTTGTGGGCCAAGCATCCTCAAGCCCACTTATTCTAATAATAATAATTCTTTAAATAAATTGGAGGCCTTAACAATAACGGATCAATTTATGCTTAGCCTTAGCCTAGCCGGATTCCTCTAGAGCTTGAACCATGTTGATGAATCTTTGTTGTTCAAGTGGATCATGGTCAATGGGCCTCCACGAACTTGCTTGAGTCCATGCCTCTTGAATTAGACCATTGAGTACCTCCTTAAACTTTCTTGCTCGTGCCCTCGTAACCGGCCCAATTGGAACTTTAACTAGATCTCTTGAAGTTGGGCCATGATTCGCATCAATTTTAGCTATAAATGAAGAATTGTGTTGTTTACAGAGAAAAGGCGCCAAATGATGCTTCTTAAAGCCTACTTAGATGGGTTGAGGATGATGAAGATGAAAGGATGGGTTAAGGATAGCTTAGGAGAGGATGAAATAAAAAAAAATAGAAAATCCGCCAAACCGTACCTGTACGCGTACCGATACGCTGAGGCTACTAGAGTTCGGGGTACCGGTATGGGTACCGATATGCTTTACTGATTTTGCCCAATTTTTGCCCAAATTCTGCTGCCTTGAAGGTCCCGCCAACAGTTCTCCCACACTTCTTTGACACACCCACAACACTGTTCATCCCTTTCACACCTCTCTTTGGACTTTTGGAGCCATGGTGATCAATGAAGAGAGAGAAGAGAAGAGAAATTGGGTGTGCAGACAAGGATTGCACCCCCTGTCTAGCCCATTCCTCCTGCAGCCCTATGGATGGAGATCACATCTGCAGGTTAGGCCATCACTACTAGCACATTTTTGGCAAGGGAGGACTCCTTTGTTCAAGCATTAAGCAATACACATTGCAATATATAGAGAGAGAATCTAGGAAGTGATGAATAGTGTTTAGATAGAGAAGTTGAGATTTTTACATTTTCTTCCATGCACTGTCTTCCATTTGAATGTAAGAACCTTCTAAGCTTCTTTTAATGTCTTGAATTCCATTTATTTCAAGTTGTTTTAAGGTATAATCTTCTTTTAAAGCTTTCACCATCAATGCTTCTATGTTCTTAAATTTCTGAGTTGTAAATGGGAATTGAATTCAATATATTTTAACTCATGTTTTCATGCATTAACTTAGTTTAAATAGTCACATCTTCATAATGTCTTTCCATTACATTCTTAGTTTTAACTTAAGCATGAGTAGCTAAGCCTTTTTAGTTGGCTAATCCAAAGGAGACCTCCGTTTGGAAATGCCAATTCAACTCTTTGTCTCTCATTCTCTCAGAGTACGGTGGTTCGATTTGACTGCGTAGAGAGTGGATGAGATAGTGAGTTTTTTATATTCAGTAGACTTGTCACGTTTTATGCTTAGATCCTCACTTAATCTCGTCCCTAGCTTCCCACGAATCAATCGTTCACCTATGCTCTATTAGAGGAAAGAGTTGATTTGAAATTGGTATTCCCATTAGAGTAACCCATTGGATTAGCCAACACTTTTTTTCCAATTCATACTCATAACACAACTCACAAACCACTTCCAAATCAACAAAGGATTTTACACTTTCTTTTCACTAAAATATTTTTCAAACAATTCAAATCCTTCTCCGAGGAAACGACCTTGGAATACCTCCAAGTAAAACACGGTCCACAAAAGTCTCCTTGCGCTTGGGGAGCATTTTTGTACATTCACATCTCTTTTCCTTGCCCTTTCTTTTGACATCATCCATAAGGGAGAGTGATATTCCCCTTTTCACACATATCATATACATACATTGAGGGTGATGTTAAGAGGTTAGGAATAGCATTGAAATAAATCAAGCATTTTTGAATAAATCAAGCAAATGGTTGGGCACTCCCTCACAGAATGCTTGATTGAATCACATATAGATCATGGCTCATCAACCTGGGCACACTAGCTACTGTTAGTAGTAGTATGCTCTAAGATCAATCATATAGAAAATGTTTTGGGGATGTTATAGCAACGTTCATTATTTAATTAAATTAAAGGAAAAGATTATTTATCATGTTTCTACTTTATTTCATTTTAATGTACATGACATAGTCCATAGAGTATAAATTAAGAAGATGGTTTCTCAAGAAGTTGAGAAGAGGATACATATACTTTTTAGTACTTAACTCTTAAATGTTCCTAATTATGGCATTACTATGTGGGCATTATGTAATCTGGATAGACTACCATACCCTATATTTACTCATATTAGATATGAGGTGAGTTATCCAAGTCTTTAGTGTAGGGACATTGAAGTAGGTGTGTGGGTGCTTGGTAGAGAATAAGTACACTGAATGAAACCATGGCCTAATGTAGGATTTTTCATGTGGAGTTTTACATACCTGTCAATGTTAAATCTTAAAGTTACAGTTATATAACTGATCCTTAGACTTGAGACACCATAGTTGTCTTGTGCATGAACTCTATACTTTAACTATACATATATTCATATGCTAACCATGTAACTTGGATATGTGTTGTTGGACATAGTTAAAAATGCATGGAGATTTATGAGTGTACAACATAGAATCTATCACCCTTAGTAAATAAAAAGAGAATGTCATATGTGATCTTCTAGGATATGACTCAAGGAGTCCTTGGCCAAGGAAGAATGACAATTAGATAAGAGTTTCTAATTGATCATCGGGATTTATAGTCCTAAGGTTGAACACATAAGATTGAGTTAGGGTTTAGATAGAAATTCCATACCCCTAATAATTCAATTTGGGCTTTTTGTGATTGAAGGCTTGTATTGTATGGCAATTGTAGATTGCATGGGTTATTTACTTACTTCATGCTATCTGGAGGTTGTTCATGATATGCTACTTGGTGCCACTCATGATTAGTAGAAGCTCGATGAATAAAATTAATACATATATATTGATTGTTCTTCGTAAATGGAGAATTAGAAAGAGTTTTAATTCAAGCTAAAATAGAAAGAGCTCTAATATAAGATGCTACTTGTAGTTAGTATTGAATGCCTATAATGGATATACTTGAACCTATAAGGTCACACACAATAGAATTAATAGGAAATTAAAGGATAAAGGAGAGAAAACCAATAAAGAGTTAATTGAGGTGAAACCTAATTAAGAGCTAATTAGTGATTTTATTATAATTAATGGTTAATAAAGGGGTTATATTTAATGTGACGTCCTAAATCTGGAGGTCCTTTTTCAACTCGTTGATCACCTATCAGCTAGTGGAAGTACACGTGAATGCCGCATAACTTGACATCACATCATCATATCCCCTCCACCGGGATTGTAACCCATACAGAGTTTGGACAGAGTCTACCTAGTATCAAAGCACTCCTAAACCCATAACCTATGCACATATTTACCACTTGGCCATTCCAAGGTCCATCTTCATCAATTAGAACTTAATGTTTAGCCAATTACATTATATAAGTACGAGGGCTCAAGATCTTGAAGGCTTGGCAGAGTTATATAATTTGGAAGAGTTACTAGTACCTTTTACACGTGGTGTCGGTACCTGAACCTTTTGGTGCTGGTTAAATCCACTGTTTGTTAGGTACCAGTACCTTGAGCCTTGGTACCGGTAGCTAAGCCCACTGAAATCTAGGTGCTGGTGTCCGTTAGTCTAGGTGCTCGTACCTAGGCCATCCAATAGTGTGGTACCAGTACTTAATCACTTGGGTACCAGTACCTGGGCCCAAATTTTTCCCAAATCTTTTCATTCTTCAACCATTGGCCATCCAAACCCATTCCATACTCATTCATACAATCATATACACAATTTCTAGCTAAGAAGAGTTCATTACACAACCCTTTATACATTTTCCACAAGTTCAATTCAAATTGCACATTTGATTACAAAAAAAATGTAATTTAAAAGCCACATGTCGTCTTCTTCTTCAACAAGGACCCATGTGAGGGGGCATCCACTGGTGTTTGTCCTTCACCTGAAATTTTGTTCGCGAAAATGGTGAGTCATGCTTCATAGAGTATCTCCTAAAGAGGCTACTCACCAACCCAGATGCATATGAAATGTTCACATACCATTCAACAATAAATCAAACTTTCTTTCAAGAATATGCAATTAATAATAAATTTCACAATATCATGCCATGTCATAAGATGACACTCACACATGCAACGCAACCTGAGCCCTCCACTAACTCACACACCACATGTAATGTCATGTGTACAAATCCAGGCATTCTAAGCTTCCGCCATTGATGTTGAACATCAATTGACCATTTTAAAAGGCCTTGGGCCTTTCTTGGGGTGGATATTTGATGAGAACTAAGGTGGGCCTACTCTTGAAGATCCTTTGCATGTCCAAATGGGTCAATTAAAGAAGATCAAGAAAGCAATGCAATGATTGGTGAAATCCACTTGGGATGAAGCTAGCAAGAGCCCAACACTCAAGATGGCCTTGAAAGAAGGAGAATCAATTTTGATCCACTTGAAGACATGAAGACATGACTTAGAGATAGGGCCTTTTGTTGTTAAGGCTTTCAATTTATTTAAAGAATTTTTATTATTAGTTTAGAATAAGTGGGTTTGAGGATGCTTAGCCCACATATGTCATATTATATTATTTGAACTAGGGTTTAGAATAAGTTACTGTAGCACGTACTGTTCATGCTACAGTAACCGTGCACTATTCATTATTTTTGGTGTCTAGTTGTAAGGCTTAAATGCCAAGTACTTTGCTTTTTCTATTTAGACATGTGATCAGCCAATTAAAAGGCTGATTGTTTTTCTTTGACACAAGTAAGAATCTTAGGAAATTAAGAGATATTTCTTTACCAACAAGTAAGAGGTATTTCTTAATTAGAATAGTTATTTTAGGAAGTTTCCTAATCCTTGTAATGACCAGCCTTATTAATAGGCGTTTAATCAATGAAATATGGGAGACAATACATAATGAATTTTGATTGTGAGTTGAGTTAAGTTTACTCCTCTTGTTCTTGATTGAATTTTTGAACTTATCAAAGGTAGATCATAACCTTTGTGGCGTTCCTACTTGTAATCTGGGCTCTTGAGATGGGTTCTTAAGACGGGTTCTTCAATGGGTTTAGATTTTAATATAATCTAGGTTCTTGAAACAAGTTCTCAACGGGTTTAGATTCTCCATCCATAGACCTGATTTTGACATTCTTGGGTTGTTTCTCCAATATTGTTGTTGGGTCTCAAAGCAAGTCGATTGGGGTTTATAACTTGCGTGACCAAGAAGACTTACATGCTAGAATAAAAATTTATCCCACATGGTGGAGAGTCTAGAGGTGAATTGGAAGAATAAGCTATCAAATATCACAAAGGTCAAGAAGTCTTGCTCAATATGTGAGAGTGTTAAGTATTCTGTTTTAGAGTGCCCTAGCATTTCGACACTCAAAGAGGTTTATCTTGAGCAAGTTGATGTGAACCCCAATCGACTTGCTTTGAGACCCAACAATAATATTAGAGAAACAACCCAAGAAAGCCAAACTCAGGTCTATGTGATGTGAACCCCAATCGACTTGCTTTGAGACCCAACAACAATATTGGAGAAACAACCCAAGAAAGCCAAACTCAGGTCTATGGATGGAGAATTTAGACCCATTGAGATCTCGTGTCAAGAACCTAGATTATATTAAAATCTAGACCCATTGAAGAACCTGTCTCAAGAACCCAAATTACAAGAAGGAACACCACAAAGGTTGTGATTTACCTTTGATAAGTTCAAAAGTTCATTCAAGAACAGGAGGAGTAAACTCAACTCAACTCACAATCAAAATTCATTATGTTTTGTCTCTCATCTTCTCCCTTTTTCATTGATTAAAAGCCTATTTATAAGGCTAGTCATTACAAGGAAATAAATTCTAATCTAATAAAGAAACAAATCATAATCTAATAAAGAAACAAATCCTAATCTAATAAGGAAACAAATCCTATTCTAATAAGGAAACAAGTCCTAATCTAAATAGGAATAACTAAAGACCAAAATTTGTGACCCTTTCTCTCAAAAATGCCCTTCAGTGAATAGTGCCATGGTACTGTAGCATGAACAGTACCGTGCTACAGTACTTAATCTAAATCCTAGTTCAAATAAAATAATAAGACATATGTGGGTCAAGCATCCTCAAACCCACTTATTCTAAACTAATAATAAAAATTCTTTAAAACCAATTGAAAGCCTTAACAACAAAAAAAGCCCTATCTCTAAGTCATCGCTTCATGTCTTCCATAGTTTGGATTAAGTGGATCAAAATTAGTTCTCCTTCTTTCAAGCCCATCTTGAGTGTTGGGCTCTTGCAAGCTTCATCCCAAGTGGATTTCACTAATCCTTACATTATTTTCTTGATCTTCTTGGCTCTTGATCTTGTAATTGGCCAATTTGGACATGCAAAAGATCTTTAAGAATAGGCCCACCTTAGTTCTCATCACTATGGATGGAGAATCTAAACCCGTTGAGAAGTCGTGTCAGGAACTTAGATTATATTAAAATCTAGACCCGTTGAAGAACCCGTCTCAAGAACCCAGATTACAAGGAGGAAGGCCACAACGGTTGTGTTCTACCTTTGATAAGTTCAAAAGTTCAATCAAGAACAAGAGGAGTAAACTCAACTCAACTCACAATCAAAATTTATTATGTATTGTCTCCCATATTGTCACCCCTTTTTTCATTGATTAAAAGCCTATTTATAAGGCTAGTCATTACAAGGAAACAAATCCTAATCTAATAAGGAAACAAATCCTAATCTAAATAGGAATAACTAAATACTAAAATTTGTGACTCTTTCTCTCAAAAATGCCCTTGAGTGAATAGTGTTATGAGTACTGTAGCATGAACAGTACCATGCTACAGTACTTATTGTAAACCCTAGTTCAAATAAAATAATAAGATATATGTGGGCCAAGTATCCTCAAACCCAATTATTCTAAACTAATAATAAAAATTCTTTAAACAAATTGAAAGCCTTAACAACAAAAGGCCCTATCTCTAAGTCAAGTCTTTATGTCTTCCATAGTTTGGATCAAGTGGATCAAAATTAGTTCTCCTTCTTTCAAGCCCATCTTCAGTGTTGGGCTCTTACTAGCTTCATCCCAAGTGGATTTCACCAATCCTTGCATTGTTTTCTTGATCTTCTTAGCTCTTGAACTTATAATCGGCCCATTTGGAATCCAAATGATCTTTAAGAGTACGCCCACCTTAGTTCTCATCACAAGTGAATGATTTTCACTAAAGTATGCAATCATTCTCTCAACACTAACACATACAATTCGGGATGGAGCAACCACCCTAACTTTAGTTGGAAGTATGACAACTATATTCCTCATGGGTCTACCTCATTATCACCTCCCATTCCACCCAAGCAAAACCATTCATACTATGGTCAAGGTCCGTCATCTTTCTCCCTATAGCCATAGTCCAATCCACAACTTTTCACAAACCCACCTCAACTAGGGTTTGGTCAACAAGGACCACCCAACCCAACCACCTGCAACATTCTCACAAGAAAAATTTGGAGGATGTCGTGCATCAATTCATTCAAAATCAAGCCATAATCAACAATTAAATTGTCACTGCTTTCAATGACATTCAGACTCAAACCACTAAGTTGACCAATGCTATAGGGTCATCCCAACAAGACAAAGCAAAATTTCCTGCTCAACTCCAAGAAAACCCAAGGGATTGACATGTGATTGAATCATATGATGCTATCAAATAGAGTTGTGAGCAACTTAATGCGAACCCTTAAACGAATTCAAGAACCCATACGCAAATTGATTGAAGAATCCCCAAGAAAGTTCACAAACCAGAATTATAAGAACCCAAAACCCTAGACCCAATGTTTTCAAGAAACAAGAACCCAAGGTTAAAAGTTCAAGAGAAAGACGCCACACTCAAGATTGAGCGATAAGTCATTGAATGCCACAAGAAAGATTAATTCTTGATAAGTTCTTGGAAGAACAATAAGGTAAAAACCTCACAATACTCATAAAAATATTCCCTCCTTTTTCAAGGTCTTGGGTGTGTATATATAAAGCCCTAAAACAAATCCTAATCTACTAAGGTAACAAATCATAATCTAAATAGGAATAACTAAAGTTGGGCTTTAAACAAGTAATTAGCCCAAAATCCCTAAATAATCTAAATCAGCCCATACAGCCACTTAATCAGGTTTGTTGGACTTGAATTACATTAAAATAAACTTGAGGCCTTTTCCCCTTAAAGCCCACACATGCCACGGTAGAAAAGCCTTCAAACGCACTCTTCATGCTTGGGCTTGCATAATCAGCCCATATGTCTTGAACCAACCCATTCAATGCTTCCTTCATCCTTTTCACTTTCGCCCGAGTGATAGGACCTCCATTTATGCTCAACGGATCAAATTGTATTGCATCACAACTTATGGTAATCACCACCCTTAGGAGTGGCAAGGAAATAGATAAAATAATTTTACCTAACGTCTCACCCAAAACCACATTGAAAAATGAATAAGGATAGCACCGAGGAGGGTTAAACACTTGAAAAGCAAAAGATTGTTGACTTGAATGTGCATTATTGTCTTCTCCTGACCCCTTTTCTTCAATGTTTGAAGTCACCTGCTTAAGTTGTTATCTATTCTAATATTATTGAAATGTTTAAGCAAGTGAGGATAAACATTCCTCTCCTTGATGCTATCAAGCAGATACCCTCATGTGCAAAGATATTGAAAGTTTTGTGTGCCGTAAAGAGGAAGTTGAATGTGCACAAGAAGGCATTTCTCATTGACCAAGTGAGCTCTATCTTGAGGACCAACACCCCAAAGTTCAAGGATCCCGATTGCCCTACCATTGCTATAACCAAGGGGAATTTCCTTGTGGAGCAAGTGTTGCTAGACTTGGAAGCAAGTGTTAATCTCATACTCTTTTCAGTGTATCAACAATTAAAAATCGAGAAATTGTAGCCAACCCCCATCACTCTTTAACTAGCGGATCGAAGTGTGAGAACACCCAGCGGAGTAGTTGAGGATGTTTTAGTCCAAGTGGACAAATTTTATTTTTTCGTTGACTTATTGTACTTGACACTCACCTCATTTCTAATCCTAGTTCAAAGATTCATGTCATATTAGGTACGCCTTTCCTTGCTTCTTCTAATGCTGCAATAAATTGTAAGAATGGTCTAATGAAGCTCGCATTTGGAAACATGACAATGAATCTCAATGTGTTCAACCTTTGCAAGCAACCTGGAGATAATGAGGAAGTTCATGAGGTTAATCAGATTGACACTTTGGTGGAGCATCACATGAGTTTACTTTGCAATACCAAGTTGGAGGATGAAGAGTTTATGGAAGATGTGGAACAGAAGAATGTGCAAGGGGTGGGGAATTGGACCCCAACATTTGAAAAACTTCCACCACAAAAAAGAAAAAAAAAAGATTTTTCCATCCACTGTGCAAACACCCACTTTGGATTTGAAGCCATTGCCATCTACGCTCAAATAAGCATTTTTGGTGGAGTACAAAACATTTCCTATGGTGATAAGCTCTTCTCTGGAGCCAAGGCAAGAAGAGGAGTTGTTGTCTTAAGGAAGCATAAAGGAGCCATCGGTTGGACCATAGCCGACATCAAGAGAATTAGCCCTCTCATGTGGACTCTCAAAATTTACCTGGAAGAAGACTCCAAGCCACTCTGACAACCACAACGAAGGCTAAATTCTATCATGAAAGATATAGTGAAAGATGAAGTGCTCAAGCTACTTGATGTGAGCATTATTTTTGCAATTGTTGATAGTAAATGGATTAATCCCACGCAAGTAGTACCAAAGAATTCAGTAGTCACTGTTGTAGCAAATGAGGAGAATGAGTTGATTCCAACAAGAGTGGTCACTGGAAGGAGAGATTGCTTCGATTATCGGAAGCTCAACTCATGCACTCGAAAGGATCACTTTCCTTTGACATTCCTTGATCAAGTGTGGGAAAGGGTAGCCAGGCACCTTTTCAATTACTTTTTTGATGGCTACTCTACCTACTATTAGATAGAGATTGCATTGGAGGATTATGAGAAGACCACATTCATATGCCCCTTCGGCACTTATGCCTATTGTCGAATGCCATTTGGTTTGTGCAATGCCCCTAAAACATTTCAAAGATGTATGGTGGGGATATTCAGTGACTTGGTGGAGAAGATTGTGGAGGTTTTCATGGATGATTTTTCAGTGTTTGGGGACTTGTTGGAACATTCCTTGGAAAATTTGAAGAGAGTTTTAGAGAGATGTGAAGAGAAGAATTTGGTGCTTAATTGGAAAAAGTGTCGCTTCATGGTAACACAAGGATTGTGCTTGGACACGTTGTGTCAGCAAAGGGAATTAAAGTTGAAAAATTTAAAGTGAATGCAATTTCCAACCGACCCACTCCAAAGGTAGTCAAAGACTCGTTTCTTGGCTATGAATGTTTTTATCGCCGTTTCATTTAAGATTTTAGTGCATTGGCAAGACCTTAGACAAAATTGCTAGCAAAGGACGTCTCTTTCGTGTGGTCGTGATGTGAACCCCAATCGACTTGTTTTGAGACCCAACAACAATATTGGAGAAACAATCCAAGAAAGCCAAACTCAGGTCTTTGGATGGAGAATCTAAACCCGTTGAGAACTTGTTTCAAGAACCTAGATTATATTAAAATCTAGACCCACTGATGAACCCGTCTCAAGAACCCAGATTACAAGTAGGAACGCCACAAAGGTTATGATCTACCTTTGATAAGTTCAAAAATTCAATCAAGAACAAGAGGAGTAAACTCAACTCAACTCAATCAAAATTCATTAGGTATTGTCTCTCTTTTTTCATTGATTAAACGCCTATTTATAAGGCTAGTCATTACAAGGATTAGGAAACTTCCTAAAATAACTATCCTAATTAAGAAATATTTCTTACTTGTTGGTAAAGAAATATGTCATAATTTCATAAGACTCTTACTTGAAGAAAAGAAAGACAATCAACCTTTTAATTGGCTGATCACATGTCTAAATAGAAAAAGGAAAGTACTTGGCATTCAAGCCTTACAATTAGACCCCAAAAATAGTGAATAGTATACGGTTACAGTAGCATGAACAGTACGTGCTACAGTAAATTATTCTAAACCCCAGTTCAAATAAAATAATAAGACATATGTGGGCTAAGCGTCCTCAAAGCCACATATTCTAAACTAATAATAAATTTTTTTAAACAAATTGAAACCCTTAACAACAAAAGGCTCTATCTCTAAGTCATGTCTTCATGTCTTCCATAGTTTGGATCAAGTCGATCAAAATTGGTTCTCCTTCTTTCAAGGCCATCTTGAGTGTTGGGCTCTTGCTAGCTTCATCCCAAGTGGATTTCACCAATTTTTACATTGCATTCTTGATCTTCTTGACTCTTGATCTTGTAATTGGCCCATTTGGACTAGCAAAGGATCTTCAAGAGTAGGCCCACCTTAGTTCTCATCATTCCCCCTTCCCTAAAAAAGATTTGTCCTTGAATCTAGATCGACATCTTAAGGAGAAAGATCATAAACATTGAAGTTAAAAAAAAATCGAATTTATTCCTCTTTATTTTTTCTCTTCTGTTTTTTTGTTTTTTTTTTGGACGTTTATTTAATTATTTTTTTGTAATCCTAGAATCAATAATGCAAGAAAAAAAAGGGATAGAATAAGACCTGGGGGAAAACCTTGCTCTGATACCAAATGATATGAACCCCAATCGACATGCTTTGAGACCCAACTACAATATTGGAGAAACAACCCAAGAAAGCCAAACTCAGGTCTACGGATGGAGAATCTAAACCCGTTGAGAAGTCGTGTCAAGAACTTAGATTATATTAAAATCTAGACCCGTGGAAGAACCCAGATTTCTAGTCGGAACTCCACAAAGGTTGTGATCTACCTTTGAAAAGTTCAAAAGTTCAATCAAGAACAAGAGAAGTAAACTCAACTCAACTCACACTCAAAATTCATTATGTATTGTCTCTCTTTTGTCATTGATTAAGCGCCTATTTATAAG
>CM042187.1:28071599-28087628 GCA_023539305.1 Ilex asprella
TAAACTCAACTCAACTCACAATCAAAATTCATTATGTATTGTCTCTCTTTTGTCATTGATTAAGCGCCTATTTATAAGGCTGGTCATTACAAGGATTCGGAAACTTCCTAAAATAACTATCCTAATTAAGAAATATCTCTTACTTGTTAGTAAAGAAATATCTCTTAATTTCCTAAGACTCTTACTTGAAGAAAAGAAAGACAAATAGCCTTTTAATTGGCAGATCTCATGTCTAAATAGAAAAAGGAAAGTACTTAGCATTCAAGCCTTACAATTAGTCCTAAAAATAGTGAATAGTGCACGTTTACTGTAGCATGAACAGTACGTGCTGCAGTAACTTATTCTAAACCCTAGTTCAAATAAAATAATAAGACATATGTGGGCTAAACATCCTCAAATCCACTTATTCTAAACTAATAATAAAATTTTTTTAAACAAATTGAAAGCCTTAACAACAAAAGGCCCTATCTCTAAGTTATGTCTTCATGTCTTCCATAGTTTGGATCAAGTTGATCAAAATTAGTTCTCCTTCTTTCAAGGCCATCTTGAGTGTTGGGCTCTTGCTAGCTTCATCCCAAGTGGATTTTACCAATTTTTACATTGCTTTCTTGATCTTCTTGGCTCTTGATCTTGTAATTGGCCCATTTGGACATGCAAAGGATCTTCAAGAGTTGGCCCACCTTAGTGTATAGTTGTTTTCCGTCTTTCTTTATTTTGCAAGTTATATTGTTTAATTACTTTCATCTGTGCATACTGGTTGTTCTTTCACATTTGCTGATAGTGGTGTTTTTGTCAACGCTCATTGCGAGGTGTTCTCTTACCCTTCTCATCTTTTTAAGTCCATCATTTTCATTCCATATTTGTTTGTTGCATTGAGGACAATGCTTAGTTCAAATTGGGGGTGAGGTGCACCATTTGTGTGATACACCAATTTTTTGTTGATAATTACATTTTGTGGCGAAATGCACCATTCACATATTCTCACAATATTTTGTATAGAATAGTTGAAAAATATGAAAAAAAAATTTAAATTTTTTTGTGGAAAAAACCTGAATGTTGAACCTTATTTCCCTATTCTATGTGTTATGGGTTTAGTGATAGTTTAATCTTCATTTTGAATCTTGAGTACATGAGTACATCATAGAAATTTATCCTATGCCTGAGTGTTACATATGTGTTTTATTTTAAACTCAACCATAGTGGACATTGAATGTGTAATTTCAAGAATTTTTCGAATTGGATTCACAATTTAGAGCTTGACATGCACAATGTTGATAAAATAAGTACCCGTGTAAGCTTTAGTGACAATCCTTGTTGGAGGGAACTTACATTTACACAAAGGAACAATTTTTTAAATTCAAAATCTGTTGCATAATCTAATTATACTTGCTTTGGTTAGAGTGCCTGTGGGTAGTTCATTGACTTTGTCTTAAAATGTCAACATGTCTCCCCACGCTTACCTAGAGATGATCTTAGGCCATCTTTGAAATACATTGAGCCTTTAGCCTTTTTCTTGTGAATAAATTATCCCTAGTGCCGTGATTGAGCCTTAATTAAAAATTTGTTTCCATTCCACATAATTGACTAAGCTAGTGCAAAATGAATAAAATTACCACATCTTGGTTGTTCCGAGACAGATTGTAATTGATCATACTGAAAAGCAAACGTGGTGAGAAAACCCAAAAAGGGATGAATGGTGCTGAATTCAAATTTTGAATTAAAGAAGAAGAAAAAGAGACATACAAGTGAAGTGAAGGTGTTAAACTGAAAATTACACAAAAAATGAGATTTTTTATAATATTAGTCAAGCCCTTGGAATAACCCTTTTTGTCTCCCTCTACCCTTCCTTTCACTCTGCCCAAGTATCATCCCAAGGCTTCATTATAACCCTGAGCTTGTAGGATAAGGGAATATTGCTCAAACTTTAGATATGAGAAAGGAATATGAATGCCTTTTGTAATTTAGTTTGTGCTTAACATATTGGGTGTTCATTTTGTTGAATTCATAATTCCATGTAATGTGCTTTGAAAGCATCAAAACTCAAATCAAATTGTAATTTTGTAAATAAATTTGGGCATGGTCACACATTTTGGTTTACAAGCAAGGATCATTTTTTTTTTGTTAGGTTGAGTTAATAAATAGATCATTAGAATGTGTTGAACTCGAATAAACTTGTAGTGGAGTGAGGATGAGAGTGTAAGAATTTTTTTTGCAAAAAATTGAAACCTATTGATAGAAGTTTGCAAAAACCTAATGGTAGAAATTTCTAGATGGTTTTCCTACTGGTAGAAAGCTGAAAACCAGCCAATAGAAAATTCCAATGCACTATTCTACCGGTAGGTTTTCTTCGTTCTACCAATATGTTTTGCCCATAAAAAATGAGGGTTTTTAACCCAAAAATTCAATAAAACCATCTATCCTCTATCAAAACCTTCCAAATACTCAAAGAACCTTTGGGCATTCATCAAATCACCCAATTATCTTCCCAAGTTGTTGATTCATAAAGATTAATCCTCACTTCCATTACCTCTACCCCAAAAAACCCCTCATTTCCTCCACAAAGCTTCCCCAATCCATCACAGACCTTGATTCTCACACAAAGGAATGGCTCGATTGGGTAAGTCTTCTCATGCGTCCTTTGATACTTTTGATGTAGTGTGGGCATGGTAGTTGCCTTTTGTTGCCCTAGGGGAATTTTTGATTGTTATGGCTCCTACCAAGCAAACGGGCCCCGACTCTCCACCACCCACAGGAACCGAATCCCACAAGAGGACCGAGGAGGTAGGCCCCAATGGTCGGGAACAAAGGAGAAAGCAAAAAAATAACACACGCATGGAGAGTAGTATAAAGGCAAAAAATATGAGGTGTGAGAGGCAAGTTGATAGGCCAAATGATGACGGGGTTCCAGTGATAGAGGGTCATGGCATCAATATTTGGTTTGAGCCCATGGGGGATTCGTGCTTCCCATCTGTAGAGAGTTTTAACAAAAACTAGGGGTTGTGGATGAGGACATGTACTTGTTAAACACCAATGTGAGATGTAAGGTGATGGAGGTTACCCCGGGAGTCATTGCAGATGCATTACATTACGAGAGACCTCCTCCCAACACCACAGTCTATCTGTACAACACCCATGGGAGGAAGTCACTCCAGCAATACGTAAGCTTGATGTACAAGAACCCGACATAGTTTAAGGGAAAACTCCAAGTTGGGGCACTCAAGCACTCTTATGGGGTAATGAGCAGAGTGCTCCATTACAATTTGTTGCCTTGGGGTGCTGAAAAGACTTCAGGAGAAGAGAAGCTAGCCCTTCTCCAAGTATTATGTCGGGCAAGAGGATGGATATTGCCTTTATGATTTGGGAGGTGATAAAGGAGTACGCCCAGGCTAAGAAGCCGAAGACGAATCTTCCTTACGCATACCTTGTCGTGAAGATTTGCCACCATGACAAAGTAAAGGGAATTCCCACAAATGTGACTATTCCACTGGAGTTTGGCTCCATTGGCAAGTCAAGTAGCATGAAGAGATCAGCCATGATGGGAGGGTATGCTCAGAGGGAAAAGAGAGTTAGGCCACTGAGGACTGAGCCGCCTGCAACTAATTCTTCCACCTCTGCGCCACCTACTGTTTCCCAACCTCAAATAGTCCTCCTGCGACTTGATGCGATAGAGGGATGGATGGACAACTTCGGTGGGACTATGAAGTTATTGACACTAATGATCACCAAGATCTGTGAGAGGACTTCCCATCAACGCCTCTCCCCGAATTGCCACCACCTTTCACCTCCGGACCATCCACTTCTGCCCACACTGGCTCGACTGTTTTAGAGGTGTTTTAGAGGTGTAGGAGTCTGATGAGAGTCTGACGATGAGGAGGGTGACGATGAGGAGGGGGATGATGATGGGTTAGGTGACACAGAGTAGAGAGAGCTTACTATCATTTTTGTTGTTTTTGGTTGATTGTACATAGTGTTTTTGTGGTAGTCGGCCAAGTAGAAGAGTCTCTAGGATCACATGCCCTTTTTATCTCAAGATGTTTGTATTGAAACTCGTGAAATTATGAATGAAAGAAACACATTTTTTGTTTCAATTGAATCTTAAGTTCATTTATATAATTGCATTATGATTTGAGTATTTTGTTGATATTTGAATTGTTTAACATGGATGAAATTGTTGTTTTTATGTAGCACAGTTTGAAAATAAAGTTTGCTATGGACTAGGAAAAATCAAGTTGGGTGTGTGATGAGTATAGAATATTACACATCATTGCTTGATTGTTTCCGTTGTATTCCTAATTTCCATACATAAACCCTCAATGTGTATATGGACTATGTGAGTGGGTGAGTGTCACTCTCACTCGGGTTCAATGCAAGGAAAGGGGCAATGGATTGGTGGAAATGAATGTGCGTGTGTGTGTGAACAAAAGTGCTCCCAAGCCTAGGGAGTCTTTTGAGTGTCGTGTTTTACTTGGAAATCGTATTCTAAGGTCTTTCTTCTCAGGAAGGAGATGAATCATGTTGAAGGTGATTTGGGGTAAAAAGAGTAAAGTGTAAAAATCTTTTGTTGTTTGAAGTTTGGTTTGTGATTGTATCTTGATAAAAATTGAAATGAGAAAAGTGTTGGCTAATTCTAATGGTTCATTCCAATGGGAATGCCAACTCAACTCAAAACCTTCCCCAAATGGTGTCTAGATGTTTGATTGATTTGTGGGAAGCTCAAGACTAAAATGGAGGTGAGGATTCAAGCATACCTAGTGACATGCCTATGGTGTATCAAGAACTCACAACCACATCGACACTCAACCAAGTCAAACCGAACCAACGTACACTACTAGGGGGAAGAAAATGAGTTGAAATGGCATACCCAAGAGGAGGTCTTACTTGGATTAACCAACTTAAAAGTTTAGCTACTCATACTTAAAGCAAACACAATAATGAAATGGAAAGACATTGTGAAGGAATGAAATTTGAGTTAAGGTAATGCAAAAATACATAAACTATAGGAAAGTGCATTTAAGACCCATTTGGAAGCTTGAAAATGAAGAACTTGAATACATTAATGGTGAAATCCAAAATGAAAGACTAAGCTTAAAATAAACTTGCAGTAAATGGCATTAAAGATATTGAACAAAGCTTAAAACAATCTTATAGTAGATTACAAGGCAATGTATGGAAGAAAATGCAAAAATATTCACTTCTCTCTCTAACACTATTCATATTCTTCCTTGGGCTCTCTCTCTTTATATTAAAATGTATATCTCTCTAATCCTAAATAATGGTGAACGAGCTTTCCAAAAACGTCCATGGAGTCCCCTAGCTTGTGTGATGTGATCCCAATCAATAGGGGCTGCCAAGGGATGGGTTGGATAGGCCCAACATGTTCTCTCTCCTCATCAATGTCAAAATCTCTAAAAGTGAGGAAGGGATGTTCTGTGTGTAAAGGGTGTCAAGGATAAGTGGGAGACTCAGTGGTGGGACCCCTAAAGTTGTAGAGCTTGAGATACAAAACTATGTTATTTCAGTAAAAACTACCAGTAGGTCGATGGAAACCTACCTGTAGGTTTCACTACAGTGAGCAAAACCTATCGGTAGGTTTGCGGTAGGTGCAAGTCCAGTAACTAAAATCTACTGGTATGGCCTACCAGCAGGTTTTTCCTTATTTTGCAAAATTCTTAGTTTCTCCACCTTTCAAGCAAAACTAAAGCCTCCACGTCATTTTGAATCAACTCAAGCATTATGATAGGGCCTAATAAGCATCATTTTGAACCCTTTTTCCTGTAAACATGTCAAAACTCCATTAAAAGATCGAACAGTGCAATTCTACTCATTTTAACCGCAAAATCAAATGTAAAAAGGATGTAAATGCACATTAAATATGCAATGTTTTGTGCTAATTAATCATACATCTCTATTGCAACCATATTACTTGTTTTGTGGTGAAAATTGAGGGAAATGATTTCAAATTCACAATTAATGGAGATTTGTGTGATTGTAGGTAAAGAGTAGGCAAAATCGTGTATAAAGCATCCCATCAAGTGCTCAAAGTCAATGGGGGAAAAGGGATTGCTTAACGGATGGCTCGGGACCTCATGAAATTAAGGAAATCCCAAAGTAGGACAAAACCTATCGGTAGAAGGCAACCAAGACTGACCGGTAGAAGTCATTCAAAACCTACCAGTGGAAGGCTAAATACCTGCCGGGAGGTTTTCTATGTTCTACCAGTAGGTTTTGCCCAGATTTGTCACACACATGTCCACATGACTCTACTTACACTGGGGGCTCACCTTTTGTCTTCTAAACCATACCTTGATATGTTTGACACGCCATGATGCTGTCCTAACCCCTAAAGTTGTATTTGAAGTAAGAGAGAGGGGGAAGCAAGAGAGAGAAGAAGGGTGGTTGGGAAAGCATGGGAGGAGAATTCTTGGACTAAAATTGCTTGTTCAGGTCGACAACCTCTCTCCAATCATTCCAATTCAGTTCACACATATACCAAAACTATACTCCTAAACCTGGGCAAGACGAGTTACAACAACTATACCAATTCCTGGATATGCTTAATCCACTAATTCAAACCCATATACCAAAATTAGCTTGAAATTGAGGGAATATTCAAGTTCAGTCAGAGTATGTGGGAAGGGAAAGAAATGTAGAAATTCCCTTATTACCAAATATTATTGGAGTGAATGATAGGGAACAAGAAGGAAATGGTCGGGAAGAGCGTGAGAACAAGTCAATGATAATTTTGAAGGAATTCCTCAAGCAACATCTACCATCATTTCAAGGAACTACTAAAAGCCACTAGAAGCTGAAAAAGTGGTTGCAGTAGGTTAAAAATGTGATGGATGCTATGGGTATAGCTCAACAATATAGATTGGAATTAGGTACATATTTATTTATGGGAGAGGATGATCATTGGTGGGATATAATCAAAGGAAAAAAACTAGTGGAAGGCATGGTGTGGGAGAGATTTGAGAGATTTTCAATGGTGAGTATTTTACTGAAAGTGTAGAGATGGATTACTGTTAGATTATCTGAATTTACAATAGGATGGAATGAGTGTAGTTCAATATGAGGCATGTTTAAAGATTAGCACATCATGATGGTGAATATTTAGATAATGAAGTTGAAAAGACAAAAAATGTTTAGCACTTGGATGTAATAGTATATCAGGGAAAAGATTTTACCTCTCAGGATAAGGAATTTTAGTGAAATGGTGAGGTGGCATCTATAATAGAGAATGAAATAAAGCTAAGGGATATTCGAAGTAAGCAAGTCTAGCAAAGAATAATTAGTCATATGGACATGACAGAGGACCAACAAATCATCCATATGCATAGCCTAGTAACAACAATAATGGGAGGATAAAGGTGAATAATAGACAAGGAGATAATAATAACTCAAGAGATTGGCATACTTGTTTTCACTACAGAAAGATAGGACATATGAAGAATATTGTTTGCAATTACAACAGGATGATAGAAATGATTATTTGAGGTACCAGCAAGGTGAAGGATCAAAACTACCTGTAGTGCAAGACATAAGGCACGACAAAACCAATCAGATGGGGATCAAGGGAATCTAAGGATTGGAAGAGTGCATCTAATGACTGCAAGTCAGGATACCTAATGTTATGAGCTAAATGTTTTATCTTTTGAAGTTTAAATATCGGTGTGTATACTATGTAATGTTAGTTTTAACTACAAACTTTCTTTTAAGGTGGGTAAACTTTAATGACCTCGCATTTAGAGATTGGGAACTAGATCAAAAATAATGTGTGTGGGATTATGGGCTTTAATGTCAGAGAGCCGGACTGTGAGCAAAGGGTTGCTATTGTGTGTGGGTGTTTTTCATGATGATTAGGATGTTAAAATAGGGTAAGAGTTTGACTAATCAAGTGAGAGGAAGGTAGAACGCAGACTTAGGTGAGGTAGGTTTAGTGCGTACTGGGAAAGTTAGGGGTGCAAAAGTAGGGTTTGGAGATAAAATTAGAGGTTCAATCGAATTTAAAAAATTAAATAATATGTATGTAATTATAATATATACATGAATTAAATTTTCATATTTGATGTGTCATTGCATGACTTCCATTTGCAAGCAACCTGTTGGCTAGTTTGGTGATTCTCAATCTCTTGCCATCCACTCTGCTGCTTGAGAAGGTGGTGAACACCTTCGCTGGCTGCTTGGATGAGCTTGAATTGATAGGAAGATAGAGAAAGAGAAAAGAGAAGTTAGAGAGAGAAAGCTTGAGGAATCAAATCTCTAAAGACTTGCATTCGAGCAACAAGGGGTAAGATTCTAGCCTATTTAGGGTGCTACAATTCTATTTATGATGTTTAAAACATGTTTTGCTCACTGTTTAAACAAGATTTTTTTTTTTGAGTTTTTGGGTTTTAATGGGTATTGGCATGGGTTAGAGTTTTTGATTGGTTTTAGCTTAATTTGGGGTTTGGGAATGGTTTTTTTGGTGTTTTGTATGAAGTTTAGGGGATATTGTGGTCCGTGGTGATGGTTTGAAGAAGGTAAAGTTCAAGGTTAGGGTTTGAGTTTCATGAAAATTAAGATTTGGTAATTTTGAGTTTTGATGTGCAAAGGGTACTGTACTAGATTAAAATGGACATAAGGAACTCATTTCTACAATTTAAAACAAATTTGGATGATGTTTAGGGGGTCAAAAGGACACTTACAGATATAGCCATGGTGGAAATTAAGTTCATATTTTTCACTAACTTTGAGTTCAATTTTGATTGGGTTTAAGTTTGATTCGAAGTACCTCACCTATGGGGATTGACAGAGGGGTGTGAGGTGAGAGTTTCGGGTCTAAAAATAAGGGAAAAGATGTAATGAGTAGAGAAAAAGATGAAGAGGGGTAGTTAGAAGAGAAGCAGGGAACCTAGGGTTGCTAGCGGAAGAAGATAAACTGAAAAAAAGGCTGGCTAAGGGAGTCTAGTGGACCCCTAGTTGTTGGCGTTGTACTCCTAAGACACTGACGGATGTCTCAATAAAGTTTCAGGTCAATCTAATACTCGGATCGATATCTAGTGTGAAATGTCTATTTTGCCCTCTAGGGTCAAATTGACCTAGTTTTTGGGTGATTTTCACCTCTCTTAAATAGGTTAATTGAGTAAGTATATGAAATTTTATTGAAAAATAACTTTGTATTATTTTTTGGCAGTTTCATGTCAAAACGTTGTGGTGGGTAAGGTTTCTCAATTTTGGATCAGGCGATGCTTTTCAAATTTATTTTAAAATTATTCCTTACATTATTTGTGAATATTTTGCATGTTTGGAAAATATGATTGGGTATTTGAAAATTGGCTTGGAATCTAGATCCCGATTTGGGTTTTAAATGCGGTTACACACAATTATTCGAAATAACCTTGCGGTTCATATTGATTGAAATACTGGGATCCTTTTGATTTAAATACAAGTGCAAACAAGTTGAGTGGCAAAGGGTTTACATTCCAAGTTTAAGTTGCAGAGGGTTTCTCTGGGTGGCTCAATTGGTCTTTGGATTTAGCTACTGAATTTGACTAGGGAATGTATCTTCCTTGGGGTTCAAGTCCCCCAAAAGGTTGGTCATATGTTCATATTGATCTTGAGTGGTTTATTAGGATGATTGTGCACCAGTGTATGCTTGGTGAAAACCATTGTAGTATATTCCCTAATCTCCGCACATCACCCTCAAATATGTGTATGGCTTATAGGACTAAGGGAGTGTCACTCTCCCTCGGAATGATGTTGGAAATGGAACAACAGAATGGTGGAAATGAAATGTACAAAATGTATAAAATGTGTGAGTGAACAAAAGTGCTCCCCTAGTGCAATGAGTCTCCTCAAGGAAAGAAAGTTCAAGTTGTGTGAAAGTGATTTTGTGAAAAAGATAAAAAGTGTAAAATCTTGTAGTTGGTTTTGGTGAGTTTTGTTCTTAATGAAAATGCAAGAAAATAAGTGTTGGCTAATCCAAAGAGGTCATTCCAATGGGAATCCCAACTCAACTCGAAACTATTCTCCTTGGTGCATAGATAAACGATTGATTCGTGAGAAGCTAGGGACGAGATGGTGAGGATCCAAGCATAAACTGTGACAAGTTTACGGAATATCAAAGACTCACAATCTCATCCACTCTCTACCTAGTCAAACCGAACCACCGTACACCAGGAGAAGGAAAGAAAATGAGTTGAAATGGAAAATCCAAGAGGACGTCTTTCTTGAATTAGCCAACTAAAAATCTAGCTACTCATAATAAAAGACAAGACATGCATAATGTAGAGAGACATAATTAAAATGGAGCATGAAACTTAACTTAAAGCAAGAAAACTTGAACTATGAAGTCAACTATTCAATACCTATTTTAAAGCGAGGAAATAAAGAAAACTTAACATAACAATGATGAGATGTAAAATGTAGAACTAAACTTGAAATGAACTTGATAACATTAAGGTGCAAGAATTAAAAATTACAAGAGATTTAAAGCTAACAACAACTGAAATGGAGAAGAAATTACAAAAATATAAATCTCTATTACACTATTCATCATCTTCTACCTTGGACTACTCCTAAGCTTAGTTAGCCACCCCTTGAAATGCTTGTGAATGCTGAATATATGGAGTGTGAGAGCCTTCAATTTCGTCCATAGGGGTCCCCAAGTCTATGTGAAAGGCCTCCCATCAATAGAGGGCTGAATGGATGGGCCTAGACAGGCTAGGAAGACCTTAGCTTGCAACCCACATGGCTGCCCCCTTCTCTCCCATCCACATTAATGCCCTTGTCTTCAAAGTCTTCTAGTAGGGTGTAGGAGGCATGTTCTTGTGTAAGGAAGGTCAGGGAATAAGTGCGAGAAGCATTGGTGGGACCGCCAAGCAAGTGGAGGATGAATACAGGCATTCAACGCACTCAACAAAGCGTACCGGTATGTAGTATCGGTACCCTAAGCCCGCTAGAGTTCGGAGTACCGGTATGCAGTACCGGTACTCTTAAGTACTAGTATGCAGTACCGGTACTGTTTTCTACTCTAGACTAGTTTTCGTAGAATTATCATAACTTTTGATCTAACCGACTGATTGAGCTAAAATTTTGACACAATACAAAAGACATCCAGATCTATAACTTTCATATTTTTCACTTGTTCAGCTTTTGAAGTGGATCATGGTAAAAAATGGAGGAAAATTAAGGCTCTGCAACCAAATGGTGTGGGTGTTGGTGCCTTTGTAACCAAACACTAATACCTCCTTGATTGCTTCACTTATAAGCCTCCAAATGCTCATGTAATGTGTCCATGCCTTCACCACACATCCATACTTAGTTGCAAGGTCCTAAAATCCATCATTTAAGCTATAATTACCTGCAACATTGAAAATTTAATATTATTCATAATTTTGGCTAACTCTAAGTACTTATATGAAAAAATTGAGTTAAAATGCATGTAATCATCAATGTTGGAACATGATCTTTTTAAACTTTCTTTTACCATTCAATTTTACTTAAATGATACTGTTTACATGAAGTGGCGTTTTTACTGGTGCTTGTGTGTATCAAATGCTCGTTTTACTTTTTCCCAATCATGCTAAACAATGTATTTTCAAACTTTTTTGTCTAGCATTGATTTACTCTATTGAGTTGTTGATGCTCATCCTAAGTTGTTTCCCTTTTTCAGATGTGAGAAAACGAGAAGACTTGTTCATAGAGTATTGGCAGATATCGTATACAGTTTAGGAGATGTAATACAAGAATTTGCTTGAAATAAATGTAACTCTTGACTATGTAGTGTGTACTTATCTGGCAAGACATGTAATAGTATTTGTGTTATATGTAATACTTAAATTTTTATGTTGTGGGTTGGTACACTATGCTATGATAGAGTACTTTAATGTTATTAAATTCGCCGTAGGTCGAGGTAACACCTATGGCATGCCTGGACGATCCGGCATGTGACATATCTAATCTCAAGAGTGTATTGGTTTATGCATAACTTGTGTGAATAAGGAGGTAAATAGTGATTGTTTGCTTATTATGTGTTGATTACCATTCATGAGACTATGTGAAGTCCTCTTCTTTTGGATAGTGGTTGTTTCAATAGGAACATGTGACCATTATTTGGTTTTGATTTAAATACATTCCCCTAACATGTGTAAACTTGAGGGAATAATCACTAAAATCTGATAAAGTTGTTAATAAAAGTATTATCTACTGAGATTTGGCATTAAGACGAATAGTTGATAGTAGTAGAGGTGAATTACTTGATGTATTCTAATTTGGTACAATCAAAACACACTACACATGAGTTTTTATGAGAACATAATAGAAGTATGTGTTGGTATAGCATTTAGTTCCATGTGTTGGTTTGCACGTGTTTGTAAATGCTTGCAGCCGAGAACTATTGAATTGTTGTTGTCAATTCATGATTTGAGAATGTAATGAGAATATTTAACAACAGGTTGATGATTGTGGGTAACATCTTTGAAAACCTTCACGAGACTATACTCGTCCACTAGAGGGAACCTATGGGTTCAAAGACTTATTGTATATGCTAAATTCAATCGTGAGTGTTACGTTCTTGATCAAAAAAAAATCGTAAGTGTTACGTAAGTGGATGTATGTTTTATTTTTTATTTTTTATTTATCTTGCTAGAGACTAGAAAGAGCTAGTTGGGGGTGTCACTAGCCACGAATTGTGCATTTTTATTATTAAGTTATTTGGTTGATTACATTGTGTAAGAAATTGTGCATAATAGTTTACTTTCTTGATTTTACCTCTTTTTTGTAGTGTTTTCGCATTTTGAAGGTTAAATAGTTGATTTGAAGACTTGAGGGGCAAATGCGTGAAGTGAAGAAGATCTAGGGCAATTAGAAATGAAAAAAGGACCAAATTGTTGTGCATCTGGATGGTTGAGAATACGCATCTTGACGCTACGTCCAGAAGCTAAAAGAGAAATCAGTGCGTCCGGATGGTCTAGAATGTGCGTCCGGATGTGACAAGAAGAATGCCTACGTTTAACTAGTGCGTCCAAACAACTAAATATGTGTGTCCAGATGGGAGAGGCATAGTGCTCACAAACGTGAGATTGAATCTGATTAGGTTACCTAGGGTTTTAGGTTTTCTAATAGTCCTATAAATACATTGTCTTTTTACTTTGGAAAGAACTACTTTTCCTCCCTAGCAACGATTAGAACTCTCATGGTTTGTGAGTAATTCATTTCTACTCTTTATCTAGGATATGGTTTTATAATTAAGATCCAATAATTGTATTATGCAATTTATTATTTTTTATTCTTTAATGTTACAACTTTCCTTTATTCAAGATTGATTGAATAAATTTTAACAAAGTTTTATTCTTTGTACAATTATTTGATTATTCATTAATTTGATTGAATTCTTAATATGAACAGTGAGTACAAAACTAGATATTAAAATCTTGTTTTCATATCAATTAAAGTTATTATTTTTCAAAGTTAAATCATCTGGCTAACTTCACTAACATTGTAAATCAACTGAGATTAACATAGATTGCATAATTACAGTTTTCTGGTGACCATGATTATTTTCAGATCCTTAAGCTAAAGGGTTAGTTTTTCCATTGATATTTTCTTTTAAATCTTCAACACTACTTTTTATATGCAATCTCAATGGCCGAAGCAATTTTTCCTAGTTCTTCCTTTTCATATTTGGGTTTACTTCGATCTCTATGTTACGACCTTGGAATTCCAAGCATATTTACTACTTCTTCACCACCTACACTTTGGTGTACCAATTGCGGATCAAGCATACACCACTTGATTAGTGGACTATTGTTAAACACAACTCTACGTCATATACATAGTAGTATCAATCAGCAACACAACCTCACAACTCTCAGACTAAATTCTTTTGACAAAGTGCTTGATTGCGTTCACCCTAATATCCAAACACTAACCCGGACTAAGTGTATATGGCTTATTTGTGTAGGTGAGTGTCACTCTCCCTTGGGTTTGATGCTAGAAATGGGGAAAACGTGCATGTGGATGAAAATGTGAGTGTGTGTGCAAAAGTCTCCAAGCGAAGAGTGCCTTTCGATTGTCGTGTTTTACTTGGAATTTAGTCTTCCAAGTTTGTCTCCTCGGGGAACAAAGGTTGAATTGTGTGAAGGTGATTTTTAAAAAATGTAAAAGTGTAAAATCTTGTGAATTTGTGTTTTGGTGAGTGAACGGTTCGTTAATCCAAAAAAGTCATTCCAGTGGGAATGCCAAATTAACTCAAAACATTATTCCAATGGTGTCTCGTTGTTTGATTGATTCGTAGGAAGTGAGGGATTAATGTGGAGGTGTAGGCTCAAGCATACCCTGTGACAAGTCTGCGGTGTATCAAGAGCTCACTACCCAGTCCGCACTCAAACTAGTCGTCAAATTAAACAACTTACACTACAAGGAAGAATAAGAAAGAGTTGATTTAGAATATCCAAGAGGAAATCTCCCTTGGATTAACCAACTAAAAACTTAATTACTCGTAATAAATGCAAAGACATACAATGTATAAAGAGACATGATAATGAAATAGGAGATTAAAACTTGTATTAATGTAAAGAAAAGTTAACTACGAAGATAAGTGCATTTAATACCCACTTGGAAAGCTTGAGATGAAAAACTTAAATACAAACATGGTAGATTCAAGAATACATAACTAAAATTTGAATACACTTGAAATAAATGACATTAAAGTGCAATAAATGAATATTACAAGAGTATTACAGCTTACTACAAGTGAAATGGGTAAGAAAATGCAAAAATCCAAACTTTCTCTCTTTAAACTGTCTTCTTTGTGGAGCTTCTCTCTCTAAAATGCTGAATAATGGTGTGTACCTTCTTTCATTTTCATCCATAAGTCTCTTATACCCTATGTGTGCAGGCTTCTCATCAATGGGAAGTGAGTTGATGGCTTAAACAAGCTAGGACAAGCGTAGCCTGTAACCCACCAGGCTCCCTCTCTCTCTCTCTTCCAATAAATGCATTTTCATCGAAAGTCCAACCCTAAATGTAAGGAGACATGCTGGGATGTACAACATGTCAAAGATGTGTGAGGGAAGTAGGGGTGGGCCCCTCAAGAAAAGAGAACTTGAGTTACAAAATTTGGCATTTTCAGCAAAACCTACCAGTAGGTCGATGACAAAACCTACCGGTAGGTTTTGTTCTAGTGAGCAAAACCTTCTGGAAGGTTAGTGGTAGATCCAACTCAAGTGTGGAAAACCTACTGGTAGTTTTATGAGCAAACCTACGAGTAGGTTTTTACTTGATTTGCTCATTTCTTGACCTTTTCACCTTCCTAGTCACCCGTTGAGCCTCCCCTTCAACTCCATTGACTTTGAACACTATAATGGGAGCTTAACTCAAACCATTTTCAACTCTTTACCTTCAATTACACAAAAACTAATCAATTGCTTGATTAATCTCATTTTCTCCCATTTTCACCACAAAATCAAGCATAAATGGGATACAAAACCATACATGATGTGCATTATTTTGTGTTAATAACACCCCCCCAACTTGAGTTTTGCTAGTCCTTAGCAATCTTTATTTTCAAAACGCAAAGTGTAAAACTACAACAATCCATTTACGCACATACATCGCCAAACATTCAAAATGTAAAAATCACAATTCAATTAAAGAAGTAGCCTTAGGCAAGATAAAACGAAACAACTGTGGTACTTTTCATTAATTACATCCAAAAGTTTAGTACAAGGATATATAATTCAAAACAAAAAGGCGCAAAATGGCCTAAAATACTAGAGAAACTTCTACTAGGCCGATAATTCTAATCCTGATTGTGGAACAACTAAAACTAAAACAAACAAAACACAACAACATGACAACTCGTCATCCTCATCTATCTCCTCCTCATCCTTTGATCATCACTCTCCTCCTCATCATCGTCTTTGGAACCCTCTACCTCAACAACTGTGGATGTCATGGGGGGGTGTCGATTCCACATAGAGACAAAGTAAAAGAATAGTATAAGGAACAAAGAAACTAAAGAAAAATATTAATTGATCACTAGAGAAT
>CM042187.1:28087638-28129766 GCA_023539305.1 Ilex asprella
CCGCCACCCAAGCCAAAGCATCCAGCAAAGGAAGAAAACAAAAAAAAACCCAAAAGCTTGCCACCCCCCAAAAGAGAAAGAATAGGTTTTTATAAGTCAAAAAGTGTTATTGAAAATAACACTTTCCTCCCCTCTTTATTTAAGCCTTTTTGTTTCAACTTTTCTTTATTCCAATCTTTCTATTTCAGCCCCTACAGTCCATATCTTGTATAATTTGAGAAAGATCAAGCCCAATTACAATCATGAGTGTTGGGCCCACCATGACAGCTTTATCAGTTTCAACCTTTTTACTCCATGGCCTGCCATCAAAATAAAAATACAAATATAAAAGCCCAATTGTAAATTATTTCTCACCAACCAATAATGCAATATTTAAGATTTAAAACATTACAAAATTATGCTTAAATATATCTCAATATGAATAGATATTAAATTCAATAATATAAATTATATCTAATTATTTCTATTCACATTTTAACATTTTAATCCAATAATAGGGTATTCAGAATGCACTTTCGTGCACTCATCAAGGAGCTAGACCGAGAGGAGGAGAGAGAGCTAGAGAGAGAGATGGAGGAGGAGAGAGCACAGCCTGACCAGGCAGGACCTAGCTCCCGCACCCGGAGATCCCTTAGGGAGGTGATGACCGGGATTAAGAGAACTCAAGCCGAGATTCTCCGACAGCAAGCTAAGATCCTCAAACAACAGGAGGAGATTCTTTGCTATCTTAGGGGTGGAGCTAGGTGAGATTGAGAGGGAATTAATGTGATTGTTGTAGTTGTTTGTTTACTTTTGTTTTAGTATGTTTGTGTGTTTTCTTAGGTAGTTCCAAGTCTTGTGTTGTTCTTTTTAGTGCTTCTTTTGGATGAATTGAATCATTAATGATTGATGTACCAAATGAACATATCTTGTGAATGGAATGATTCAGTTTATCATATCATTTTATTTGGTTGAAAGCATTTATAAATTGCAAATAAACTCTTGTCGATAAAAATACATGTGGTTTTTGAGATTGCTTGTTAAAGTAACTAATCACAGGATCCGTTTGACACACGTTTTAGTAATCTTGACCTCGGGTCACAACTCTTTTAACTGATATCATTTCTATGCTTATATTATCAAATGAACATGAGTATTTGTTGTTCTCAAAGTACACAGTGATCAAACTCAAAAATGGAATCGGTATATAACCAACATTCCCAGATAAACTTGACATGATTAGTGGAGATTACATAGGACACCATGATAAGATTTAAACCTTGCGATGCTTCAGAGAGAACACCCATGTTTACTCAAGAAAGGTTTTCATTCATTGTCTATCTTTCAATAATCTCATTAATTTTGTTTTGATTGATACAACTAATGTGATCTATTGACATGTCCGGCAATAAATACAGGCAAGACGACACATGTGTATGCACATACTTGAGAAAGGATCTTAGGCCATCTTTGGATTAAAATTGGAGCCTCAGCCAATCCTTTCACAAAAGTATGACCCTAGTCAGCCATGATTGAGCCCTCAAATAATGAATTCTCTTCCAAGAAGCCCATATGATGACCAAGCCACGAGAAAAAAATACTTTACCGACCTTGCTATCTAATTTTCTTACACCCTCGTTTGAACATGAATGATACAAGAAAAGATAATGGTGATTACTGTTCCATGAAAGAAGAGAAAATTGGTGAAAACAACCGAAAAAGGAAAAAAAGATAAAAAGACAGAGAATTGCCAAAAAAGTGAAAAAATGGAAAAAATGAAGGAAAAAAAGCCCATTTCTAGAAAAATATCAAAAAGCCAAATAGAGGTGTGCTAAAATGCATAAAGGAGATAGTGTTTTTGAAAACTCCATTGACGTCATTTCGTTAGCCACTAACCTCTAGCCACATTACAACCCATGAAAGCCCTAATTGATCTCAAGTCTGTTGCATATGCATGTTGACAATCAAAAGTTAGGATATGTTATATAGCATTTCGTTATTTGCATCAATATTCTTCCATGAGATTATGCCAAGAACACGATTAGACTATTTGCTATAAAAAGTCTCACTCCTTTACTAAATCATGCATGTAATTTCTGATTAGCCATCTTCTAATTACATGCTCAGTGAGAAACAAGTCACCATACTCGGAGTGAATCTTTTGCTGAGAGCATTCCTATGAGAGATTTGTGAAATCAAAACTATCCATGGAGGGTGGTAAAAGCGGAATGTTTGTTATATACCAATTCTTATTTCTAGAATGATCACCTAACTACAAAGAAAATTTCAAATGCTAATATGTCAAAATGCTAATTTTTGCATAGGGATAATACCAATGATGAAGAGCGTGTGGACCTTAAGGTTAAAATTAAGGGATGGTGTCTCAAAGACCATGATGATAATTCACTTTAAACAGCAATCTCGCATTGACATTTGTTTGACCGAAGTTTGTGGGTAGCTTCATTGAAAACCCTCACGAGACAACACTCGTCCTCTAGGGTAAACCTAAAGGTTTAACGGCTTGTTGCATAAGCTAAATGCAATCGGATAACCTACGAAAAAGGTGTTAGAAATAGATTTGCTTTTAATTAATTGTTGTATTACTAGGGACAAGTAATATCTAGGTTGGGGGGTGTGATTAACTCTCAAAATAGCCTACTCTTATTCCATGTTTTGGACTAATTATGCTTTGGTGGAGCTTAAAGAATGATATTTCAGGTCTTAAAGTGAACAAGGGTTCAAGGACACCAAAAAGTATCTTTTGCAGGCAACCGCAGCATTTTAAGGAACATATTGTAGAAGCTTGGAAGAAGGAAGAAACGTTCGAACGTTCAACACCGTTCGAACGGTCATGATGAACCAAGCCAGATGCTACAATCTTTGTTGCAAGCAAGATCCAAGATCCTGGAGTTTCAAGTCCTGCGTTCGAACGATAATTAACGTTCGAACGTCCACTGCAGCAAGGACAAGATCAAACTGACTGAAGACATGGTGTGTTGCAGACTTGTAGAGTTGCAGTCAGAAGGCCCAGGCACTTGAGTGCCCCATTCGAACGGCAACCACCGTTCGAACGCCCCAGGAATTATTAGACAGTTTAGTCAAGAATCTACAAGGATTTGGAGGGATATTTACATGAAGACTTGGAGGAAGATCTTCGACAGAAACCACGTGTGGACTGAGATAACTGGCATGGACTGCATCCTCCTAACGTTTGAACGGTAGAAAGCAAAGACAAAGGGACTGTTCGAACGCCCAAACCGTTCGAACGGTGTGGACAGACTGCCTGCAGAGTGGTTGGCATTTCACTTTGACTTTGACGCCTAGCTCTATTCTCTTGCCCCTTCCCTGCCTTCTCATTGCCTATAAATACACTTAGTTTTGTGGAGAAAAGGGGGGACTCATGGGTAGAACCATTTGAGGGATTCATCACTTAGCATTTCATTTCATCCATTTCAATTCTTGTCTTAGTCTTTCTTTTGGTTAGAAGAAGTGGGGAGTTTAGATTCCCACTCATTTCCTTTACGTTAATGTTCACATTTACATTTACCTAAGAATTGTAATTCCTTTATTTACTTTAAGTCTTTACATTTATGTTCTTGATTTACATTTAGTCTTTACATTTATGTCTTTATTTACTTCTAGTCTTTACATTTATGCTCCTACATACATGCTTTTACTTATGTCTTGCACTTTCATAATTTGAGCTCCCTTCTTGCTTAGAGGAGTAAAACTCTTCTACTTTTCTAGAGATTTACCAAAGCCGTGAAGGGTGGAACGTGATTCACTCGTTCTTCATTGAAGATTAGCTCTTTGTTAATTATACGTTTACTTTGTGAGATCTTCTACTTAGAGGGATGATCATCACTCACTTTTCTAGCTTTATCAAAGTCATGAAGAGTGAGTAATTTCTCATTCACTCTTTAGTAAGAGGTGAAGGACATGTGTTGATTATCCGGATATTATACGATGCTTTGTTCTAATACTTAATGTTCATATTCCCTTGATTTTGGATGATTGATTGCATCTAGCAAAGCTAAAGTACTTTGTATAATCGATAGTCTTCCTATGACACAGATGACTCCTGCATAGAAAGACTCTTCGTTTCAAGGCAAGTACCCCGGCTAGATCTTCATGACTACCCTTTACTCATCCCCCTTTACCAAACTTCAGTTAAAAGGATGAACTATTAAAGCCATGCCATGGTTGAATGTCATGAAGAATTACTTGTTTGTTTGTACGTGCGATAACTCTCGGTGCAAATGATTCTTGTAAACTTCTGGTAAGACCTTAGAACCATGACATTAATAGGCCATTTCTATCTTCCGATTGACTCACCGTTGACACTGGAGTTAATTGAGTCATTAAGCAAAAATATAAGATTTCGGATAATTAACTACATGTCCCGATCCTCGAACTAAAGAGTGATTTCTCTGCCATTTGAATCAATCTATATTTTGTCTAGAAAACTCTTTGAAAGGAATTTAATATTCTGTTCAAGGAATTCACCCACATCTCACAACCCTAAATTTCCAAGGTTACAATCAATTGGTCTCCTTCACCGATTACTTAAAAAATATCAAAACTACTAGCTCCTTGTGGATTCGACTCCGGACTCAAACCGGATTATTACTACAACTTGACCGCCTGCACTTGGGTGTACACATTTCGATCAAGTCAGCTATGCCAAAAGAGAAAAGTATGTGATTTTCTCAAGAGGTTCTTTGTAAGGATGCTTGAGAAACCAAACCTTGAGGGTGAGAGGTTCCTTGTAAGGATGTTATGCCAAAAGAGGATAGTATGTGATTTTCTCAAGAGGTTCCTTATAAGGATGCTTGAGAAACCAAACCTTGAGGGTGAGAGATTCCTTGTAAGGATGTTATGCCAATAGAGGACAGTATGTGATTTTCTCAAGAGGTTCCTCGTAAGGATGCTTGAGAAACCAAACCTTGAGGGTGAGAGGTTCCTTGTAAGGATGCTCATGCCGTGGAGGACAATATTATATCATCTGTGGGTAATGGTTAATATTTTGGAAATGAAAGTTTATTGGAAATTGGTTGTTATTGTTCATTTCTATTATTATTGCTACTTAAACTTGAGATCAGTTGTAAAATGTCCCTGTTTTACTTCAAATATTATATATGATATTTGTGAAATAAGACCGACTTTTTTATATGACTTTATAAACCTTGTTCGAGTTTGGGAGGAATGTTGCTACCAAGCTTCGTGCTCACCCCCTACAAAAACATATTTCAGGTTAGTGTCTCGAGGAGGAACTCAGAACTGAAGAGCCGGGACATTGGGAAGCTTCGATAGAAGGAGACACGAATCCTGAGGTGGATGCTTAGGATATATACTTTCTGTTGTTCTAGGCTAGAATATTCATTAATAACCTTAAAGTCTAGTTTTTTTTTGTTATTTTCGCTGCGCTACATTAGTTAATTTTTGGAATGTAAAGGGCAAAATGGGTCTATTCTTTTGGGGATAATAATTTAAATTCTATGAATGTCCTTATGAAGTCTTATTTATTGATGAATTATATTAGTGCTCTCATGATGTAAATGGTTTTAGAATGTAATGTCGTCCAGGGTTGTATTTGGGGCATTACAAGACATGTGTAATCTTGCTTGAGTAATGAAAGTGTAACACCCCAAAATATCCCTTGGACGGCATTACTATCTAAAATCATTCACATCATGAGAGTGACTAATACAATTCATAAGTAAATAAAATTTCATTCATTATCCACAGTATATCCAACATCATCCAAAAGAATATACCCAACTATGGCAATTCCCTCCCAATAGCAACTATTGTCTTGCAGCAGAATAACAAAACATTAAACTTCACATTGTCTCAAAAGGAATTTCCTAGTCTAGAACAAAAGAGAATATGACTCTACACTTCCCCTTCGGGATCCACGTTCCCAACTATCGAAGCTTCCCAATATATCGGCTCATCACCTCCCAGCTCCTCCTGTAGACCATAATCTGAAAAATATATTGTTTGTAAAGGGTGAACACTAAGCTCTGTAGAAACATTCTCTCAAACTCGATCAAGGTTTAGAAACATATAAAACAGTTCGGTCTCACTTTCTAAAATATCATATATAACTTTGAAATAAAACAGTGATATTTAAACAGATCTCAAGTTAAAGCATTAACAATAAATTAAATGAAGAGTAAAACCAAGTTACAAATAATAAGTCATTTCCAATGACAAACCATTTCCAACAAGTTCTGGTGGAATCTCATACTTTCAACAAATTCTTGCAGAAACCATTTATCATTAGCTACAATCAACCTTTTCAACAATGAACCATAGCCTACCAATTATAACATAACCCCCAATGTATCTTAGGTATGAAGTAAGATATCACATGGATACACACATTGAGAATATCTTGGCCCACACACACACACCAAATCCTCGTAAGGATACCCAACTTTGGGAAGGACGTATACCAACACAATGGCAGTGATAAATCCAACCCAGGAAGTAGTATACTAAGCATTCTTCTCGGCACCCTTGAGTGCATAGTGATTTGGTCTTCACAAAGCACCAACCCCACTACGAGTGGTAGGAAAAATTCAAACTGACACGAAGTAAAAAACACATCTACCCACTCTACGATACTCGGTCAATGGCCACCCATGGTCATCCAAACATCCATAAGAGATATAATTTCCAACAAGTTTCTCAATTTCCCAAGGAAATACAAAATCCCCAAATTTCACATATAGTTTCTCAATAGAACTATGAAAGAAAAATACAAGACATCCTCATAAATACCATTTTGTTGTTCAATATCAAACACTAGAGTTTTGAAATCAATAACAAATGAAAAATCAACAGAAAAATTAATTTCTCTTGAAAACTAGGGTTTGAATTCAAGAAAAGGGATTTAATGGTCACCCAACCATAACATTGTTTAAAACATGGTAATAATTGCAAGAATGTCAAGGAATAATGTTTTCATAGCATTTATGTAAGATTTAGAGACAAAAGAATACATATAATTAAACCCTAGCCTCAATGTAAGAGAATAGGAAGAAACCCTACCTTGTAATCAAGAATTCCAAACAAAAGCCCAAGCTTTAGAGACTTTCTTTCTCTCTTTTCTTCTTTCCTTTATCTTTTTCTAGGGTTCTAAGAGGTTTATGGTGAGAGTGGAATGGAAGAATGGGACAAATGGGGCCTAAAATGGTGTTTTAAAACACAAAAATTCTGACTTTTTACCGTTTCGGTAAATTTAACTAAAGCATATCAGTACGCGTACCGGTACACTACTCATATTGGTGTTCGGCGTACCAGTACACTTTTTCTACTCTAGACTAATCTTTGTAAAATTGGCATAACTTTTTATGCAACCGTTCGATTGATCTGAAATTTTGACAAAATATAGAAGATATCTAGATCTACAACTTTCATTTTTTGAACTTATTCAGATTCAAAGTGGATCTTGGTCAAAAAGAAGTAAAACCGAGGCACTGCTACCCAATGGTGTGGATGCTGGTGCCTTTGTTACCAAGCACCAATATTTTCTTGATTTTCTTACTTTTATGCCTCAAAATCCTCACGTAAGGTGTCCATATCTTTACCACACATCTATACTTAGTTACAAGGTTCCAAAATTCATGAGTTAGACCATAATTACCTGCAACATCAAAATTCAACGTTATTCATAATTTTTGGCTAATTCTAAGTACTTAAATGCAAAAGTTGAGTTGAAATGAATGTAATAAGGCCGTTAGATATGCAATATTATGCGTTCATCAACTATATTAGTATTTCAAAAATAATTACTTGATATATATTAAGATATAAGTGTGGGGGTTTACAGTCCACCCCCTTAAAGAAAGTTTCGTCCGCGAAACTTAATCGTTGAGTTAGTCTATCTAATTCTATTTTAATCTTGGCTTTGATGTTTAAAGGATGAATAGAAGTGGAGACATCATAGCCTAATTTTGAATCCATACCTTCAACCTATATCATCACTACAGATGTGAAGTCCCCAAGTTTACCATCATTCACTACTTTTGATTATTCTTTATACTCAATAATTCCATGTGATTTTCTAAAATAATTTCATATCATGCATAATTGCTAGATCTTCAACTTATTTCCTATTCATCGGATATTGTTTCCCTTTTGAATGTACCAATCATTTTAAAAATCTCAGGTTTGCTTTTTACATGTAGCTTATTCATAAGCATTTCTCAACCACCAAATTCAATCTCACTAATGGGATTACTCATCACTCCTATACCCAAATTACGTTATAATCCAAAACTTAGTAATGTCATTTTGACAAAATCTACAACGATTCCTTAAATAGATGTATCATTCTTAATGACTTTGTTTCTCACTATACTAGAGAAACTCAAAATATTGAAAATCTAATAATAACTTCACCTCATATGGAGACTTATCAATTTTTTTTGTGGTTCGGTGGACTTTGCAAGATTCCCAACAATTATAACCATCAAACTATACACCAAGTTTTCCAAGAAATTGAATCTCACTCTTTAGACTTATACTTTTTACATTCACCACTGTAACTGTAACTAATGGTTAATTCCACTAATATTAATTCTAATCCAATGGATTGTTGCGCACTCTAATTTAAATTTGCATCCACCAATTCACAAATCAAAACTAGCCACAAGATAAGAATTCTTGTTGGTTTGAAAGTTTTGAGAAGGTATGTCAAGTTCCACCAAAGGGTACAACTGAAACCTAACCACATTTATCCTCCAATTATAGCTTCTAAAATGCGTACACTAACGATCCATCTAATCCATTCAAAAGGAATTTTAGTAATTAACTAATTATAATGCTTAGACTAAGGGTCAAGTTATATCTGCAAGATATTTGCTCTCAGTCCCCAATCTTGAGCTCAAATCAATAAGCCTTACAATCCCATTCATAACTCCTTTGTATCCGGATTCATACTTTTAGATCAATTTTAATATCTCTGCATGTTCACCAACTCGATTAAGGCCCATTTTTTTCTATCTTCCAAGTATTCATTCTCAATCTCTACCTTGAACTAGAACTAATAACCATTTAATCAATTCTTAGTTGCTTTCATTAACATCACTACTCTTTTCACGATATTTATACTTTCGAATCCCTATGATACCATCCATTACAATATATGTCTTCTAATATACCAAATGTGAAGATAGACTGTCCAGGATCCCAAAATATCTCTCAATTCCCTATCACCAGACTTCTCATGATATAATCAAAACTAAAACAAGACTCCCAATGATTAAACTAATGTTCCTCGATTTACCCACATTAGTCATCATAGTCTTAACCATTAGTCATAATCCCCAAGATAATAACGATCTGCTAATTACTAGGATAACCATAGTCATTTATCCAAAAATTGCATAAGGTTTCTACATCCATGTTAAAGTCAATCTGCATAGGTATCATCATAGATTCCTCCAATTACATCTTTCCAATTATCGCCACTAACTGTCAAGTTAGAATTTTCAATACTCATATCCATAATCCTAAAGTATAACGAGTCAAACTTATCTTAATAATGTATTAAAAGAGACAAGAAAAAGAACTCCATATTCTCTCAACACAACTCCAATGACATCAAAAGATCCTACATAACAATAGAGGTTCATATCAAACTTTGGATATTATCTTTATTTTAATACTTGTTTGATATATCTAGCCTAGAGCTTTTAAACCTATATAATATTTTAATACCACAATATATATAGTCAAATGTAATCACTACAACTTAGTCAAGCTTCCTAGATTTCCTTGTACCATGTCTATACGTTCGTTTCCATAACTTGACCTCAAAGTTCCAATAAAAATTTGTAAATAAAAATGAACTATTAACTCCACCCTCAACCAAGAGATTTTTTATTGTTAATACTTTAAAGAGTCTAAGTGTAATGAACTAAGCCCACTGCAAAATAAGACTACCTAAGTAGATCTTCCTCATTGGGTATCCAACTTATGACCCTTGTAATCCATTGATACTTCCAAAATAAATTCAATCAATACTTCATAATATTTTCAAACTAAAATTGGGAACCTCAAGTAGGTGGTTATGAAACAACCTCCTATATATTTAAGGTCTATAACCACAATTTCGATCATTATTACAAAAATATGCTCCCATTCAATGTTACTTCATCATATTCCTTCAATTGATCGAATTTGAGAATTATACTATCTCATATCCTCATACTCACCCTAGAGGAAAACATAACACTCCCATGGTTCATATCGTAAAACCAAAACTACATTCATTCCTTAATTTTTATGAATTTTAAGTAACACCCATAACCTTCCATAACATTATTATTCAAAACTTAGTCCATCTTAAAAACATCTAAGTAAACCTTACCTCCACACATTCAAATGGGTTTATCACATCTCCTTGACTTCCAAAAATATAAGCAATACTAATAGTAGAAAAGAATACTTAGAGTCGACAAGACACAAAATCATAGTCAAATTTTATATTGTTATCCCTCAAAATACTTCAATAAACATGGGGGTGTCTCTAAATCAAAGCCTAAATAGAGTGGAAGTTTGCTTAAGGGTAAGTTCTTCAGAGTCTAAAAAGAAAAACACGACACTTTGCCAGACCAGGAATACCAAAGTGCAGATTTTCGATCAACTTCGGAGAATAAACTGATTTAACTCAAGTATTTCTAGCATGTGTAACCTATATGGTTGGAAAGGTGTATGAGTTAGGCTTCTAACAAAAAAAATGGTGCACAATTTGGACTTCCCAATAAGGAGTTATGATCAATTTCGTGAAAGGTAGTCTGCTTGACTGATGTTTCTACCATACTTGTCCAACTTGAGTTTAGATGTCTTTTGTCACAATTCCTATTTCATACCCATCTCCAATATAGATAATATAACTTGCATAAAGATCCATGTCTAGCATCATTTACGAATCAAAATCCAAATTACCATCCGTCCAAATGACCTGATACCAAACTAGCATACCCATTCATGTCTAATGCAACCAAGTCTATAATTAATTTTTGCTCCCCAATTAGAAACACACAACCTCTACACCTCTTTCTAGTATCCAACAGTTCTCCCGTGGGCATTTCAATACTCAAGGCAAGTTCTAGATTCTCAAGTTCTAATTCTAAGTTAATAGCATATGTAGTGCATAGGAAGGAATGAGTAGCACTAAGATCAAATAAAATACGTGCCCCAGAGTCATAGAGAAGAACAATACCTTCCACAACTTCATTGGTAACGTTCTCCTTTGGTTGGGTCAAAGCAAAAATTCTTCCTTGATTAGTATCGTCAGCGACTATAGCTCCTAACGGTCTTTGCTGTAGTGGCTTTTGTAGTGGTGGTTTGGGTGCATTTACTTATCCTGCTGTTTGATTGGTCCTTTTTGGAAACGACGGGCATCTATTTGTTATATAACCGTAACCTCCACATGGGAAGCATTGACGTGGATCAGTTTCTGTTCTATTCCGAGTAACCCATCTCCTTGAACTGTCTGAAGTCTCTGTCCAACCCCTAGATTTAGGCAACGGTATGGTGTCGTTCCTCGCACTCCACTGCTGCTAGCACTAGTCTTGATCGGACCTCCCCTCGCGGATTTCTGTTGTCGCTGGTTGTTGTTTCTATTTTGGTGGCGTACCAATGTGATTAGCACTCTAATTCATAAATAGATACCATAGATGGCATCGTGAAGTGGTGGTGGTGGGTTTGCTCGACCACCACGACCGCAACAACGTCCTCGTCTACCGTCCATCCTGCATATCAAATTACAATTTAGTTAAATTGATGTGCTAGACATCCTAACTATCACTTAATTCAAAGCATACGGCTTTTCTAAGGGTTAGGTCGACAATTCATTCGACCTAATCCTTCCTCTCTATAATTAATCCATAACCTACAGCTCCCACGTAAGACCTAAAGTCTAGGCTCTGATACCAAATTTGTAACATCCCAAAATATCCTTTGGACGACATTACTATCTAAAATCATTCACATCATGAGAGTAACTAATACAATTCATAAGTAAATAAAATTTCATTCATTATCCACAATATATCCAACTTCATCCAAAAGAATATGCCCAACTATGGCAATTACCTCCCAAAAGCAACTATTGTCTTGTAGTGAAATAACAAAACATTAAACTTCACATTGTCTCAAAAGAAATTTCCTAGTCTAGAACAAAAGAGAATATGACTATACACTTCCACTATGGGATCCATGTTCCCAACTATCGAAGCCTCCCAATGTATCAGCTCTTCACTTACGAGCTCCTCCTGTAGACCATAATCTGAAAAATATACTATTTGTAGGGGGTGAGCACTAAGCTCTGTAGGAACATTCTCCCAAACCGAACAAGGTTTAGAAACATATAAAACAGTTCGGTCTCACTTTCCAAAATATCTAATATAACTTTAAAATAAAACAGTGACATTTAAACAGATCTCAAGTTAACGCAACAACAATAAATTAAATGAAGAGTAAAACCAAGTTACAAATAATAAGTCATTTCCAATGACAAACCATTTTCAACAAGTTCTAGTGAAATCCCTCCCATACTTCCAACAAATTCTTGTAGAAACCATTTACCATTAGCTACAATCAATCATTTTCAACAATGAACCATAACCCATCAACTATAACATAACTCCCAATGTATCTCAAGTATGAAGTAAGATATCACATGGATACACACATTGCGAATATCCTGGCCCACACACACACACCCAAATCCTCGTAAGGATATCCAACTTTGGGAAGGGCGTATACCAACACAATGGCAGTGATGAATTCAACCCAGGATGTAGTATACTAACTCTTCTCCTTGGCACCCGTGAGCCAATAGTGGTTTGGTCTTCACAAAGTACCAACCCCACCACGAATGGTAGGAAAAATTCAATCCCGCACGAAGTAAGAAACGCATCTATCCACTCTACAATACCCGATCAACGGCCACCCATGGTCATTCAAACATCCATAAGAGATACAATTTCTAACAAGTATCTCAATTTCCCAAGGACATATAAAATCCACAAATTTCACATATAGTATCTCAATAGAACTATGGAAGAAAAATGCAAGATATCATCATAAATACCATTTTGTTGTTTAATATCAAACACTAGAGTTTTGAAATCAAGAACAAATAAAAAATCAAGAGAAAAATTTATTTGAAAACGAATTTAATGGTCACCTAACCATAATATTGTTTAAAACATGGCAATAATTACAAGAATTTTAAGGAATAATGTTTTCATAGCATATATATAAGATTTAGAGACAAAAGAATACATATAAGTAAACCCTAGCCTCAATGTAACAAAATAGGAAGAAACCCCTACCTTGTAATCAAGAATTCCAAACAAAAGTCCATGCTCTAAAGACTCTCGTTCTCCCTTTTCTTCTTCCTTTTATCTTCTCCTAAGATTCTAAGAGGTTTATGGTGAGAGTGGAATGGAAGAATGGGACAAATGAGGCTTAAAATGGTGTTTTAAAATACAAAAATTGTGAATTTTTACTATTTTGACAAACTTTAACTAAAACCTACTGGTACGCATACCGGTACACTAAGCCTACTGGAGTTTTGCGTACCGGTACACTTTTTCTGCTCTAGACTAGTCTTCTTAGAATTTGCATAAATTTTGATCTAACTGTCTGATTGAGTTGTAAGTTTGACAAAATACATAAGACATCTAAATCTAGTACTTTCATGGTTTGCACTTCTTCAAATTTGAAGTAGATCATGGTCAAAAAGAAGGAAAACCGAGGCACTGCAATCTAATGGTGTGGGTGCTGGTGCCTTTGTTACCAAGCACCAAAATCTTCTTGATTTTCTTACTTTTAGGCCTCAAAATCCTCATGTAAGGTGTACATGTCTTCCCCACACATATATACTTAGTTGCAAGGTTCCAAAATGCATGAGTTTGACCATAATTACCCGCAACATCAAAATTCGACATTATTCATAATTTTTGGCTAACTCTAAGCGCTTAAATGCAAAAATTGAGTTGAAATGCATGTAATGAGGCCGTTAGATATGAAATATTATGCGCTCATCACATATATTAGCATTTCAAAAATAATTACCTTATATATATTAAAATATGAGTGTGGAGGCTTAAAAAAAAGTGTCTTTTGTTCTTTATACTTAAAATGATTTATACCTCCCTTAAATGATGGATGGTTTTTTCTTTTAATGTTTAGTACTTTGTATTAATTATGTATAATTTAGATTATGCTCATGGTTATGCAAGTATTGATCTAGGTTTTCATGTTTATTTTCATTCCATTTATGTTATTTTATGTACATTAATAAATAGTGCAATGACTTACTAAGAGGGGTATTATGAGAGAATGGGAGATTGAATATAGACAGGTTAAGTCTTACCATATTCAATGGTTTTGATTCTAAGCATAATCAAGAGCTCTGTACTTCATTATATCATAAACCTTCCGATCAAGTACCGAAGTAAACTCTCAAATGGTTATTTATGTGTTCGAGTTTTATTAAAGTAATTAATTGTTGTATGGTGAATAGACCTTCCGGTAAACCTAACAATTATTGTATTATGGTTTAGTATATAAATACCTTCCAATTAACTTACCGTTTACATGGGAGTTAATTGTGGTATTGTGGCACTTTCATAATCTCAAGCAATGGCACACATTTCTCAATCCCCAAACTAAAGAGCTCACCTTTATTGCAAGTAAATAGTGTTTTTAAGCATTCTATTTTTCAATCACCAAGCATACACCACAATCCACTATTTCACAATCTTTTCTCTAGGTTTCATTCACCTTTTTTTATTTAAAGTTTTACAAATAACTCACTGAAGAATCGACCTAAGACTCTACCGAGATATATTATAATTTGACCACTTATACTTGGGCATGTATGATAAAGATAGCACATAGTGTCTCAAATCTCATAAATATTTTTCCCTACACATCAAATTTCTTAGATATGCATGCAACTTTAATAGATTACCTCATTTTTCAAACTATTTTCCAAATAATATGTTTAACCACTTAAACATCTCTTGCTATTCATTTCATCTTTTCCGAACTAAATTTCATTTTCAAAATCCATAACCACATATATGCAAACCACTTGATCTAAGAGTTCGTATCTCGCTCAATTTATTGTTTGAAAAACTTTAAGTTTAAACTGTAATACCCCATTCCATTTTGGCAAGAAACTAGTTAGAAAATATTATCTTCTAATGAATAAAAAAATTTTAGAATAGTCTAGAAGAATCTAGAATATTGGAGAAGTTTCTAGAACAATCTAGAATAGTGTAGAAGAATCTAGAATGTTGGAGAAGTTTGTAGAAAGTTCAAGAATAACCTAGAATAATCTAGAAGAATCTAGATGTTGAAGAAGCTTCTAGAATAATTCAAAAAGTTCTAGAACAATCTAGAGAAGTCTAGAATGTTTTAGAAGGTTCTAGAGAGATTTCGAATGTCCCAAAAAATTTCAAAAAGACTTAGAAGGTTGGAGAAGACTTTAGAATATTATAGATGAATCTAGATACTTGTGAAATTTTTATGTGCAAAATAAGCTTGAAACCTAGAAGGATCTAGGAGAGGAGAGATCGTAGAATATTCTAGGAAATGCCCCCTAACAAAGTCACATGTCAATATTTTTTAGAATAATCCTAGGAGGCCTATAAATAGAGCATTTGGGGATTGGATTAAGTATACAAGTGCACTTTCAAGAAAGAATAGAGAGTAAAACAGAGAAGAAGGAAGGAAGAGCATCTTATCAAAGGAGAAAGAAAATTGTGAAAGAAAGAGGAAAAACATCAAGCAACATACCATTGGACTTGAGGTGAGTGGTTTGGTATGCTAGGTATTTTCAAAAAATTTCGTAACCCTAAACATTTTAAAAATGATACATCATATTTATTCATTACTACTTTTACCAAATATTTTTCTAAGTGTCTAAATACTTGTGGCATACGATAAATTCTTTTATGAAGTATTGTGACTCAATCACTTGTTTATATGGTGAGACTGTGATAGTAAATGGGACCATGATTAAAAGTCCTGGAATATTATTCTTTTGTATGCAAGTGACCCTGGCCACTAGGGAACAGACCCAGGGGAGGCTGTGGTGACCCTAGTGCTCAACGGTTGAAGGAACAGTGTCTGGTGCGTCATGGTGACCTTCACCGGATCGTCTTATGCAACAGACACGGGAGAGGCTGTGGTGACCCTAAGTACGATGTTGGATCCAACCTTGAGATCTTTTGGTATTTGATATTGGTTCCCATTGATTATTGAATATTGTACAGTCTCCACCATTATGATATGATTCACCATTTTGGTATAATTTCTTATTGAAATTCGATTGTGTTATTCTTGAAAAAATTGGTTATCTTGACGACGTTATTTTTTCAAACCTTTGATTTACATGTTGTATGCCAAATATGTTTTTCAACCACTCTAAATATGCATGCCTTTCCATTCACTGGGCTTTTTAGCTCATGCTTTCAAAATAAAATTTTTTTAGGATTGGAGTGTCAATAGTGGACTCAGGAAATTGATTGGGGACTAATAGTGTTGTGACATCCGTAGCATATATCGTACAGTCATCTTTACTTGCTTGGATAATTGGGGCAAATAGGTTTAGGTGTGTTGACTTTGACATATTGACATGAGATCAATTTAGTGCTAATGTTGTTTTTCATTCCTATATTATTAGTTTAGTTGTTAGGCTTACGTGTTCCATAGGTTATCGATCTATGGTTCGCGGTCGGTCATGCCCTTGGAGTTGGGGTGTGACAATAATGGTATCAGAGCTTAGGTTGCGATACACATATTGGCATTTATAGCTGTGTCATTTTTATAGAGGAGGTTAAGGTTCCTAAAGTCCTTTTGGACATATAAGTGGGAAAAAGTATACTTGAGGGTGTGGAGTGAAGATGTTACGAGATAATATGTTTATTGGAGTGTTAAGGAGGAGCATTGGTACTGGCATCCAATAGAGTCTTTTCTCCTAAGTACCAATGCAACAAAGTGCACTAGTTCCTTATGATGATGTTTTAGAGAAAAAAAGGTTTTGGGATGATTCTTGAGTTTCCAACTTTGACCTTGTAGGTTAGAGTACTAGTTTATATTATAAGGGAGCCACCTTCTAGTATAATGATTCACTAAAGTTGAGATTGGTAGATTGCTTAAAGGAACAATTGGTGATGGTTGATCATGCTTACTTTTGTGGACCTTAGACGATACATATGGTGATTTTGAGGTCAAGATAACATTATGGTTTTAATAGAGTATGTTGTGGGACGAAACAAGAAAGGGGGTGACCTTATGTAGGTAGATTTTTTAAGTAAACAAATTGGGAGTTACTAGTTCATTTTAATGGTTATTCTTATATTTGGGAAAAAATTGATTTTGTGGTTGGGTATCTATTATGCAATCTATTGTGTTTGGAAGTGTCGGATATTTTCACGTAAAAATATTTATTAGTCTCATTTAGTGTTTGATGTAAGTACTTCACAGGGGAGGGCTAACTAGATCACGATTTTTGTAGAATACCAAAACTTTAGAATTTATTTTCATGGCCATTGGAATAGAATAATGACTTGTAGAGTTGTAAAAGTTGGTAATCCAAAAGGTTGAGAATAGTTGCATATGATATGGTCGATGGTGATTATCCAAAGGACGTAGGTTAGTAAATAGTTGAAGTAGTGAAAGGTGATAATCCCAAATAGAGTAAGACAATTATAGAGAAAATGTGAGAATACAAATGTTGAAGGATAGTAATAGATGCAGAGGTAAAGGGAGATAATCTAAATTATTTAGGACAATGATTGATAAAGTGATGATAATCCAAATGCTGGAAGATAGTGACAGATGATATAAATGATGGTGATACTCGACTTTTAAAAATTTTGTTGGATTTATTGGAGTTTTTCTTATGGTTAAGAAAGTGACTAAACTATTGAAGATAATACCTTTAGTAACTATCCTTAGATTTCATTGAAGTCACTATGAAGACTAGACTATTCAATCAAATGATGATTTGTGGCAGTGCAGCATCATTTAGGATAACATGATTGGTAAAAATTTTCAATATCTAGAGTGTTATCTTGAAGGATGTGGTGCTAGACATAAATTTAGGAATAAGTCATTTGGATGATATTGAGTAATGTGTATTAAATTAGTAAAATTGATCAAAAGTTTGTATCGTAATCCCTTGCATTTGAAAATTCACCTATTGATATGAGATCAAGAGGATTGTTTTAGTCAATTGTTGAAGTTGAATTGTTAGAACTTTGGGTACTTGGGCTAAGTATGGGATTAACGGTGGGTCTTTGACCATTAGAGTAATTCTTTATTTGGTTAATAAGTTTTGTTGATTCTGACTCATTACAAATGAATGAGTTCTTTATGGTGAGCTTGGAATGCATAAGAGATAACTTTGCGGAGTTGTTCTTGATTCGTGACGAAGAATGGTAGCAAGGTGAAAAATAGGATTTTCTTTTGGATAACATTTACTATCAAGATAGGTGTGAAGAGAAAAATCATATTTGATTGATATAAAGAAGAATCAAGTCTAGAGGTATTCAATTTAGTCTTATTCATGGAGACTTATCGGTATAACTTAAGGACGTGATGTTTGACTTGATTGAGGAGTTTGGTTAATTCTCTTCATTTACTAATTTGAGTGGAAATTTTTGTAAGGTCGGGTTTTCACTCTACGAAGATTACTTTTAGATTTTCTTTTAATTCTTGAAGACGAGTTGTAGTAAGATGTCACAAGGAGTTTCACTTCGGGAAGATTTATTGAGATTAAGCTATCTTATAGTTAGGCATTTATAGAAAATTTGATAGTTATGAAGTAAAAAAGTAACAATATGGATTATTTCCATAGGATTGGTGAATGAATTTAAATATGTGGATGAAAAGTCTGATTTGTTCATGAGTTTTTGTTGTATCAAACATCAGTGAAGTCGTAGTCTTGATTAATAGCAAGTTAGCACAATATAGTTTTTTATCAGGTGTTAGTGAAGAAAGTCATACTTATGAATAAAATACGAAAACTTAGAATTTTTTAATGTTATTATTGGAGTACCGAGAAATCAAAAGCTTTAAGATACGTTGTTCTATCTTAAATTGATGGTTTTGGGGGTACATTTCAAAAAGTGATATTTAAGGGTAAAATAGTGATTTAGTGGCCGATCATAGATTATCAAATGGCTAGAGAATTTTGAGACTATTGAAATTTTATTTCAGAGAGATTCATAGTAATTAGAGGAAAATAATACGTTGATTCTTACTAGTATAAAATGAATATCATTTTCTTTTAGAAATATTTGAGTGATTATGATAGGTATTAAATTATCATATTATAGAAGAACTTCTTAATTGGTTGGGACATAAGGTTTGAATAGACAAGCAATGGAGCAAACTTTAGAGTCTATATTGTAATTGGTTTTCTTTAGAGATTAATATATTGATTTGACCTAATGATTTGATTAATGTAATCAATATTTGGATCCTCTGAGATAACTATGGTAACTTAGGATGATATTGGTGATTTTGGTTATTTTTTTCTGAATTCTTAGCTCTGTAAAAGGAACAAGTCTTGTGGTAATGTCAAATGTTAGGGTGGAGGTTCTGAGTCTCTAGAGTTGTTCTTTTAAACCCACTTCCAGTAATGATGATTAATCAATCAATCAATTCCGAGGAAACAAATATTAAATTAGCTCACATAGCTACAATTGCATAAATATTAATATTTTGATAGCGTGCACATCAAAAGTTGTGAAGCTGGACTACTTAATTTCAGTAAGAGGAGAAAAGATATTATGAATTTTGAAGAATAAAGTATTATTAAGGAAGAGAGATTTTGGGTATGACTGATCATTATGGAAGTTGTCTGCAAAGAGAGATGGGTTAAGTTTTATACATAAATGAGTTAGTAAAGGATGAGAACAACTTTAATGGGAGACAATCGAAGAAAAAGATATATAAGATAGTAGATGCTGGTGGTTTTAGGTTCGCAACTTGTAATGGTTAATTATCAATTTCTTCTTCTTCATCAGATAAGTTTGTTTTTTAGGTGCACAAGAATTATTAGGCTACTCATGGATGAGTTTGATGTGCGAGGCTTAGGGTAGACAATAAAATAATTGATTGGAAGCCATGAGTTATTCTATGATATGACGGGGTGCTTGAGAAAGATAATATTCTAAAGGTAATAAGTGGGGACTAGTAACACTATCATGAGAGTTTGAGAAAGAGAGAATATAAAAATGATTAAGAACAAAATTGTGAACCTTAGTTCTAGACATCTTGGACATGTAATGTTGCTTCCAAAAGGTGTTATCATTAACGAGGTCGAATCCATTCTACTTTGGATTCCCAGAGGTTGCCTTGGGTTATGGAGTAACCGTTTAACCTCGGAAACTACTCATGCCTTAATTCTTTAATCTGTGAAATTTGAAATGGGCACTACTTTTAATTAAGTTTTTGTTCTATAATGTCAATCTAAAGAGCTTGACAGCTTATAGAAATCAACGATGAAACTTGACAAGATCATAGAACGGGATGATTTTGCTTTGAGTTTTTATCGACTAGTTAAGGAATGAGAAGTGATAATAATTTGGTTATTGAATTTTACAATGCCTTGAGAGGTTATTCAATTTAAAGAAAGGTCAAGTCTAGTAGCATTAGACGCTTCAAAGTCCTAAATAGAGTTGGTGTGGCAGTCTATTGAGAGGCTTTATCACCTCGACTTGTTGCGAGTGTAACATATTCTATGTGTCTACGTTAAGTAAGAATATTTCTAGCTCATTGCATGTGATTTACAATGAACCAATCTATGTTCATAGTGGCTTGACCTAGGAGCAGCAACAATACAGGCTCTAGACAAAAGGCATATCAATTGGTTAACTAGTTACACAGAATTATGAAGTTGAGGCCATTTTTTTGCAAATGGGCAAATGCATCAGGAATACTAGCATAATTTTGAGGACAAAATTATTTTAAGGGGGAAGAAATGTAATACCTCGTTCTATTTTGGCAAGGAACTAGTTAGAAAATATTATTTTGGAATGAATAAGAAAAATTTTTAAGATAAATTTAGAATAGTCTAGAAGAATCTAGAATATTAGAGAAGTTTCTAGAACAATCTAGAATAGTGTAGAAGAATCTAGAATGTTGGAGAAGTTTGTAGAAAGTTCAAGAATAACCAAGAACAATCTAGAAAAATCTAAATGTTGAAAAAGTTTCTAGAATAATTCAGAAAGTTCTAGAACAATCTAGAAAAGTCTAGAATATTTTAGAAGGTTCTAGGAAATACTAGAAGGTTTTAGAGAGATTTAGAATGTCCCAGAAAATTTTGGAAAGACTTAGAATGTTAGAGAAGACTTTAGAATATTATAGATGAATCTAGATACTTGTGGAATTGTAATGTGCAAAATAAGCTTGAAACCTAGAAGGATCTAGGAGAGGAGAGATGGTAAAATATTCTAGGGAATGTCCCTTAACAAAGTCACATGTCAATATTTTCTAGAATAATCCTAGGAGGCCTATAAATAGAGCCTTTGGGGATTGGATTAAGTATACAAGTGCACTTTCAAGAAAGAATAGAGAGTAAAAGAGAGAAGAAGGAAGGAAGAGTATCTTATCAAAGGAGAAAGGAAACTGTGAAAGAAAGAGGAAAGGCATCAAACAACATACAATTGGACTTAAGGCGAGTGGTATGGCATGCTATGTATTTTCAAAAAAATTCGTAACCATAAACATTTTTAAAATGATACATCATGTTTATTCATTACTACATTTACCAAATATTTTTCTAAGTGTCTAAATACTTGTGGCATACGATGAATTCTTTTATGAAGTATTGTGACGCAATCACTTGTTTATATGGTGAGACTGTGATAATGAATTACCATGATTAAAAGTCCAAAAAAATTATTCTTCTGTGTGCAAGTGATCCTGGCCACTAGGGAACATACCCGGGGAGGCTGTAATGACTCTAGTGCTTAATGGTTGAAGGAACAGTGTCTGGTGCATCCTGGTGACCTTCACCAGATCGTCTTAGGAAACAGACCTGGGAGAGGCTGTGGTGACCCTAAGTACGATGTTAGATCCAACCTTGAGATCTTTTGGTATTTGATATTGCTTCCCATCAATTATTGGATATCGTACAGTCTCCACCATTATGATATGATTCACCATTTTGTTATGATTTCTTGTTGAAATCCGATTGTGTTATTTTTAAGAAAATTGGTTATCTTGACGAAGTTATTTTTCCAAACCTTATTTTACATGTCGTATGCCAAATATGTTTTTCAACCACTCTAAATATGCATGCATTTCCATTCACTAGGCTTTTTAGCTCATGCTTTCAAAATAAATTTTTTTTCAGGATTGGAGTTTCAATAGCGGACTCAGGGAATTGATTGGGGACTAATAGTGTTGTGACCTCCGTAGCATATATCGTATAGCCATCTTTACTTGCTTGGATAATTGGGGCAAACAGATTTAGGTATGTTGACTTTGACATATTGACATGAGATCAATTTAGTGCTAATGTTGTTTTTCACTCCTATATTATTAGTTTAGTTGTTAGGCTTACGTGTTCCATAGGTTATCGATCTATGGTTCGCGGTCGGTCATGCCCTTGAAGTTAGGGTGTGACATAAACGAACTAAAAACCAAGACTTTATGTCACGATAAAGGAACATAGCAAGATAATAAATTATCTTCTTTTTTCTTTCTATTTACTTACTCTGTCAAAGATAACCTCCTTTGAAGTTAAAACATTGAAGTTATTTTCCTACTCATTACAATATTGTTTAGAGAATAAATATTCAATTGTAGACACCACCTTAACCCAATCATGATTAGTCTGTACTAACATAAAAATTCACCAACATATCTAAAGTTGTTAAGAGTTTTTACTTGCCACACAGAGCACGTATTAGTCACAATTTTACAAATCTCCTATAATCAACAATACCTTACCTTACCATAGCACATTAATTACTACAACCATGTAACTATATGTGTTTCCAATTATCATTCAATAATTCAAATGTATTGCATTTTCATTCAAACTTTTACATTAACAACTCTCAAATTACCCTTTATTTATTTTACAAATCATCGCCCTTTTAAACATTAGCCACTTCATCCCTTTATCGTAAAAAAGAATGTAAGAATATTCTATCTTTATTCGATCTAATTTGATTGTAACATCTACAGTGTTATAGTGCTACAAATCAATATTAATAATTACACGTATACAAAATATTAGTATCCTAATGTTTAACTTCCTCTACCATATTTAAACCCTAAATTGTCCACTGCTGACTAAACTCATATGTCTAGAAAATCTATCAAACCTAACATCTGATACCAAAATGTCACACCCCGACGTGGAGATAGAACATTATGTACAAATCCAGAAGAGTGAATGCCACTCTCAAACACACACCTATACCCTTTTCATATAAATTTTCATTTAAAAAAATAATAATTAAAATTGATAAGTTACAACATCATAATTTTACTCCCTTTATATCCCGAAAATTCTTTTACATGAAGTAATACATTTATAAATGAATTTTAGTACAATGTATAGCTCCCTAATTACAAGACTCAATAACCAAACAAAATGTCCTCACAAGACACGGGAAACCCACTTCTCTCTTTTACTACCTAGACTCAGTAGACATCTCCTTTCTCTTTGTTTACCTGAAAAACATACACTAAGGGGGGGTGAGCACACACCCTCAGTGAGTGTATATAAACAATCAACGACAATAACAAATAGTAGATAATGCATAAACAATTATTATCTTCTCAATCGACTAAACCACAATTTAAATAGTTAGATATAAGCTTCTTTGACTCTTTAGCAATCTTACAATACGTTATTACCAGCTAGCATCACATTAGAGTTAGATCAATACTTGTCACTCAACCGATGATACCTCGCAGATCAAATCCGCCACACATACTATATCCGCCAAAGAGGCTACATATCTATCATTTTGACAATATAGGCCCCACCAATCATATAACTATTATTAATGTAGTATTTGGCAATAAAACACGACACTCAAAAGTCTCTTTTCACTTGGAGAGAACTTTTGTGCACACACATTGTCATTCCACACAAACGTTTTCCCCATTTTAAGCATCGAACCCGAGGGAGAGTGACACCACCTACACATATAAGCCATATACACATGACCGGGTGATGTTCGAAGATTAGGGTGAATGCAATCAAGCAATGACTGTTGAGCTGCTATTTTAATTTGTCTATATCTATACTACTAATAAAATTAATCTATAACTAAGCTACTAATAGACTAACCCAAAAAAAATTTGATCTCCTAATGTATCCTTTAAATAATTACATAATGTCAATTTTATGACTAGGCCAATAATATAACGTTATTTTATCCTTTTTACACCTTAGAATATTAGGCATCCTCCAACTAAATATTCTAATGGCGTCTAATAAATATTCTAATTGAATCCTCCTTTTTAAGACCTTAGGCACCCTTTTGGTTTCGGTGATTAAAGACCTCTCTCTCTCTCTCTCTCTCTCTCTCTCTCTCTGTGTGTGTGTGCTTAGCAAAATAGAAAGTTACTTTAATGAATTTGGCTTTTACAATTTGCTAAATGAATCTCCCGTCGTTCAGTTGATTGTCCAATCTTTATCAACTTTTTTATTGCTTATATTTCTATTAGGTGACTCTTGAATCAATACATGAGTATACTTTTGCATGTGTTTTAGATATTAGCAAATATCTTTGTATTGAATCTTGAGTATCACATTCAATTTAGAGAATTTTCAAGCTTTATATTTTCTTTAAAAAGTATGTAGTCGTGTGTGAATTTCAAGAATTGTTATAGATATTGATTGATAGCACAAGGTTTCCCTTCTATAAAGCATTAACATAATATGTCTCTGCCAATTTTCATATATTGGGCTTTGGATATAATTTTCACTTGTGTCATGTCTATCTCTGTTGTTACTAGGTTCTCTAATTGTTGATATTATGGCTTAATTGTTTGGTTCTTATTACTTTTTGTGTCAATTTTCAAAATTTAAAAAAAATAGCTTTGCAGAAATTTTTCTTCAAATGATTATTCTTGAAACTTTCGAAAGGAAAGAAAGGGCTTCTATATTTATGCTCTATATGTATTTTAAATTTTAAATAGCGACTAATATTGGCACTGGGATAAGTAAGTTACTAACCTTGTATTTCAGATTGCTCTTGAGAGGATGGTCCTGATAAGAGCGCTTACAAAAAAAGGGAAGATAGTGCATCATCAAATTTAAAAAAGAAAAAGGAGTGTATGAAAAATAATTTCTTCGATAAGTTTGTAAAATCCAGGTAAATTTAAACTTTTTCTTAAAAATGGCAGAATGGTAATTTGTCACTATAATGCGTATTTAAAATACTCATGTTCTATATCTCGAATGACAAACCAGACTTCGTCGTTGGATTCGTATCGCGAAATCTAGTGGTCTTGTCGAATTTCGTCAAATTCTAAGATAGTCAGATTTTTACACGTCGTTCGAGGTGACTAGGTGGCAACTGACCTCACAAAGGTCCCCACAAATAAATTTTTTAAAAATTCCTTAGAATTGGATTAAATTTCAAATAAAATTATTTTAAACTAAAACCGGGATGTAATGAATCGTTTCGGGACGAAAACGAAACCGAACAAGCGGGAGACACGTGGTGTCACTGGGGCCAAGTATTAAAATTATAAATAGGGGTAATTATTTGATATTTCAATAGAAATATCTTCTAAAATTCTGCAAAAAATGTGTGGGAGAGAAAGAGGGAGAAAAGAGAGAAATCCAATAATTCTTTCGCCGATTCACGGAGTTCCGTTGCTCGGATAGACTCGGACAAAGAGTTAAAGTCAATCACCGTGATAAGGGCTACATAACCACACCAAGAACGAGTGATTTCACCAAAGATCCAAGAGGAGACTTTGGGAAAATCAAAGGTTTTGGAAGTTTTGGAGGTACTCTTGAGGCTTCCTACCATTTCTACTACGCTCCCAGAAGTAGGGTTCTTCCTACTTTGGTTTTATTCCTAACTTTTGGGCTTATTTAAGGGGGTTGTTATGTGGCTATTTAGGGACTATTTTTTTGTTGTTTAGGGGCTAAAATTATGGGTTATTAAGGGGCTGAAATTGTGGTTGATTTTAGTTGAGATTGTAGACTGTTTTGGACTGATTTTATGGACTATTTTGGACTGATTGTATGGATCATTTTGGACTGAGTTTATGGACTTTTTTGGACTGATTTTATGGACTATTATGTGGCTGAAATATGGACTGAAATATAGACTGTTATGTGGTTGAAATATGGACTGTTATGTTGCTAAAAAATGGACTTAAATAGGGACTATTTTAGGGGCTATTTTATGGCCTGATTTGGGGCTGTTTTGTGATCATATTATGTGTTTACATTATGCCTTGAGAATTAAGTGTGTTATTACTTGATTATGTCGTAACATGCTTAGAGAATTGTGTTGAATAAATATTGTTATATGTGTGTTAATATATTGACATTGTGATGAGTTTTTGAAGGTTATATGCATATGATATAATTGTCCATGATACATGATGAAATGTGTGATTTAAGTTATCCGTGTGACATTCATTAAAAATGAGACATGACATTAACATGCAATGGCACATTACATTGCATATGCATGGGGACATCGTATTCCATGGGTGTGAGTGCATGGTTGTATGCAAACACCACATTTGGTGATTAAAAAGTGGGCTCGAAACCGTTGGACCAAGGTTCAACAGAGTCGCACAGTCACATGACAAGGAAAACTTATGTCGAGTGTAGCAAGAAGGGCTAGACACTCCCTCGAGTGAAAAACCCGGTTACTGGTTCATACACTCCGACGCTGAAAGTCCAAAAAGTGCAGATAGGCTTGCGGAGCCGATGGTGTGATTCCAAAATTCGCTACCCATAAAGACACATGGTTTTGTTTATGAAATGATCATTCAAGGTGTAACATCCAACAAGTTTTGGTTTATAAATACATGACTTTTATTTCAAAGTGACCATTGGGTGTAATTCATAAATGACGGATTTTATTACACATTGGCATTGCATTATATGGTGGGAGTTGGTGAAGACTCGAGTTATGATGCATGAGTGAGTTTCATCACATTTCACAGCATGGCATGGTAGAATTCTAACCTAGAATTGTATATTCTTACTTTAAATGTTGATGTGAACGTTGATGTGAATATGAATTGTTGAATGTCAACATTGCACGTGCACTTAGGTGGGGAGTAGCCTCTGTAGGAATTACTCTACTAGGCGTGGTTCACCCTATACGAGAAAATATTTTAGGTGCGGGACATACGCCGGTGAACGGCTTTAATTCAGGGCCGCAAGTGTGAAGAAAGCCAACTTGTGGCTTTTATAATTCCTTTTTGTAAAACTTTTAGGGCAAACTAATTTTAGCATATAATTTTATGTAAGAGAGTTGTAATTGAACTCATATGGACTGATTTTAATATGATCTTCCATGTTTTATATGAGTATGGATAAATGGACCTGGTGTGGTCAATGTTTACTCATAAATGAACCCGGTGCGGTCATTGTGTTATATTGGGTCTCAGATGGGTCATATGAATGTATATTGCACAGGTTATTTTTTGGATAAAGTTCCTTGTACAAAGGAGACTCTGCCCAATTTTTATTAAATTAAGGACCCCGATAAATGGGACATAACGACGTGATATAGAGTTACTCGGTATTCACGGTTATTTCTCGGGTTGATGGGTAATCAACGGACTCCCGAATTTTGGGGAGTGACAAAGTTATTTCAAAGTTGTGCTTACAAGGTTAGATTCCAACATAGCATAAGTGTACAATTTCCTGTTTGCTCTTTCCTATGGTTCATTTTATCATTCTTTTACCCTTACTTGATGGATAATGCTTTGGGTGGAACCTAGCAGCTCAAATTCTATATGTATGCTTTGAAACATACATGATTAGAGCATAATAATGGATCTGACTACCAACTGTGATATTGTAAAAACTCGGGTAAATTTGAACTTTTATGAATAAAGGGCAAAATAGTAAATTGTCACCATGGTTCGGGTTGGAAACCTAAATTTTTCTAGAGCTCAAATGACGAAACGGACCTCACTGTTGGATTCGTCTCACGAGTTAATTTTCATCAAATTCTGAGATTGTGCAATTTTTACGCGTTTTACGAGGCGGTCGAACCCCGGGAGACCCAAATATGAAAATATTAATAAAATTATGAATTCTGAAAAAAAAATCAAGAACAATTTAAAATAAATATATTTTAAACTTGAACTGGGGCGAAATTTAATCGTTTGGGATGAAAACGGATCCAGAATTAAAAGGGACGTGTGGCCAATTGTGGGCCAAGTATTCTAAAAATATAAATAGGGGAGAAAATCAGATTTTCTCCCCATTCTTCAGCGGATACCCAGCCGATAAAGAGGAGAGAGAAGCTCAAGGTTTTTTTCACCTTCTCTCTAAGATCTACGAAAATTGAGGGCTAGGATCCGTTCGGGCCAAGAGGAAAAGTTGTTCCGCTCGACGAGGGCTACGCTCCCATACCAAAAAAGAGGGTTTTCACTGAAGAACAAAGAACATAATTTTTGGAAGGGAGGCATTTGGGTTAGAAGCGGGTTCCTGGAGCTTCCCACGGTCGTTTCTTACGCTTCAAGAAGTAGGGGTTTCTCCTACTTAGGTCTATTCGCAACTTTAAATGTTATATTGAAATGGGTAGGTTAATATATTTATATATATATATGACTTGCCTATAGAAGTGATTTTGGGTGAAATGGGTATTGAAGTAAGTAGAATATATTCTATCTTGAAATTGGTGTGTAGAAATTACCTAATGTGATTTCTTGAATTATGTTAATTATGGGCATGTTATGTGTTTACATTATGCCTTGATTTGGAAGTGTGTTATTACTTAATATGAGATGACATGCTTGGACTTGAGTATTGAATAAAATGTTGATAAATGCATATTGGTTTATTGACATTGTGAAGCATGGGAATTTTATGCTTTGAAATAATTTATCATGGATTATGTGAATTGGGTTTGAAATAGTTCACATGGCACTCATAGCATATTGAACATCATATTGTGGTTGCAATGAGACATTTCATTGCATATACATGGAAACATCGCGATTGAGTGGGTGTGTGTGCATGATATAGTCAACACAACACTTGGTATATGACAAGTGGGCTCGAGTAAGCTAGGTCAATGACTTGGCCGAGTCGCACAGTTTGTATGGTGTTGAGGGTCAGGGTTAACAAGAAGGGCTAGAAGATCCCTCGGGTACAAGTTCAGATGATATGAATATGCACTTCTGTTGGTATTAGTCCATAAAATGTGTCGTTGTACGCGGTACCGTTGGTGGAAGTCCATAAATTCTGTGTTGGTTGGGTGCCGCTGGTGTAAGTCCATAAATACTCACCCCATAAAAGACCCTGGATTGGTAATTTCATTTGATGTATAACATAAATGACAGAATCATACACATGGGAAGTTACATGTGTTGGAGAGCCGGGAAGGGCTCGGGATCATGGATGAAGGGAAAATGCACATTAGCAATTGCATGTGTCGAAGAGCCAGGAAGGGCTCGAGTTAGGTAGTGAGAGTGAGTCTCATCTGATTCCATAGCATTGCATTGTAAATTTTCAGCATTGATAGCATATCCATGCTTGGAATGTATGAATACTGAATTGGTTGCATATGAGCATTTCATGTGCATTTGGGTTGGGGAGTAGCCTAATTAGGAAATAATCTACTGAGCGTGGTTCACCCTTTATGGAAAAATATTTCAGTTACGGGGGTTTACGCCGGTGGATGGTTCTCACTTTGAGCCTCAAGAATGAAGAAGCCGGAATGTAGCTTATTTTCAGTAATTTGTAAACTTACGATGAATGTTTAGTTTGGCATGTAATTAAATACAATCGCATGAAAATGTTGTAATAGATCTTGCATAAACCTTGTTGGATGCCCAAATACATGTTATGTAAGAGTTGGGTTGGTTTTAGAAAGGTTTGGAATGAATTGGAAATGAAAAACATGTGAAGTAGGCAAATCTGGGCTGAACCTACCGGTAGGAACTACCAGTGGTTAACAGGTGAAATTTTGTTTTCTGGGCACGAACTATTGGTAGTGTAAAACCCGAAAAAATTTGAACTTTTTTTCGAAAAAGGATAAAATGGTAATTTGCCACTATAATGTGAAATTAAAATACGTGTTCTCTAGACCTCGTATGACACAACGGATTTCACCGTTGAATTTGTATCACGAATTCTAGTACCCAGATGAATTTCGTCGAATTGCGAGATAATCAGATGTTTTTACACGTTGTTCAAGGTGACTGGGTGACGGATGACCTCACGAAGGTCCCCAAAAATAAATATTTTAAAATTTAAGTTTGATTTGACTAAAGTACCAATAAAATTAATTTGGACTAAACATGTAATGTAATAAATCGTTTTAGGGCAAAAACGGACCCGAAAAAGAAGGGGCGTGTGACACGTTATAAGCCAAGTCTTCGAAATTATAAATAGGGACTTAATTGAGACATTTCAGTAGAAATATCTCATATTTTCAGCCTTTGGCCGGCCATAGAGAGAAGAGAGTGAAAAGAGAGAAAACAAGTAAGTTCTTCAAGATTCAATCCAAGATTCCCGGAGTTCTGTCGGTCGGAATTTGTCGAGCCAAGAGTTAAAGGTCATCTCCTCGACGAGAGCTACGTGTACGTACCAAGAAAATTGAATGGAGAAATCAAAGGTTCTTGGGCTTGGGAGGTGTTCTTGAAGCTTTCTCCCTTTGATTTACGCTACAAGAGGTAGGGTTCTTCCTACTTAGATTTATTCCTACCTTAAGGGGCTGCTTAGGGGCTGTTTTGTTGGCAAATATATGACTGTTATGAGGCTATTTTTGGGGCTGAAACATGACTGCTATGTGGCTGTTTTTATGCCTAAATTGGGGGCTGTTTAGGGGCTAAATTAAGGGTTGTTGCATGGCCTCTTTTGTGGCTGAATTGTGGGCTATTTTAGGACTGTTTAAGGGGCTGTTTTATGATTATTTTGTGCACTGTAATGCATTGAAATTCTACATTGTTATGGGCTATTTAGTGCACTGAAATTGTGCACTGTTATGGTATTGCATTTGGACTGTTTTATGGACTGATTTGGGACTACATTTTGGACCATTTTACGAACTGATTTAAGGCCATTTTACGGACTGTTTTTAGGCCATTTCATGGACCGTTTTAGGCCATTTCATGGACTATTTTAGGGCTATTTTACGGGCTGTTTTGTGCTCCAACTAGGGGTTTTTTTGTGCACTAATTAGGGACAGTTTTGTGGACTATATACGGGTTGTTATATGGGCTGGTATACGGGCTATTTTGGTGGCTTATATAGGGGCTATTTTGTGGCTTATATAAGGGCCGTTACGTGGGCTATTACATGGGTTGTTTTTTGTTACATTATGCCTTGAGAATTAAGCGTGTTATTTCTTGATTATGTAGTAACATGCTTAGGGATTGTGTTAAGTATGAAATGCCTATAGATGTGTATTAATTTATTAGCATTATGATGATCATGGAAATTGTATGTATGTGATATAATTTTCCATGGAATTGAGTTATGTGATAAATTGTGGAAATTATATGCTTAGGATATGATTTGTCATGGAATTGGATTGTTATGTGTTAAATGAGTCCCTATGGCATTCCTTACATATGGGACATGACTTTGACATGCAATGGAACATTACATTGCATTATTGCATAGTGGGCATGGTGTTGGCATCACATTCATGGGCTTTATGCATGAGTGTGTGTGTGTGGGTGCATAGTTTAATCAACACCATACTTGGTGCTTGATGGGTGGGCTCGAGAAAGTTGGATTGAACATCCGATTGAGTCACACAGTTACATGCATGAAAAAAAAACTTGTGTCAGGTATAGCAAGAAGGGGTAAATCCCCCCCCTCGGGTGCAAGACGCGGCTATTTGGTTATACACTCCCCTGTGGTGAAATTTCAAAAAAGTGTAGTATGATGTACGGAACCGGCGGTATAAAATCCAAAATCCGTTGCCCAACAAGATACAAGATTTTGTCTTATAAAAAATATTCATTCAATGAGTACCATCCAATAATGATCTGATTTATAAAATGCATGATTTTTATTCAAAGCGATCTTTGGACATATTTCCGTCGAAGACGGGTCATTACACATTGACATTGCATTGTGTTGTGGAAGTCGATGAGGACCCGGGTTAAAGGTACATGAGTGAGTCTCATATCATTTCATCGTATGACATGGTAAATTCCAATATAAAGTTGCATGCTTATACTTGGAATATTGATGTGAATATGAAATGTTGAATGTGAACATTGCATGTGCACTTTGGTAGGGAGTAGCCTCTGTAGGAAATTACTCTACTGGGTGTAATTTACCCTATACGGGATAACATTTCAGGTGGGTGAAATACACTGGCAGATGGCTCCAATTTGGACCCTCATGGTTGAAGAAAGTCGAATGTGGTTTCATTTTGTGTTAATGTAAAACACTTGATACAATTATGTTTTGGGCATGTAATCTTTTACAAATAATTGTAACAAAACTTAAATGGACTATTGTTAAAATAACCTTGCATGTTTTGATATAAGTATGGATAATTGGACCCGGTGTGGCCAATGTTTACTTATAAATGGACCCAGTGTGGTCAATGTATTATATTGGGTCTCGGATGGGTCATGTGAATATATATTGCATAGGTTGCATTTTGGGTAGAGTTCCCCGTACAAAGGAGACTCTGCCCAATTTTTTGTTAAATTATGGACCCTGGTAAATAGGGCATAATGGCGCGATATTGAGTTACTCGGTATCTTTGGGTATTCCGCGGGTTGATGAGTAATCGACTGACCACCGAGTTTTTGGGGTGTCACGGCTTGGTATCAGAGCATAGGTATACGATTAACCTAGGGCTTGATGGGCATGGGTCTAGACCATTGCATTCTATACGCATTTCATGTTATGTGCTCAAATTGCTTCATGTTATGTGTTACTTATTGTGTGAAATTTTATACATGATAGAATGCATATGGAAAAGAGTAATACTAGAATTAGAAAACATAACCTTGGGTTCGAAAAAAGGATAAACGGGGTAGTTCGAGGGTTAAACGCCTAATAGTATGTGGCACATGCTCTACTAGGGGGATAATGAGAGAATTCTCAATGTTTGTGTTTGATCCCTAACTTTGGGATAATAAATTATTGGCCTATTGCTATCTTATGTGTGTATAGATGGCAACTAGAGGAAGGGGATGTCGGGGTGGACAGAACAATAACCAACCACCATCGGCCTTTGACCAACAAGCCTTCGTGGAGGCTATTGGTGCTGCGGCTACTACTATTGCACAAGCTAGTGCTACAGCTGCTACCATTGCACAGACTGGTGCAAATAAAGGTGCAAATGTGGGTCAAGGAGGGTCAAGTAACCTCCAGAAGTTCAAAGCACACAATCCTCCAGTCTTTCTGGGAGGGGCGAATCCGATGGTGGCTGACCATTGGTTTCGGCAAGTGGATAAGGTCTTGAGGGCTATGGAGATCACCTCCGATGTCACCAAGATAACCCTGGCGACCTTTCAGCTGGAAGGAGAATCCTAACTATGGTGGGACTAGGTTAAAGACTCTAAGAACTTGGAGGCAATGACTTGGGTAGAGTTCAAGGAATTCTTCACCGGGTAAGTACCTCCCGGCGGCTGCTTGACATGCAAAGGCCAAAGAGTTTTTAGACTTGAGGCAAGGAACGATGACAGTGCTCGAATACATGGCTAAGTTCACAGAACTAGCCCGTTTTGCTGATGATTATGTGGCCACAGACATGGCCAAAGTGAGGAAGTTTGAGGATGGCTTGAAGTTGTCCATCCAGGGCAAAATTATGGGTCTTTTTCTGCAAGACTTGGACACGATGGTCAAGACAGCTATGGCCATTGAGAGAGAGGTAGATGATGCACGAAACATCCGGGAGGCGGGTGTTAAAGACAAGAAAAAGGAGGGTCAATCCTTTACTTCTGGTACGGGGAAGAAGCAGAAGACTGCTGCTCCACAAGGGCATCAAGGGCAAGGCCGCGGCTATCAAGGCCAAGGTCAGTCCTCCCAAGGTGGGGAAAATCAGAGGCCTCTTTTATAGACAGGCCAACGGACTTGCTATCATTGCCACCAACCGGGGCATATGAAGCGAGATTGTCCTCAGAGGCAGGGATCCCAGGGCCAGGGGGTGTCTTAGTCCCAATCATCAGTGGGGTATTCACAGTCTCGCTACACTCCTTCCTACCCCACCATGGGCCAAGGAAGTCAGTATCTATTCCAGGGTGTGGCACATGCTCCCACCACTTCACGAGCGGGAACTCCGTAAGTAGGCCAGATGGGCCAGGGCCAAGGTTGTAGCCGAGGGTAGGGCTCACAAGACGGGACTTTGGGGACACAGGGACGTGTCTATGCCATGATACCACAGACTGAGCCAGCGGACTAATCAATTATACGGGGTACATTTCTGGTCTCTCGCTTATGGGCTAGAGTAATATTTGATTCTGGTGCATCACATTCATTTATTGTTACACCTTGTGTGAAAGATTTGGGTTTAGAGGCTGAGACCTTGGAAGAGCCATTGCATGTGAGTTCTCCCCTAGGTGCTAGGGTGAGGGTTGACCAGATATGTCAGGGTTGTGAGTTAGAGATCTCAGGGCTTCTACTCACCGTGGACCTTCGGGTCATAGACATGTTGGAGTTCGATGTCATCCTGGGGATGGACTGGTTGATTACACACCGAGTTGTCATTAATTGTGATCGTAAGAGGGTTACTGCCTACACACTAGACGGTATTTGTTTCATGTTTCAAGGGGATAAGTACGATGCTTTATCCCAAGCCGTGTACGACTCTAGATGGCACGGGCAGTTGATGGGTTGGCTAGCAAGCCTTACCTTGGAGGACGAGGCGAGACAAAAGTTGGGTCTACCTCGAGTTGTGTGTGATTATGAGGATATTTTTTCGGATGAACTACCGGGATTACCTCCACATAGGGATGTAGACTTTACCATTGAGTTGCATCCAGGTGCATCGCCCATTTCTATGACTCCACATAGGATGGCACCTGCTGAGTTACAAGAACTCAAGGTCCAATTGTAGAAATTGTTGGACAGGGGATTCATTAGACCGAGTACCTTACCTTGGGGTACTCTGGTGTTATTTACGAAGAAGAAGGACAACACCCTTCGACTATGCATAGATTACCCGCAGCTGAATAGGGTTACTATCAAGAATAGGTACCCTTTGCCGAGGATTGATGATTTGTTTGATCAGTTAAGAGGTGCGCGGGTCTACTCTAAGATAGATCTCCGTACTAGTTGCCATCAGTTGAGGGTTAGGGAGGCAGATATCCCTAAGACGGCGTTTCGGACGCAATATGGATATTTTGAGTTCACTGTCATGCCTTTCGGATTGATGAATGCCCCGACGACATTCATAGATCTCATGCATAGGGTGTTTCATCCCTACCTAGATTAGTTTGTCGTGGTCTTCATTGATGACATTTTGATCTACTCCAAGTCTGAGGAGGAGCATGAAGGTCACTTGAGGATTGTTCTCCAGGCCTTCAGAGACCATTAGTTGTATGGTAAGTTCAGCAAGTGTAAATTTTGGTTGACTGAGGTAAAATTTTTGAGGCATGTGGTGTCGGCTTTAGGTGTATCCCTGGACCCAGAGAAGGTTGAGGCAGTCATGAATTGGGAGAGGCCGAAGTTAGTCTTCGAGATAAGCAGTTTCTTGGGATTGGCAGGGTATTATCGGCGGTTTATTGAGGACTTCTCCCGACTAGCTGCACCTATGACCGGGTTGACTCGGAAAGAGGTAAAGTTCAAGTGGAATAATTCTTGCGAGAAGGCATTCTAGGAGTTAAAGAGGAGGCTTGCTTCAGCTCCTATCTTGATAGTCCCAGAAAGGGGACATAGGTACACAGTGTATTGTGATGCCTCGAAGGACGAACTGGGATGTGTCTTGATGCAGTCTGGGAGGGTGGTGGCTTATGGTTCACGACAGTTAAAGAACCACGAGCAGAATTATCCCACGCACGACATAGAGTTGGCGGCCATTGTCTTTGCCTTGAAGGCTTGGCGTCACTATCTATACGGCGAGCAGTTTGAAATGTTTTCGGACCATAAGAGTCTGAAGTACATTTTTACACAGCGGAACCTCAACATAAGGCAATGTATGTGGATGGAGTACCTCGAAGATTATCACTTCACTTTGCATTATCATCCTCGTAAAGCAAATGTGGTGGCTGATGCACTCAGTCGAAAGTCACGGGGAGTTGTGGCTAGTGTGGCTTCCCGAGAATGGCAGATGCTTGAGACTGTAGGACAGTTCGGGCTACATTATATGAGTCAGGCTCAAGGTACTTTGGGGAGTTGGGTGGCTAAGCCTTCTCTACTGAGCAGAGTGATTGAGTCCTAGAGTTAGGACACGGAGTTATTGTCCATCCAAGACCGTCTACAGGTAGGTACAGGTGACGAGGGCTGGGTCATTTACTCAGATGGTAGTCTTTGGTATCAAGGAAGGGTTGTGGTTCCTCAGTTGGCGGATCTGAGAGAGGTGATTCTTAGGGAGTTTCATTGCTCCCGTTTTGCGGTTCATCCAGGGGGCACAAAGATGTATCATGATCTTCATCGCCAGTATTACTGGAGTGGGATGAAGAAGCAGGTTGGCGACTTTGTCAGTCGATATCTCACGTGTCAGCAGGTTAAGGCTGAACATCAAAGACCAGCATGTTTGCTCCAGCCCTTAGAGGTAGCAGAGTGGAAGTGGGAGCATGTCACGATGGATTTTGTGACCCACTTGCCATGGACATCGCAGAGACATGACGCAGTATAGGTGGTAATGGACCGACTTACTGAGTCGGCACACTTTTTGGCGGTGTGGATGACCTTCACACTGGAGGAATTCTGCAAGTTGTATATACGGGAGATTGTCAAATTATATGGGCTACCCGTATGTATAGTATCAGATCGAGATCCCATTGGGAGAGTTTCCAGCAAGCCATGGGGACACAGTTGATGATGAGTACTGCTTTTCATCCACAGAAGGACGGTCAGTCGAAGATGACCAACTAGACTTTAGAGGACATGCTACAGGCATGTGTCCTAGATCTCAAAGGTAGCTGGGAAGATCATTTACCTTTGGTGGAGTTTGCTTATAACAATAGTCATCAAAAAAGCATACGGATGGCACCCTATGAGGTGCTATACGGGAGGCCTTGTCGTTCTCCGATTTGTTGGACGGAGGTAGGAGAGAGATCATCTACGGGTCCAGAATTGGTTAGAGACACCTCGGAGAAGGTGGATCTGATACGAAAATGTCTTCTAATGGCTCAGAGCTGGCAGAAGAGCTATGCCGACAGACAGCGACGACCTCTAAAGTTTGAGGTAGGAGATCATGTCTTCTTGAAGGTGATGCCTACGAAATGAGTGGTCAAGTTCGACAAGCGAGGAAAGCTGTCACCGAGGTATATCGGGCCCTTTGAGATACTCGAGAGAGTGGGTACAGTTGCTTACCGGTTGGCGTTACCGCCAAACCTATCTGGTGTTCATGCGGTATTCCATATCTCCATGCTCCAGAAATACACCCCAGGTCGGACTCATATGGTGGATTGGGGCGAGCTTGTTGTTGATGCGGATGGGACCTTCGAGGAGGGACCGGTGCGTATCATGGATAGTTGAGAGCAGGTTTTGCGAGGCAAAACCATGAGACTAGTGAAGGTGTTGTGACAGCACCAAGGAGTGGAGGAGGCGACATGGGAGCGCGAGGACACTATTCGTACCAATTACCCTTTCTCTTCCAAGATAGAGGTATATTTTTCTAGTCATTTTGTGTTAGATGACTGTTGTATATGCATGTGATTGTATGTGCATGAGTATGAGAATTTTGGGGATGAAATTATTTTAAAGGGGGAGAATATAAAATCCGGGAAAATTGGAACTTTTTTCGAAAAAGGGCAAAATGGTTATTTGCCACTATAATGTGAAAATTAAAATACGTGTTCTCTAGACCTCGTATGACACAACGAATTTCACCGTTAGATTCGTATCGTGAATTCTAGTCACCCAAACGAATTTCATCGAATTCCGAGATAGTCGAATATTTTTGCATGTTGTTCGAGGTGACTGGGTGGCGGATGACCTCACGAAGTTCCCTAAAAATAAATATTTTAAAATTTAAGTATGATTGGACTAAAGTACCAATAAAATTAATTTGGACTAAACACGTAATGTAATAAATCGTTTCGGGGAGAAAACGGACCCGAAAAAGAGGAGGTGTGTGGCGCGTGTGGTGCGTTGTGAGCCAAGTCTTTGAAATTATAAATAGGGACTTAATTGAGATATTTCAATAGAAATATCTCATATTTTCAGCCTTTGGCTGGCCATAGAGAGAAGAGAGTGAAAAGATAGAAAACAAGTAAATTCTTCAAGCTTCAATCCAAGATTCCCGGAGTTCCGTCGGTCGGAATTCGTCGAGCCAAAAGTCAAAGTTCATCTCCTTGATGAGGCCTACGCGTATGTACCAAGAAAAGTGAATTTCACCGAAGATCCAAGAGGGGACTTTGGAGAAATCAAAGGTTCTTGGGGCTTGGGAGGTGTTCTTGAAGCTTTCTCCCTTCGATTTACGCTACAAGAGGTAGGGTTCTTCCTACTTGGATTTATTCCTACCTTAAGGGGCTGCTTAGGGGCTGTTTTGTTGGCTGATATATGACTGTTAAGTGGCTATTTTTGGGGCTGAAATATGACTGCTATGTGGCTGTTTTTGTGCCTAAATTGGGGGCTGTTTAGGGGTTAAATTAAGGGCTGTTACATGACCTATTTTGTGGCTAAATTGTGGGCTGTTTTATGACTGTTTGGTGCACTATAATGCATTGAAATTGTGCGTTGTTATGGGTTGTTTTGTGCACTGAAATTGTGCACTGTTATGGGATTGCATTTGGACTGTTTTACGGACTGATTTGGGACTACATTTTGGACCATTTTACGGACTGATTTTAAGGCCATTTTATGGACTGTTTTTAGGCCATTTCATGGTCCGTTTTAGGCCATTTCAGGGACTATTTTAGGGCTATTTTATGGGCTGTTTTGTGCTCCGAATAGGGGTTGTTTTGTGCACTAATTAAGGGTTATTTTGTGCACTAATTAGGGACAGTTTTGTGGGCTATATACGGGTTGTTATATGGGCTGGTATACGGGCTATTTTGGTGGCTTATATAGGGGCTATTTTGTGGCTTATATAAGGGCCGTTACATGGGCTATTACATTGGTTATTTTGTGTTACATTATGCCTTGAGAATTAAGCGTGTTATTTCTTAATTATGCAGTAACATGTTTAGGGATTGTGTTAAGTATGAAATGCCTATAGATGTGTATTAATTTATTAGCATTATGATGATCATGAAAATTGTATGCATGTGATATAATTTTCCATAGAATTGAGTTATGTGATAAATTGTGGAAATTATATGCTTAGGATATGATTTGCCATGAAATTGGATTGCAATGAGTTAAATGAGTCCCTATGGCATTCCTTACATATGGGACATGACTTTGACATGCAATGGAACATTAAATTGCATTATTGCATAGTGGGCATGGTGTTGGCATCACATTCATGGGCTTTATGCATGAGTGTGTGTGTGTGGGTGCATAGTTTAATCAACACCATACTTGGTGCTTGATGGGTGGGCTCGAAAAAATTGGATTGAACATCCGATTGAGTCGCACATTTACATGCATGAAAAAAAAAACTTGTGTCGTCGGATATAGCAAGAAGGGGTAGATTCCCCCTCGGGTGCAAGACCCGGCTACTTGGTTATACACTCCCTTGTGGTAAAATTTCAGAAAAGTGTAGTATGGTGTACGAAACCGGCGGTGTAAAATCCAAAATCCGTTGCCCAACAAGACACAAGATTTTGATTTATAAAAAATTCTCATTCAATGAGTACCATCCAATTATGATCTGATTTATAAAATGCATGATTTTTATTCAAAGCAATCATTGGATATATTTTCATCAAAGACGGGTCATTACACATTGACATTGCATTGTGTTGTGGAAGTCGGTGAGGACTTGGGTTAAAGGTGCATGAGTGAGTCTCATCTCATTTCATAGCCTGACATGATAAATTCCAATATAGAGTTGCATGTTTATACTTGGAATGTTGATGTGAATATGAACTGTTGAATGTGAACATTGCATGTGCACTTAGGTGGGGAGTAGCCTCTGTAGGAAATTACTCTACTGGGCGTTGCTCACCCTATACAGGAAAATATTTCAGGTGGGGGAAATACACTGGCGGATGGCTCCATCTTGGACCCTTATGGTTGAAGAAAGCCGAATGTGGCTTTATTTTGTGTTGATGTAAAACACTTGATACAATTATGTTTTGGGCATGCAATCTTTTGCTAATAATTGTAACAAAACTTATATGGACTATTGTTAAAATAACCTTGCATGTTTTGATATAAGTATGGATAATTGGACCTGGTGTGGCCAATGTTTATTTATAAATGGACCCGGTGTGGTCAATATTTTGTATTGGGCCTCAGATGGGTCATGTGAAGATATATTGCACAGGTTGTGTTTTGGGTAAAGTACCCCGTACAAAGGAGACTCTGCCCAATTGTTGTTAAATTATGGACCCTGATAAATTGGGCATAACGGCGCGATATCGATTTACTCGGTATCTATGGGTATTTCGTGGGTTGATGAGTAATCGACTGACCCCCAAATTTTTGGGGTGTTATATTAGTCAATCGGTAGCTCATGGTCATGCAGGCAATGACTACCGGTAGTCAATCGGAAGCTCATGGTTCAGCAAGAAAACAACTATCGGTAGTTAACCGGTAGCTCATGATCCTGTAACGCCCCAAAACTCACCCTGAACGGCATTACATTCTAAAATCATTCATATCCTGATAGCACTATTATAATTACATAAGAAACAAGACTTCATTTGTCATTCACGAATATTTACAACATTATCCAAAAGAATAAGCCCAAGTCGTCACGATTACATCTCAAAAATTAATTAAAGAAGCGCAGCGGAATAAACAAAAGAAGTTAGACTACACAATGTTCCAAAAGAATGTCCTAGTCTAGTACAAAAGGAAAGGAGGTCGCTCTATGCGTCCACCTTGGGATCCACACTCCCGTCAAATGGAGTCTCCCAAGTAGCGGGCTCCTCGACCCTTACGTCCTCCTCAAGTGGGTAATCTGAAAAATGTTAGCGGTAGGGGGTTAGCACAAAGCTCTGTAGAAAAATTCTCCCAAACCCATACAAGGTTTAGAAAAGCATTTAAATCGGTCGGTATCATTTTTAACATAACATAGATACATAATTTGAAATAAATCAGTGACATTTAAAAAAAAATATCTCAAGTTTATTTAAAAACATTACTTAAATGAATAAACAAGCACCACATACAAATAATATCATTAATGGCCATAAACAATCCTAAACATTCTTTCGGTAGGTGGAATACTTTGTGGTAACCTCCACCCCCTTTTTTGTCACCTTTGATTCTCAAGCATTCTTACCGAAAACCTCTTGAGAATGGATGAGCATCCTTACATGGAACCTCTCACCAATCACTACATTGTTTCTCAAGCATCCTTACTGGGAACCTCTTGGGAAGGGGTGAGCATCCTTACAAGGAACCTCTCACTCATGTGCATCGCAAACAACCCAACCAAGCATACAATTCCAACATTTATCTCAATTTACAAGCATCTATCCAAAATCCCCAAAATAACAATTCCACACCCAACTAAGAAAAATACATGAGATCACAATAACATCATTTTCTACCCAACACAAAGCACTATGGTTTCGAAATTCATAATAAAAAAATCATTTAAGAAGTAAATACATCACTCTCCAAAAATTAGGGTTTTAAAACTAGAAAATAGATTTCATGGGTATTAAACCCTAACTTTGTTCAAAACATGTAATCTTTGCAAAAAAAACCTAAGAGA
>CM042187.1:28144766-28147266 GCA_023539305.1 Ilex asprella
ATATATATATATATATATATATATATTATTTTTTATCTTAAAAATAAAATGGTTTTGATGAAAAATAAAATATACATATGCAGTCATATATTATCATTATAAATGATATGAGTAATATTATATTGATGAAGTTTTTGAAGGTTTTTTTTTGAATATTTTGTTAAAACTTATAATAATGCATATATTTTTTAAGAGTAATATAATCAATCAAAAAGTTTCATAAAAATTGACATTTACAAATAGAGAATAGATAATTAACAATTTAATTTGATTAAGATTCCACTTATAAATCATTGAATAAAATAAAAATAATTATCAATATACCAATCATATTGGAACCCTACTTTATTTAGGATTATCAAGGTCAATTTGGATATACAATGCTATAATATATATTATAAAGCATATTAAATTTTTTTTTAAAATCAAGTTTTTACATAATTTTTTAACACATACTGAAAAGTTTAGTGTGACTAAAAATTATGTAAAGCTGTAATACATTATTTTTATCTTAAAAATTAAAGGGTTAAATATTTTGATGAAAAAATAATATATACATACAAGGTTAAACATTTTGATGAAAAATAAAATATACATATATAGTCATAATATTATTTTTATAAATGAGGTGAGTAATATTATATTGATGAAATTTTTGAAGGTTTTTTTTGAATATTTTGTTAAAACTTATAATGATGCATATATTTTTTAAGAGTAATATAATCAATCAATTTTTTTTTATAAAAATTGAGATATACATAGGAAATATATAATTAAAAGTGATCTTAGATATAATTTAGAGATTTAAATGCATAAGGATGTGATTGTAATTTAAATATTAAGTGTGGAAGGATAGAGTAGTCTTTTTAATTCTTTATGAGGATAAAATAATGAATTAAAAGTTTTCATGTTAAGGTATTTTTATTAGTAGTATAGATTTAAAAATAAGAATTGATATAAATATTTTTATGCATTTCTTTTTGAATTTGGGCAATTTTTTTAAAAAAATTTGTTTGTTTTATAATGCTTTCAGGTACGGACAATGACTAGTAATTTAATATATAAAACTTTATTTTTTTATATAGATATAGATAATTGTAAGTAATTGCACTATTAATAAACAAGTTCAAAAAAAATTAAAAATATTTATAACAGGGTTTAAAATAAATTAAAAGTCAAATAAGTGTAAAATAAAAATTAGATAAAAATATATATGTGAATATAATTGACTTTATCATAATAATTAAGGATAAAATGGAAAATTAATTTTTTTTATAAGTAGTAACATTTATAGTAGTATGGATATAGATATAAATATAGATATAAAGATAAATAAATAGATAGATATAAATAAATAAATTTGTTATTATTTATCGATTTCCAACAAATCACTTTTAAAAACTACCAGAATTTGAGGAAAAAAAAAGCACAAACAATATGCATAAGAAAAAAAAAAAGCCCCTTTACTCGATTGTTGCCAAGTCAATCTCTAGATCTAAGCATTGCCATATCTAGTGTTGCTCGATTAAATACTTGATGGTCAATCTCCATCGTTAATAAGGGTAATATTATGTTTACTAATTTTTTTTTATCAAATCTTTATTTCGGGATGTAATTTATTACTATCAACTAAATAAATTTTATTAATATTTAATGACCAAAATTATGCCATATTATTTAATAAGAAAGATTTGATAATTTTTTTTTTTTTTTTGTTAAGCATCACATTTTCTCTTTTATCCCCTCAATAAAGCGTTACGCTGACGATTGACCACATCCCATCCAACGAAATTCCAAATATAGTGCCACCATTCCCCTTCTACCATCTTGTCTGCCCGATACAGACTCAGGTTATATCCGTAAATTCGCCTCCAGAACGTCCAAGTACACAAAACAAACGTCATCTGTTTTCCACAGCAACACCACGGTTTCCGAGACAAGCTTCGATGAGCAGTGTCCTACCCGTCCCTACTATTTATTTACACGCATTCACACAATGCAATACAAACTCCCCAGCGACATCGTCGCATGCTCTTTCTCTCTCACACACATACCGTCTTCATCTATGGCGTTTCAGACAGCGATTTCGAGGAGAGTCCTGATGTCGAGCTCGGCGGTTGGAGCGCGATCCAAGACGTCGTGGTGGAGAAACGTGGAGCCCGCTGCGAAAGACCCAATTCTAGGCGTCACCGAAGCTTTTCTGGCAGATCCTAGTCCCGACAAAGTCAATGTAGGAGTCGTAAGTGTCTGCTAATCTGCAATTCATTTTCATTTATTTCTGATCCTTGGGTTTGGCTTCCGAGAACACGGTCAACAATAATAGGGATAGCTCAGCTCAATTTTCATTTTTTTTCTCCCAAATTTCATCTTTTGGTTCTTTCCTGGCAAGCAAAGAGCGATAAACTTATTTGGCTTCAGTATGTCAGTGATCAATGTAAGTCTTTGGCTGCTGAAGAAGCGGAGGAAAGGGAATAAAATATTTCAAAATTTAGGCTGAATT
>CM042187.1:28154766-28161919 GCA_023539305.1 Ilex asprella
TCAAATTGACTTAGGAATCCTATGTCCAATTCAGAACAAACATCCTACGATTCATTAATAAAAAGTTGGTTTACTAAAAACTTGTTATTGATCTCCTGGACCTTATTTTAAAATTATATTTTGAGCTTTGTTATTATATGCTTAATAATCTCTCCACATTCAAGATTACACGTATCCATCAATTAATTAAATCATTGACAATTATATTTAATTGATTTCTTTTTATTCTGGAGATCTTACTACTCAACTTATTTGTAATGTCGGATAATTAAATTCACCTGCAGGGTTTGAAATGGACAAAAGTTATGAGATTTCTCAAGAAGACATCATCAATTCATTTAGATATATGGACGTAGTTTTCTTTAATAATTAATTTCTACTATACAAATAATGTCATCTCCTAATTCATCGAATTTGTTGACTCAAATATAAATTTTACTCTTTGATTAATTAAAGTAACAATCATTATATGCATGTGTTAATTAAATAATTCAAGTTTGAGAGTTAAACCAATCATAATAACTGTGAGGTTTTTATTTTCTTATTTAATTAGTAAAAAGATAATAACTTCAATAACATTCATGTTCAATATATAAAGTGTATTAGTGCAACAATTCGAGACATCAAACAGTCTCTTATAGTTAAGATAGACTATGTCAGAAGATTGCGCTACAATCATACTGAGAGCATAGTTGTTAGTATCCTACGATACGCGATATGTATCGTACGATACGTCACGATACGGAGTGAAAACGATAAGGATCGTAGTTATGTATCGTTTTTGCGTCGTATCGTACGATACGCAATACGTTTTTATGATACGATACGTATCGGTACGATACGTTCAAACTCTATTTAAATTTTTTTTTTTGGACCAAACGACGTCGTTTTAACTTAAAACAGTCTGATTTTTTATCCCTGCCACTAAAACGACGTCGTTTTGTGGCTAGGGTTTACAAAAAAAAATAAAATCCCTCTTCTCCTCTGCGATCGATCTCTCAGCCCCTCTCTCTTCTCTCTGTTCCTTCGACGACTTCGACGACTGAGACGACGAGACCAGCCCCTCTCTCTCTTCTCTCTGTTTCGACTTCTCTGTCTCCTCTCTTCTCTCTGTTTCGACTTCTCTATCTCTCTCTGGTTCTCTATCTTCTCTCTTCTCTCTTCTCTCTTCTCTCCGTCTTCTCTCTGTTTTTCGTCGACCAAAGCCATCTGAGAAGCCATCGAACCCATCTAGGAAGTCATCGACGCAGGATCTTCCTGCTCCAGCTACTGGGAAGCCTTCTGGGAAGCCATCGACGCAGGATCTTCCTGCTCCAGCTACTGGGAAGCCATCTGGGAGGCCATCTGAGAAGCCATCGACGCCATATGAGAAGCCATCAGGTAAACCTGTGCAATATAAATTTTTTTATTAATTTATTTACAAAGCCAAATAATTTAATTTTTGTTTTGTATAAAAATTTTTGAATGTATGATTAATTTTAATTTTGTGATACAGTGTCATCACCTGCATTCTATTTTCATATAGAAATGACTAAAAAACTTGCTAATGATCCCACATGGGAACATTGTGACAAAGTAGAAGGATCAAGGTTGAAATTGAAATGCATTCATTGTGCAAATGTCGGGGAGGCATTTCAAGAATGAAAAATCATTTGGCTGGTAATCGTAAAGATGTAGCGTCATGTAAGCATTGCCCTGAAGAAGTAATTGAATTTTTTAAGCAATTGTTGGATGATAGGGCTTCTAGTAGAGATACGAGTCTTGTGGATTCGAAAAGTAGTGGCAGTGTGGGTAGTACTCCTGTTGATAAAATACAACCAACCACCACCATTACTTTGCATACTATGTTGAAGAAAAAGGGTAGAGAAGATGTATGCTTGGATATTTGTAGATATTTTTATGCTAATGCCTTTCCTTTTAATTTGATAAAAGATCCATATTTTGTAAGAATGTTAGAATCTGTTGCATCGTTTGGCAAGGGATTGAAACCTCCATCGTATCATGAGGTGAGGTGTTCTTTTTTGAAAAAAGAAACAGATTTGATGAATGGTGGGTTGATGGAAAATTATAAATCAGAGTAGAGAAAGACGGGCTGTACTCTTATGTCTGATGGATGGACTGATGGGAAACATCGCTCTATCACTAATTTTTTAGTGAATAGTCCTAGAGGAAGTGTGTTTCTTAAAAGCATTGATACTTCAGGCATTTGTAAGAATGCGGATAATCTTTTTCAGCTTTTAGATTCAATGGTAGAAGAGATTGGTGAGGACAATGTTGTTCAGGTTATGACTGATAGTGCCTCGGCTTATGTAAGAGCTGGGGAGTTGTTAATGGAAAAGAGGAAAAAGTTGTTTTGGTCTCCTTGCGCTGCACATTGTCTAGATCTTATTTTGACGGATATTGGAGACCTTCCTTTACACAAGGACATAATGACAAAGGCAAGAAAAATCACAGTTTACATTTATAGACATTCTTGGGTGTTAAATCTTATGAGGAAGTTTACAAAGAAAAGGGATTTGGTGAGAGCTTGTGTGACCAGATTTATCACCTCATATTTAACTTTAAGGAGTTTATTTGAGAATAAAATTGGACTTAGAGCAATATTTGCTTCTGAAGAATGGCAGAGAAGTCAATACTCTAAGAAGGGAGATGGTGTAAAAGTGATGGATATTATACTAGCTGACTTAAATTTTTGGGGATCAATCAAGTATTGCTTGAAGTGTGTGTTGCCATTGGTGAAGGTGTTGAGGCTTGTAGATGGGGATTTAAAGCCTGCCATGTGGTATATTTACGAGGCAATGGACAAGGCAAAAGTACAATTCCAAAAGAATTTTCGAAATGTGAAGAAGCACTATGAGTCCATATGGACTATTGTTGACACTAGATGGAACTTGCAATTACACAGACCTCTTCATGCAGCTGCCTATTATCTCAATCCAGCGTAAGATTTAAGTTTATCAATTTTTATATCATTTTATATCTATATATTCAAAATATTGTAAATCAATGATTATTGTAAATCAAAACTATTTCAGGTTTTATTACAACGGTAGTGCAGACTATGAGATAAAGATGGGACTTTATCAGACTATTCAGAGAATGTGTCCAAGTCCTATTGTGAGAGAAAAAGTTGATAAACAATTAGATATCTTTCACAATGCTGATTTGATGTTTGGAATGGACATGGCAATCCAAATGAGGAAGAAGAAACAACCTGGTTAGTGGTAACTTAACTTAAGTTAGTCATTTAATGCAATTGCTTAAGTTAGTTAATGCAATATTCTTTTGTAATTTTTTATAGCCTTATGGTGGGAATCATTTGGAGGATGTTGTCCAGAGTTACAACAACTTGCTATCCGCATCCTTAGCTTGACTTGTAGTGCCACTGGATGTGAGAGGAATTGGAGTACATTTGACCAGGTGCACTGTAAGAGGAGAAATCGATTAGAGCAACAAAGATTAAGTGCACTTGTGTTTGTGAAGTACAATCTTCGATTGGAGGCAAGACACCAAAAGAGAATACTAGAGGGTGATTCTTATGATCCTATTTCTCTCTCAGATATGGAATCTGATGATTAGTGGATCACTGAAAAAGAAGATGCACTCCTTCCTGAGGACACTACTTGGATGAATGTTAGTGAATGTTTTGAGGTTCAAGAAGGGACTAGCAAAAAGAGAAAGAGAGGTAAATACTATATAATTAAAATGTAGTGGTTTGTTTTTTCTTCTTTTCCTTACTTTGAATATTTTTTTTTTATATTTTGTATTGCTTATTTTCTAGGGCCTAGAAATCTTTCTTTAAATAAGAAAAAAGGGAAGCAGATAGTTCAACTTGAAGATGAGGATGAGGATGAGGATGAACAAATACAACAAATTGAAGATGATGAAGGAAGTGAAGACTTGTTGGCATCCGATCACAATGATGATGATGATGCATTTTCAATTGAAATTGAAGATTAAGTTCAAAATGAATGTTAAAAATTTGGATTAGAAGTCTCTTTGGTGTTTGAAGTTTGAAGTTTGAATTAGTGAATTATGGTTGGGAACTTTGCATTATAAATTTATAATAGTATTATAGTAGTAGATTATGTTGATGACTTGAATTGTTGATGGAATATTAATGAGATGCTATGTTTTTATGAGTGTATAATTTTTTTTCAAAGGTATATTTATTTTTTTATTATTTATTTAAAATTACACCGTATCTTACGATACACGATACGATACATTTTATCTATCTTACGATACGCCTTCCGATACACGATTTGATAACTATGACTGAGAGTGATAGGATGTTGGCATCCATCCAACTATGAATTGACACATGGCAATCCATTGCGGTCAGAGCACGTGGGATGGTCCTTAGTAGTCAAGGCCGAGCATAGGATGCTTTAGGCTGAGACCCAGTGTTATTTAAGGCGTAAAGCGAAACGAAGCGACCAAGGCTCCTAACGCCTAGGCGAGAAGCGAGAAGCGAAGCGACACGCTTTACTAAAGCAAAGCGAATAGTTTAAAAAAAAACATATTTTTTTAGTTTAATTACTTCTAAACATCTAAATTCTAATTTTATATATACTAAATATTTAAATGCAAGTAAAACCATAAACATTTAAATTAAAACAAATACTAATAATTTCATAACAGGAGCACATTCACAATTTACATTCAATGTACTGAATAGGAGCAGAATGGACTGGACTGGTCAGCAATAATAGGAGCAGTGGAGCACATTCACATTCAATAACAAGAGCACATTCACATTCAATAACAGGAGCACCTTCACAATTTCATACTGACTGGACTGGACAGCAACACAAGAAAAAAGCAAAAAAAAAAAAATCGAAGCTGAATGATAAAAAAAAAAGGAGCAGCATCGTTTTGAAAACAGAAGCACAATCAGCGAAAAAAATGAATACAGAATCAGCATGTGAAGCACAATCAGAAAAAAAAACAAAAGGAAATACCAGCAGAATCAGTAACGAAGGAGCAGAAGAGAGAAGAAGATCCAGAAGAGAGAAGAAGAGAGAAGAAAAAAATAGAAATAGAAGAAAAGAAAAAGAGGAGAGACTTACCTGGGATCATCTCTGCCCAGCGGCAGTCTCCGACAATCGTCTCTGTCCAGCCCAGCCCAGCCCAGCGATCGTCTCTGCTAGTCGACCGAGTGTGCAGGAGCAGCGATCATGTGGAAGCAACGATCGGGTCTGAGTAACGAGCAGCGATCGCCGATCGCCTGTGTCTAGCGAAGCCTAGCGAAGCCCTGTGTCCAGTGAAGCCCTTTGTCCAGCGCGATCGTGTGGGAAAATCTGATAAAATTAGGGCTTTGGGTTGTATATATTGGATAAGGGAATAATTCGGTGTATCAACATCATCTAATTTTTTTTCCAATTGCCAAATCTAACTGTGCATAAAAAAAATAAAACACTTTCGCCTGGAATGCCTCAGGCGTTCGCTTCTTCGCTTTTAAATTAAGCGAAAAACGAACGCTTTTTTCGCTTTTTATTCGGTTCACTAAAGCTTGCTTCGCCTGGGGTCTTCCAGGCGAGATCGCCTCGCCTCGCCTCGCTTCTCGCCTAGGCGAGCGCCTAGGCATGCTTTTCAAAACGCTGCTGAGATCGATCATAGAATGCTTGATCGCGAATGAATGTTTACTCGGTTTGTGCCGAGTATTAAATGGCATCGATGTATGAGCCTCAAGCATCGCGTTGATGCGACAAGCCATGATTGGCTGTCTAATCTGTAGAAAACTTAAGACTAACCATCAAAAGGATAAAATATGACCCTTTACTGTAGGGAAGGAGCCCTCGTGGGGTTCCCACAGGGACCCCTACGCCTACTCATAAGTGGTTGGCGCTAGACTGAATATTGGGATAGAGCACTCGATGTTTGGGAAATGGAGTAATGAATGCATAATCAAATCTCTACATGTAAACCCAAATGTCCAATCGCTTGGCATTGATGAGTCATGATGGGATAACACTTATTACTCTAGGTAGAGGGCACATGCTATGAATCCTAGGATTGGAGGTTAAATGGGAGCCACCACATTGCAATGAAAGGTAAAAATACCCCACTGAGACAAAACAAAGGTATGCAAGTAGAAATAGCTCTGCACTATACACTCTCTCACACTTAAGACTCAACTAACATAATAATCAGAGGGGATAAGTTGGCTGTACCCTCAACACCTTTTCTGACGTTCTCAACTTCAGGATCGAACATCGAGCTCACCTACTATCTCAATCTATTGTAGGTAATCACCTCTGCAGATAATATGTCCAATTTTATCTAAGACTGTGAACTTTTACTCATATCATACTAGAATCTGATAATATGATCTTCTGTTAAGTCGAACACTACATGTCAGATTATCTACAATTTAAAACATAAAATGAAAGACACACATTCATAACATATATTTAATATAATGTAAACATTTTACCTATACAAATTCTAAATAAAAAATGAAGAACTTTTATTAAATAATAAACTGAGTTTTATTACAAAAAGTAAGTTTTTAGTATATAACTATAACAATAGTGCACCACATATGACCCAAAATCCCAACCACTGTTGCAGTCATTGCCTACTCAACGACCATCTCCAAACACCAACAAAACAAAAGGAAAATTGAAAACGAGAAGAAAAGAAAGTAAGCTCGCTGTAAATGCTCTGCTCCAACCACTACTGAACGCCCATCACCTCTATACATGTGGCGTGACAACCACCAAAAACCGTCTTGATTCCATTATTCGGCACTTATACCATGAGTGAAGCTTCCATTCTTTCCAAATCCCACTCAATTTCTACCGAAACACCGAATATAATGCGTACTGACTCTGATTCAACCAATTTCCCAAATAGAGCTTTATTGTCTTGTATCTTCTTATGTTTGCGACCGCCTTTATATTTGTTTGTGTATGGGATGAGGGGTCTCGGTGAATGTTCATAACAATGAAGGGGGTGGGACGAGAATGCTGGTAGTGGGTTGATAGTCGAAGAAGGTCAGTAATAATGGGAGGTGTGGAGTTGCTTGTTAGGGAGGGGGTGGTTGGGTCATTGGCTGAATGGTGATTAAGGTTGTTGGTCAAAGAGAGGCTGCTCTTTGGGTTGCTATTCATGGAATTGGATTAGGCTAGGTCTGTCGGTCGAAGGG
>CM042187.1:28162319-28202237 GCA_023539305.1 Ilex asprella
GACTAAGAAATGGAAAATCATCCAGCAAGTACTTTTAGCAGAAACAGGATGTACTGGAAAATTTTGTCACTTGAAATTGTTTTAAGAAAAATTTATAATTCCTTTGGAATAGAGTTCCTTTGTTTTTTTTTTTGGTAATAGAGTTCCTCTAATGTTCACTTTTGAATAATGGTACCTCTCTGCTCCTTCAGATGATAAATGTATGAGATTTTAATTTATTGTGGAGTACAAGAATGAATTGAGGATTATATGCATCTATATATATTGAGAGTAAATTCCTGAGGAGTTCTCAAGGTGTACAATATATTCTCCAGGAAGAGTGCAAGCTATCTTAAATCGAGTTCCATTGGCATAAGATTTTCTTATGGACATTATAGTAGAAATGGATTTCTTTGGGCTTTAAGGGTGCTTTAGCTAACTTTTGTCTAAAAGATTTGTTTCTCATTTTTCATGCATATTTATATATTTCTCAAACATGCACAAGATTACTGTGTTTCGAGGCTTTGTTTGGTGTTAGGAAAATGAGAGCACTTCAACAGAGTTTTTCTGAATTACACTTTTTTTAATTTTTTAATTTTTCTAATTTCTCAAAATTTAGCTTCAGTTAGTAATTTCTTATTGGTTAAACAGTGAAGGCAGCACACATTAATCTTGTATATTCTGTGTCTTTCAATTCGTTTATATTTTCTAGTTCGGTCTCTGTTTCAAATTGGGGATTCTACTCAATTCAACTCAATGAAGTCATCCTTAATTTTCTAGGGAGTATCTTCCCATGGGAGGGAGTGCAAAAATGGTTGAGGAAACACTAAAACTAGCCTATGGGGAGGATTCTAACTTGATCAAAGACAAGCGGATTGCAGCAGTGCAAGCTCTCTCCGGAACTGGTGCATGCCGACTCTTTGGGGACTTCCAAAAGAGGTTTTACCCTGATTCCCAAATCTACATTCCAGTCCCTACGTGGGCCAAGTGAGTATTGCTTCTAGATCTTTGTTTGACTCATTCACACGATTTCTTGTATTTGTTCATGCTTGTTCAGCTAGAAAAATTAAATTTTATTCTATTTTGGTAGTATTTTTTGGTTTCTAACTTCAGATTTCAACAGTCATCATAACATCTGGAGAGATGCACAAGTCCCTCAAAAGACATTCCATTATTATCATCCAGAGTCAAGAGGGTTGGATTTTCCTTCACTGATGGATGATACAAAGGTATGCAAAGCACACTCGCCAAAATGTGTTGCTTTCTGTTTTCCTTGCTACAGTTACTGTTCTCTCCCCTGCCTTTATTACATATGTTTTATTGCATAGAATGCACCAAATGGATCATTCTTTCTGCTTCATGCTTGTGCTCACAATCCTACTGGAGTGGATCCTTCAGAGGAACAATGGAGAGAGATCTCATATCAGTTCAAGGTTGACATTTCATTGCTCAAGTCTTATTATTGTCTTGCTCCTCTTTTCCGTACATATTAAAAAAAATAAAGTCTTCATTCTCAGGTCAAAGGACATTTTGCCTTCTTTGACATGGCATATCAAGGCTTTGCGAGTGGTGATCCGGAGAGGGATGCGAAGTCTATCAGGATTTTTCTTGAGGATGGTCATCTAATTGGATGTGCCCAATCCTATGCAAAAAATATGGGACTCTATGGCCAGAGAGTCGGCTGCCTCAGGTGACTGTGTGAATAAACTCTTTCATCTTAAGCTAGATTGTTTCTTACTCCAGTTTTATTTGACCAAGATGATTCAAGCTGCATGATCTCTCTCTCTCCCTCACACACACACACACACACACTCTTTCTCTCTCTTTACACTTCGATTTTGTTTTATGTTAATTGATGTGCTGCTACTTCACTTTAGCTGCGTATGGTGTGGTCTGGCCTTAACCGAATATGGGTTTTTGGATCATGCCCTAAATTAGGGGCAAGTCTGTACCCACTACCAAGTGTTAACCACTCAATTTTGGCCGGCATGGAGAGAGGCAATCCAAGAGAATTCGCTTTCCTCAGCAGAAGGATTTTTAGAAGGGAAATTTTCTCTTTATATTTCTGCAGTAGTCTGGACGATAGGGCACTATTTTATGGTTGCAGTACTACAGTGCCAACCTGCATACGTATTTGATAGTTCTTCTATACTATACTGTTTTCGTTTGTGATTGTTGGTTTTATTTTTGGCTTCTCTTCCATTCTGAAACATGGCCAAGAAGGTCTGGTTACTCATGCTTCAAAACTCACTCCAATTGAATTTGTTGTCTATTTGCTGCAATTGTGTATCGCACTCTTTCTGATGCATGTCAGGATTTTGCAACAAGATAACTCTTAAATTTTGGGGATCTATACAAGAAATCAATTGATACTTTTCATCAATAGCAACTAGCCTGCTTTATCATGAAAGTGATGTGACGAGCACCACTATACCATTGGTGATAAAGCTCACGTAACAACCTAGGCCATATATCATAGCCTTTGACAACTAAGCCAGCCTTGGATCATTGTTCATTACCATTTTTGACAAGTTTCCTTATTGAAGAATAGTCAATTGATAATTGGATACCCATACTCATGGATTTAGTTACTGGTATAAGAGTGACATTGGGGGGAAAGTGACACTGGGCAGCAGCAGCCATAACAGAGAGCAGAAGAAAAAAGTGATTCTGTAATGAAGTCCAGATAAGTAGGGTGTATATTGTTGCATTCCTAGTGAAGGGTGTGTTAGCAAGGAATAAGAAATTAAGGAGAAGTGGAGATGCACTTAAAGAAGCTTTCCAGATTGTCTTAAGAGGCTTGTATCCTCTATCTTGATGGCCATTCTTTTCTTATGATAATATTTGAAGGTAAAAGTTTTAAACTACATTGTGATAACTTGCAATCCATCCTAGTGAGGGCTAGGTTGTCTTATCCTTGTGTCATGATTGGATTGCAGTTTTATCACACAAGAACTGTAGTCTTGGGAAGTGCATTGCCACAATTCCAGAGTGGTAGCATCTCCAATGTAGAAGATTCTTGCAATTTAGGATATCCGTAGGAGAAAAAAAAATACTTGGGCTTTGCACTTTTGGAATGTATTTGGGTTTCTTTGTATTAAAGAAATGAAGTACCTGAAAGTATGCCTACCAGAAATGACAATGTAGCAATTTGTACTTCTGTTGCTGCGTCTGACGTCTTTCGGAGTGGCATCATTATCGTTAGTGTCAATAATTTTTAGTGTGCCGTCTCGCATGAAAAATTAACACGTGGCTCGCCCACAAACTTTCCTCTTTCTCCAATGAATTTAGGAAGTAGAGGACACTCATGCTTCCTTTTGCTGATGCCTTTTATTATTGGTTGCAGTGTGGTGTGCGAAGATGATAAACAAGCTGTATCTGTGAAAAGTCAGCTGCAGCAGCTTGCTCGACCCATGTACAGTAATCCACCTCTTCATGGTGCACTCATTGTATCAACTATCCTTGGTGATCCAGACTTGAAGAAACTATGGCTCATGGAAGTTAAGGTAATATTGGATCAATTATTTTCATTCCTGGATTTTGTTCTCCTTGTTAAAGAGGATTGTGCGGTGCAATAGGTATGCCTCTGTCTACTAGTCTAGACCATGGTGCAGGCTTTAGGACCCTGTGTGTATTACAACAGCAAGCTAGAATCAGAATATTGAAATACATCGAAAGATTTATCCCTCAATGTTCTTAGGAACTTGTTTGAAGGTGCAATATCCGTGTTTCAAGGTGCTTAAAAAGTGGTCCTTTTTTGTCACGATTCATTTGTTGCATATTGCTTTCAGTCGAAGGGCTTGCCTATCACAATGACACAATGATGTGTATTCTTGTCACTGTCAAGACTTATCCATTTCTTGTTAAAACTTCTCCCAATTTGAACTTATTTTATAAAAAACTATTCTGTTTGCTTTGTTTTGTCGGTCATTTCTGGAGGAAAATGGTTTCTTCTTCAACTACCCTAGTTGTTGAAAAAGGTTGTGCCATGCTTGTTTTACATGAATAGATAAACCAATGGGCTTTGGTACAATGACACTCTTTTACTTGTGAAGACTTTGTCTTCTTGAGGTCAAGGGTTCAAGTTCTTCTCCCCCTCTCCCTCTCCCTTCCCCTTTCCCTTCAGGAAAAAAAAAACATAAATAGATAAATTGAAATGCATGGAAATGGTTCCCCAACTGTTAATTTCTGGGGCTAAAGTTTCTGCGAGTCCTATATTTTATTCATCATTTCATCTCGTCTACTGAAAGTACTACTATAAAAAAAAATGTTAAATTTCAGTTTCCTTGGGCGTAACATTGCATGCACTACAAGAAAATATATTTTTTGTGATGGCAAAAGGCTGCTACAAAAAGTATATTTGTCGTCACAAATGCGGCGGCTTTGTGGCGGCATTTAGTAGCCGCAATAGGCAGTGCTGCAAAAAGTATTTGAGGCGGCATTATGCCGTCGCAAAAAAATTAATGGCAGAAATTATCTGACGCAAATAATGGTGCCGCAATTTTGCATTACATTTGTGACAGGGACTTTGCCGTCACAAATATTATGTATTTGTTGACAAAATACAATTGTGGCAGCAACAATGTCGCCGCAAAAAAAGGTCAATTTTTTTTTTTATATTATCAATTTTTATCCTGTATACACAAATATATCACAAAAATGAAAAAGACTTATTACAGTCAAATAATTCTTCATACAATTGTATTCACATATAAATCTAAACACCAAGTAAAAATATGTTCATATATATACATAAACAAATCATCAATTAGACAAAACAGTTTAAAATCTACCAAGTATAATGTTAATTCCCAAAGTACAAATAAAAAAGATAAAATTAAAACAAAAGGTTCAATGTTGTATCCACATATGCTTATAATAAAAATGTAAAAAAAATCCTAAGGTCTTCCGTATTTCTTCTGCAAATCACCTACCATTTCAAAAGTACCTGAAAAAACAAATAAAACTTTTGTTATTATAGTACCACTACAACATAGAAAAAAACATAGATATATGTATTAAAGAATTAAAAGAAGTTGAAAATACATCAGTAGATGGCCAAGCAACATTTCTTTGAACAACATTCCCAACTATTTTGACTCCTTGAAGAGGTCTTGTCAAACATGCATTACTCTCAATTGCCTTTTCAATAAATACTTTCCAAAAATTTGATCCCAAACGTATTCCATTCATTTCAGCCAATGGGTTTGTATTAACAAGAATACCCTCTGCTAATATGCATTTTGGAATTTTGGAACTTAGCAAACCTACTTTAGTCCCAGCCTACAATAATATGCACAATTCAATCAAAACAACAATTGTTATTTAAAATGTCTAATACATGATTATTCATAACAATTGAAAGATGTCATATGACATACAAAGTAAATATACTTGTAGACTAACTTCTTCAAGAACCTCATTTCCTTTGTTATTTTTAGCAGTGTGCATCTGTATAACATTTTCATAGCATTAGATAAGTGTTTCACTTGCGGGACCTTGTGAAATGCATTGGAAAAAATGATACAACAAACATTATATAAAATGCATTCACAATTGCTTACAAACTTGCTTATTTCAATTACCAAAAAAAAATAAAATTAGCCCTTATATCCAAAGTTGAAACTTTACACACTCTTCATCCATTAATGAAGTCATTTACTACACACTCAAAGCTAAAATTCTTATTCATACCTTTAATAATGCACTCAAACCTAACAAATTAATCAAATGTCAAATACAAAATATTCAAAATACATTTCACTTCATCAGAAGGCAAGGGAGATGGAGATGGTATGGACGACTTATCAATTGACCGTGGAGGTATTTCTTCATCCGACTCCCTCAACAATTGATGTGAACTAGATGTGTCTGGAACCTATAAGACATGTTATACCACATATTAAAATATTACATACATAGATTTTAAAGTTGGTCAAATAAAAATATAACATTTCTTATACTCCACCTGATTGGCATTAACCCTAGATCCACCTACACTATCGGCTTGTGATTCCAACAAACCAATCCTTACATGAACCTTTTCAAATTCAGCTTTAATTTGTGGCTCTAATTTTTCACACACAGCATGGCATATTTTATCAATGAAAGCAGGATTTGGTGCATCGGATGAGCTTGTGTCTTTTTGGTACACTAAACTTCGAGGGACACCAGTACTGTAGGTCTTGCAATATCCATGTCCATCTTCTCTGAACAACCTGTGAAAAATTTGATCCCAAAGAGCTGGTGTACGATCTGACTCATCATATTGAGAAAGTTGTGCATTGAATTCATCCTATAATTTGAGATAGTCAATAATTATAGATTTAAAACATTAAAAAAATTATTAAAAACTCAAAAAATAAAGTATAAGAATGTGATACAATGACTTGTGCCACATCATGGTCACACGGAACACCATTCTTAGTGCTTGATTTAATGTATATGCTCATTTTATCAGTGCTCTCTCTGTTTTGTTCTATCCACAAACCTCAACAAATATCAAAATTTGGGTCCATCATCAAATGTAAACAAAAACAATACCTATCAAAATATATTAATTTTTATAATCACTTACCTCTCTACGTAACTCCGCGAAGTGTGTTCGCCCACACCTATGAACCGGGCCTTGTAGTTCTCTATTCTTTGAATTTCGATCTGCTATTTCCTATAACAACAATTAAACATTATTCAAAGTCAATAATCCACATATAGACAATGATATAAATTCATTCTCGTACCTTAGCTACATCACTCGTCCAATACTGTACTAACTCTGCCCATTGCTCTGGCATAATATCTATTGGAACTAATTATCTAAGATTCTCATCATTCTTGTGGGGTTCATAGAAATTTATCTTCACTCGATGTTTGTGATCTCTCCAATTCTTACCACATGCCTTCAAGCAGACTGGTTTATAACCAGGAGGAGCATATGTCAAGTTATCCTAAAATTATGTGCCAAGAAATTAGCATATAATTGAGGTCATCATCATTTTTTTTGTTTGAAAAATAAAATTTTGATGATTTAAATTTATACCTCCATTTCTTTCCAAATTGTATCAAGTATATCAACAGGTATTGAAGCCCAATCGATATAAGTGAGAGGAATTCTATGCCCATTGCGTACTATATTTCCCAATGCTAACTTTAGCCATTTTGCATTCTTACCTAGTGGCTGAAACTTGGAATCAAACTCAACCTCAAGTCTCACTCCAGTTTCCCATTCCTTAGGACCCTTAGCTGGACTTCGACCTCGCTTGGTCGAAACTGTGTCACTTGTGCTTATTCCAAATAAAGATCATCAATTACTAAAAGTTGACAAATATATAATGTCATAATATTAAAATATTAAACTATCTTATATATATACCTGACTGTCTAACTGACGATGGCTGGGAAGACTGTACACGTGACAATGACCTAGAAGATAGTGACTGTGATTATGGTTGTGAATGCTTATGCATAGTGTTAGATGATGTATGCACACGCAATATCTCAGACATAGTACTTCCTTTTCTCTTTGACATATCTGTAAGCAACACATCACATATTAGTATCATTCTTTGAAAAATAATAATTAAAAAAAATCTTTCAAAAATACCTCTTATTTCTTTAGAATAATATGAAACAAATGTCTATATATGCATATCAAAGAACATCAACCATCATCACACTCATCAATTTGGACATCCCCTAGAACGACATTATTTAAGGTACATGTTGTTCCTTCTGCTTCTTGCCTCACCCAACCAACATCATCACCATGGAGCATTACATTTTCATCCAATTCTTGACGATTATAAGGTTCTGATTGAGCTTCATTAGATTGCATATCAAACAAATCCCTCTGAGACATCTTCACAGCAACATGCCAATCTGGTTCTAAAGGGTCTTCAACATACCAAACTTGTTCGGCTTGGGTTGCTAAGATGAAAGGTTCATTTGTCAACCGATCTTCTCGATACAATAAATGCTTGAAGTTTACTAATGTAAAATTAAAGTCATCTTCCTTCTTCCCTGCATTGTTATCAATTCAATCACACATAAAGAGCACATATTTCAAATCATTCGTGTATTGAATTTCGATAATGTCGCTTAAGATTCCATAGTATGATACAACACCCACACGAGGGTTGTTGTCTTTTTGACTAGCATAACTTACAGTATCTGCTTTTAAGGTCACACCACTATTTTGAGTACTTCGACGGTTATCCATGTCCTTAACCCGAAATCGAAACCCATTGATAATATATGCTTTATATCTCCATGCTGAGTAATGGGGACCATCTGCCAATATATTGATTTCATTTGAGTAATTGACATTACTTGATCTTCGCATAGTTTGCACCTGTACTTGTGTTAGACAATTATTTAAAATTAAAGGGCAAGAAAAATATAAAGTTAAAAAACATAAATCATATGTATTATTATATATATAATACATACATGTTCCATAAACCATGTGTGAAATGTTTCCATATGCATACGCCGAATTTGGTGGTCATCCGCACGAGGCATTTGGCTTCGAAGGAGTTCAAGGTGGTCACTGTATAGTTCAATAGTTATGTGTAAATTGCATAAATGGTTCAAAAACTCTAGCTCAAGAATTTGGGTGATATATAACTTAATGAATGGTGCAACTGAGTCCATATTGAATAGAACATACCGATGAGTCTGTGTCCATGTTACATTATCAAGGTGAATTTGAAGGCTCTCCCCCATACTACGACCTAAAGCTTCACCACCATCATAGTTCCTAAGTGGTCGGTTAGACTTGGTTTCCACATCATCAAGATATCTTGCACAGAAACTCATGCATTCTTCCATCAAGTAACCTTTAGCTATTGAACCCTCGGGATGAGCACGATTACGCACATATTGTTTCAGAGTAAGAAGATACCTAGACGAACAATTATAAGTACACTCTATAATTGAAATTTAAGATAAAAACTAAAATTATATAAAAAGTTTGATAGACCCTTTACAAAAGGAAGTAACACACACCTTTCAATGTGATACATCCATCGAAACTGTACTGCTCCAGCAATCAATGCTTCATCAGCTAAATGTATAGGTAAGTGCTTCATTATATCAAAGAAGGATGGTGGAAAAATTTTCTCAAGATGACAAAGTGTAAACATGATACGGTCTTGAACCTATTCCAAATCTGAAGCACGGTTCACTTTCAAGCATAATTTTCTAAAGAAATTACACAATTCAATTATAGGTTGAACCACATTCTTAGGCAATGATTTGCGTATAGCCAGAGGGATAAATTGTTGCATCAGAATATGATTGTCGTGACTCTTAAGACCCCACATACTTCGCTCATTCACATTTACACGACGTGAAATATTTGATGCATATCCATCTGGTACTCTAACATTCTTTAAAACTTTGCAAAAATTATATTTCTCATCCTTATTCATTGAAAATTGTGTAGGAGGCAAATACTCTTTACTAGAACCTCTAGATTGTGGATGTAATGGTCTTCTAATATCCATCTCTTGTAGATCACGTCGTGCATTCAGGTGGTCCTTAGATTTTCCCACCACTCCTAGTATTGTCCACAATAGATTATCACAAACATTCTTTTCTATATGCATCATATCTAGGTTGTGCCTGATTAAATTATGCTTCCAATATGGCAGCTCAAAGAAAATACTCTTTTTCTTCCAATCATGTTTTTCAGACCTGGTTTTATTCCTATGTGTTACTTTGTTTTTCCTTTCCATAAGATCATCCTTTTTATATTCAGTCAAAATATGCTCTGATTCTAACTGTAGCAACAGCTCGGTTCCAGACAAAGTAGTAGGCTTGCATCCATACTCTCGTGTGCCATCAAACGAGTCTTTGATCTTTCGAAATTTGTGGCCGTAAGGTAACCATTGACGGTGACATATATAAGAATACTTTCGACAATGCTTCAACCAATAAGATCGAGGTTTCGTATTACAAGATGGACATGCATATTCACCCTTCGTACTCCACCCTGACAAGTTGGCATATACAGGAAAATCACTAATTGTCCATAACAATGCTGCGTGCATTTGAAATATTTGATTGCTTGATGCATCAAACGTATGAATACCATCTTTCCATAGTTCCTTCAACTCTTCAATTAATGGTTGCAAATATACATCAATCTTGTTGCCAGGTCCTTTAGGCCCATCAATAAGCACAGATAGAATAAGAAATGGTTGTTTCATGCACAACTATGGTGGTAAGTTGTATGGAATAAATTTGACCGGCCAAGTGCTATGAACAATATTCATGGACCTAAATGGATTAAAACTATCAGTTGCTAACCCAAGCATGACATTCCGACTGTCACTAGCAAACATTGAGTTTTCCAAATTGAAAGTTTTCCATGCCAGAGAATCAGCAGGATGGCTTAATACACCATCATCGGTTCTTCCCTCATGCCATCTCATCAGTGAAGAGGTTTTTGATGACATAAACAGTCTTTGTAGTCTTAGCTTCAAAGGAAATATCTCACCTGTTTTGTAGCTATTCGTTTACCTTTGGTGGTGCCAATACTTGGATTACCTTCTTGATGTTTCCATCTAGAAGTGTTACATATATCACACTCATCACGTCCTCCATCCTCATTTCTAAACAACATACAACTGTTAGGGCATGCATCCCACGTCTTATACGTAAAGCCCAAGTCATTAGTTACCTTTCTAGCTTCATAGTATGAATTAGGAAGTTTTGCTCTCTTAGGCAAAAGCTCAATCAAGAACTGAAGCAACATTGTAACAGACTTATCTGTCCATCCATTAAGCACTTTCATATGTAGAAGCTGAATGATAAACGACAATGTCGTAAAATTTTTACACCCCGGATACAATTCACTCTCTGCTTCCTCTAGAAGTTTAAAATACTTTCTTGTTTCTTCATTAGCTCCTAACTGGGGACCATTTGTAGGTGGTTCATCATAATCAACATTGTCACCTACATTTGCAATTCCTATCGCCTCATGTATCATTTCGACCATATTGTTCCCGACATCTAAATCAACATAACTTTCATTTTCCTGGTTACCATACAAAGACATATAGGGTTCTCCATGGTTAATCCAATTCTTATACTTCTTTAAGAAGCCATGGTAACCCAAATGGTTACGCACAATCTCTCGTGGAAAAAAGAAGCGATTTGCACATTTTTTTACAAGGGCAATTGATTGTTGAACCTTCTGCCTTTTTACTGTATGCAAAATTGAGGAATTGATCAACCCCATTCATGTATTCTGTTGAGACTCTATCTGGTACATCAATCCAACTCTTGTCCATATTTCAACTAACCTGAACTTAATAAAAAAACTTTAGCTTATGAGAACTATTATTCAATTTACATGAAAAATAAAGAAACATGATTACATGGAAGATTTTCAATGTTTAAGCTACTTACTACAATAGATGTAGCATACTCTAATAAATACAAGAAATATCTAAATAAAAAAAAATGAAAAATAGATTATATGTAAAGCATTATTATATGAAAGAGGGGAACTACATTTATATGAAAATCAACTAAATGAATATCATTGCTGACTTAGAATGGGAATCCACACAAGTCCCTAGCAATCATCACAACGTAAATAATCATGAAATGCATTGTGTGAAACACACCATTAGACATATTTTTCCACCACAGTTTATAAACTTGGATCATATGGACACCTATATGAATCACATCCTCAGATAGCACACTAACAGAACAGAAACACGACTTAAAAAATATTTTTTCTCTAAATAAATAAAAAATTCACCTCTATTGGAAACTACAAAAAAATGAAATAAATAAAAAAGTTTGTCTTTCTTCTTCTATTCGTCAAACTAACCATAAATCTTTTGGAATCTCAACCAAGTAAAAGAAGCATATCACAGAGAGGACAAAAGGGGATAGTGCTTGAGGGTTGATAAGGCTAAGAAAGGGTTGTTGAGTGCTCTTCTCTAGTCATGGACACTGGACAGTACTCTTGTAAAAAAAAAAAGTAGCTGATTTTGTTTTGTTAGGCTAGCAATGTTAATCCATTGCAGGAGGTGTTGGGGAGTGCGGACAGCATGTATATATATGGGCAAAACTTGGAGACCAAGAACAACTTGGTGCTTACGATATATTGGGGCCCAAGCTGAGTTATAATGCTTGGTTCGGTGTTGGTGTGCCATCTAACTTGACTCAAATTACAAGAACTAGCCTAACATCTAGAGACCAACATGGCATCCCACATCTACAGTCCAAAGGATGAAAAATTTCAAACTCTACCCCAAGCATAAGACTTAGACAAACATCAGAGACAACAACAGAATTTAGAAGACAATAAGTGAATATAACTTACGGCTACTGTACACATCTCACATACTAAGATTCATCCAAAATTTGCTAATATATTGAACTCTCCTAATTGCACAGTTTGAAATTGATAATGAATCAATTGAAATATGCCAAAATTTATACAATGTCAAGTATCAATTAACTCATCCTAAATTGCAAACAGAGAGATGTACTTACTGGGTCAAGTGATCGAATGAAATCACAATGTAGAGCCCCCGACTCAATGAGTGAACAGATCTTCAACGGTGATTATTGTCGAAGTTTGATTTTGATCAGCAAAATGAATCACAGTTTAGATGAGGAGTTTCAATCGTTGAGAGGTGCATGAGGCCAGCCAAAGGATTTGGGGAAAATGCCAAAAAAAGTGACAAACGTGGTTGTTGTCATTTTGGTAAAATTTTAATTATACCCCCTCTAGTTTATCATACCTTCAAAGACAACCCTTTTATTTTCTGAATTTTTACTAACATCCCAATCAAATTAAAAATATTAACTAGAATGCAATTTTACTAAATTGCCCATAATATATTTGAGGACGAACTTCATCCACACCCCCTCTATGTAAAGCATATCTTCAATGCGACTCCATGTGCAGTCAATTTTTTATACGTATTAAAATTTGGGTAAATTAAAATTCGATTCAAACTAATTAAATTTACTTTTACACATTAAATTTGAGTCAGTTAAAAATTATTTTTTTACGTATTAAAATTTAAACTGATTAAAATTCCATTTGAGCCAATTAAAAATTATTTTAATCGACTCAAATCAAATTTTAACCAATTCACATTGAATTTTAATTGACCCAAATTTTAATACATAAAAAAATATAAATTTTAATTGACTCAAATTTTAATGAATCGAATTTTAATTGATAAGAATTTTAATAAATAAAAAAAATATAAATTTTAATAGACTCGAAAGCGAATTTTAATCGGCGCTAGAGCTCAAATCGGCTCGAATTTTAATACATAAAAAAAATTATAATAGGCTCAAATTAATATGTAGAAAATAAAATTTAATCAACTCGAATCGAATTTTAATCAGCGTAAATTTTTAATGTGTAGAAAAATTCATTTTAATCAACTTGAATTTAATATGTAGAAAAATAAATTTCAATCGGCTCAAATTTTAATAAAATTTTATGTAGAAACGTTATTTGGGGTTCATGTAGTAACATTTTTGGTATTTTAGATGATTTTTTGTCGTTGTTAGAAATGGTGGTTTAATGACATGGTGTGTCAATGATGTTTAAATATTAACTAGAATGAGTATCAGTGATGTTTTTTATAATAGAGTGAGTGTCCATGAAGATATAATAAACTAAAAATGGTGTAGTTGAAACTTTACGTATAATTTTTTATTTGAACTGCTAGGGGTGTTAAAAACCGTCCAGTTTGAATGGTTGAGTGAAGGAACTGGCCGATTAATCTAGTTTTGAGTGGTTTTTGTGCAAAAATGATCGAATATAGTAATCGATCCGGTTCACCGATTCTTCGGGTTAGTCCGCTTGGTCGGGCCGGATTTTAAAACATTGGGACCTAGCTAATATCCGATTCCATTTAGAGTTTAATTCTATCACAAATTAAAAAATAGGATATAGCCCTTATAGAATTAGTGTTATTTATACATTAGGAGTCTTTCTTGATAGTTTTAATTTTTAGGATTCTTTCTTGATAACTCTATCATTAGTTTGTTTTTTGGTTTTTTTGATAAATTCTTTAATTTTTGTTTGAAATTATCTTAAATGCTTGATATTTTTTATAAAAGAGAGCTAAGGACAAAAATGGGGAAAAAATGAATAAGAAATATAAAAATAAGTAGTTTTATTTATTGGGGGAAAAGCAAGTAAAAAAAATGTCAAAAATAATTTTTTTTTAAAAAAACATCATTGTTATCTTGTTACATTACTTGCGACATGGGCACAAACCATCACAAAAAATGGATAATGCAAAATTTATCATTTGTGACGGCAATTCAACTGCCGCGAAAAAGATGCCGCAAAAAATGACCTTTTTTGTGGCGGCAAATTTTACTGTCACAAAAAATTCGCCCCAAAAGGCCTTAATTCTTGTAGTGATGTAGATTTTCGAATTGAAAATAACCTTCCTGTCCGCAAAGGCTGCTGGTTTCCTTGGTAGGAGGTGGATGTGTAGCTGCCCTTACCCATCTTTAGCTACATTCCCCTGCTGATTGTTTCATAGTTTGCTTCTAGAAAATGTAATTGTTGTTGGAAGGGTGAGAGACACAGCTAGGAAAACTTATCTTTTGTTTTTAGCAGCAAGACTTTGTCATCAGAAATGGGAGCAGATTTCACTTCCCGAAAAGCACATAAAGGAATTATTAAGATTTGGAGGGTAACTTGAATTATTCTTGCTTGGTTTGGTATATACATAGACAACTTACTAAGGCACTGATGAGAAAGAGTGAAAGGCCAAAATTAACTATAAATGAAATAGTAAAGAAAGACATGATAACTTATGGTTTAACAAAACGTATAGCCAGAGCACAATGGGATAAGGCTTTATTGAGTTAAGTTCAGTCGAGGTCAATTATAACACCTGCCTCGATCTTTCCTTGTTGATTTGGTGAATCTTGAAAATATCGATGTCTTTATCCAAAAGTTTCTGGATTAGGACTATTCTCCCCTAATGGCTTTCTCTTTTTGTTGTATGGAGTTATTTCCAAGATTTTTTTGCCCTTACTCTGAGGAAATGGATTGGCAATTAGGGAGTGGAAAATAACAATCCAATGCTTTTAGAATGTCAAAAGATTTGAGATGACTGTCCGTTGTATGATCTGCAATGGGAAAAGCCAGTGGGATATCCCCATTGCTGGGTTTTATGTTGTATAGGAATGCCAAACGATCGTGTGAATCTATCCACAGGATTGAAGTCAACAATATTGGCCCTTATATGATCATATAATAAATGCCTCGTCAGATGTTAAATTGTAAAAAGATTACTATATTGGTCAGTAAAAAGGGCGGGATGCCTGTAAAATGTCTAGGCTGGTATTGGGCATGTCTAGCCTAAATCAGTCATGCCTCCCAGTGCATGGCATGCAATGCTTTATAGTGCGAAATTGTGATGGTAAGCTTATTGTTATTCTAGCTATACATCTGTTCGGAATTGTTTGTAATGTATCTCTGACATTTTCTCTAGGCCATGGCTGATCGTATCATCGGAATGCGAACTGCTCTGAAAGAAAACCTCGAAAATTTGGGGTCACGGTTTTCATGGGAGCACATAACCAAGCAGGTATTGCTATTCATCAATATTTGTACTGCCATTCTCTGTCAGTTCTCCAAGTTTGAATTTTTCTGTTGTTTTCATTCACAATCATTCTGGGTATTGCACACAGATTGGCATGTTTTGCTATAGTGGGATGACACCTGAAGAAGTTGATCGTTTGACAAATGAATTTCATATATATATGACCCGCAATGGTCGTATTAGGTATTTGGTCAATTGTGAGCTCTATCTTCATGTGTGTGTTATTCGACAAATTATTTGGATGATTGTGGAATTTTGCTAAATATGCCTACAATATGTGCAGTATGGCAGGAGTTACTACAGGCAATGTTGGATACTTGGCAAATGCTATCCATGAGGTTACAAGATCTGCTTAGGGATTCAATGCTGAAATACATACGGCTGAGAAATAATTAATTGAGAGGCCATGAAACTACCGAGGCTTTATTAATATCGGTAGATTTGTTTTCACTTTTTAATTCCTTGTAGCTGGGAATCAACAGAGGTTTCTGCGCTTAACATGTGTTCTGGTTCTTTTCTTCTTCCAGGAAAGATAAAAATAAGAGACTTGGACAACGTACCGTCATTTGGTAAACCATTGAAAAGAATCCAATTTTATTTTCTCCAGTTTTGGCAGACAGTATTTCTAGACTTTTGTAATTTTTAGTAATTTAATTTAATAAATTGGAGCACGGGGTTCCGAGTACATCTGATGGATGACGAGTGTCGATTATATTTGTCTGGAATTATGCTGAATATTCAGAAAAAAAGCACGCCTTTTTGTATTATACTGTAATTTTTGTTGTTGTTGTGAAGTATATCTAGTAAGAGCTGATCAACAGCCGAGTAGGAATCGCAGAAAGTGGAAATCCTTGCGCGTTTGGCAAGTGGAAATCCTTACGGGTGGGGTTATTCCCACCCCTTAAACGTCATTTTTTCACTCTATTTAATTATCTTATTTTAAACTATTAAATTTATTTCATCTATATTAATTTTGTTAATTATTAAACTCACTCATATATATTTACTAATTAAAAATTAAATTTATTAGATTTTATTTCAACCTAATATATAAGTAATAATTAAAATTTTGTTTCGGTGTATTATTTTGATATAAAAATATTTCAAAAGTAAAAAAATAATAATTATTTTTAAATTATTAGTCAAAAATTGGTAAAAATTTATGGAAATTTCTCAAAATACCTTGAAATAATATAAACTACCTCAAAATACTGAAATTTAGCTTTACTTATTTTTTTTTGTTTTGATTTTTTTGATATATATTTAATAGTTTAATTGAATGAGTATATCTTCAAAAATACTCTCTCTATTTTTTAAAACTTCACTAGTCAGATTAAAAGTGTTAATTAGAATGTAATTTTTTAAATTACTCATGATATATTTAAAAATAAAAACATCTACACCCCTTCTAAATAGATATATTTTCAATGAGATCTATCTATTTTCTAAAATTTGATTCAAGCTAATTAAAATTTATTTTTTATGTATTAAAATTTGAGTAGATTACAAATTATATTTTTTTATGTATTAAAATTTGAACCAATGAAAATTATATTCGAGACTCAAATCAAATTTTAATTAACTTGCATTAAATTTTAATTGGTCCTAATTTTGATATATAAAAAATATAAATTTTAATTGACTTAAAATTTAATACACAAAAAAAAATTTAATCAACTTAAATATAATTTTAATAAATAAAAGAATATATAAATTTTAATCTACTCGAAGTGAATTTTAATAGGTACTAACAGTTTAAGTAGAGCTCAAATTGATTCAAATTTAATACGTAAAAAAATATAATTTAATCAACTCGAATTGAATTTTAATTGATTCAAATTTTAATATGTAGAAAAAGAATTTAATCAACTCAAATTTTAATATATAGAAAAATAAATTTTAATTGGCTTGAATTACAATCAAATTTTATTTAGAATGATTATTTGGGACCCTAACCCCGGACCCGACCCCAGTTGAGGCCATGAAACATTACACAATTCTTGGGAGGTTCCTAATAATTGAAACACCCCATGGGTTATTTCCGGTGGTCCGGATTTTTTAATGTAACCCGACGAGTGTGAGGTAAGGAGTCTGAGAAAAAGGTTTTTGTGATGAAAACAGTCTAGTACTTACCCATTTGAAGACGTGAATTTGATCCACATGCATCACTCAATTACTAATGTTCACCTTTTTATGTAGCACAGTTTGATATTTTAACGTAGGATAGTTTTGGAAGCGGTAGAGGTGGACACCGATGTGAAATTTGCGGGGTTCGATTCTGGTAAATGTTGCATTAAGAAATGTAATACCCCTTCTCGAGTTTTGTTAGAATTATTCAAGAACCCTCTGATATTTTGGTAATCACATAAATGTCACATGGCTTGCATGGTGATAGAGGCACCACATATGGCTTTTAATTTATTTATTTTTAACTCGGTTAAATAATGATAAAATGGGTATATTATTCAACAAAAAACTCTGATAAAAGATGAGTGTATCCTTTTCTAATGCCAAAGGATCTTCTTATTATTTACCAAAACTCAGATTTAGTCCAAGTTATTTACCCACCGAATTTTTTTCATTCCACAGTGACGGGATAAGGTTGTTGGATCAAGTCTTTCACGTCTGAAGTGAAGACTGAAGACTAAAGTGAACAGGCTTCGTTCACCGCCGATTTGCAGAGGATGTTTTGCGATGGTGCGTGGAGAAATATTCTGTGGGGGCTTCTTGCTCTTGTGCTTGTGGTACGTGTAACACGGAGGAAATATAGTGGTTCACCGGCTTGAGAGCTCGGTTAGTCCATTTTTTAATGGAGACTCTTGCTCCAGGGATGTATATTCATTTAAGAAACGTTTACAGCTTGCTTTGGATACCATTAGGGTTCTCCCCTTCTCAATGGAGGCTTTGTGTCGTTTTTATAATGAAATTCTTATATCTAAGGGATCTACAACGAGATCCTTGTCTTGCATCTGTGGGATCTTCCTTGATTGCAGGAGAGAATCATGGTCAATTGAGAGTTTTGTGCCTTGAATACAGTTTGACTATTGTTTCGGGGGTGCCTTGTGTTATACAATTGTTTCTTTCTTGTTTCCTTGATTATTTGCTCTGGGGAAAGCTCGAGGTCTGGGCCCCTGATCCCTAGAGGTCTTGGTTGACCTCCTGATCCAACCATCCTTATCGAGCTCTTACTTGGAATTTATTTTTAGTATTATCAGTTGTCCCCTAGCCCTTAACCCAAGTGTATAAGGTTTTCTTACCTCCTCACGTAGGTTTTTGACGATTTCAGGTAATCATTTACTCCCTCGTTTCTTGCGCAAATTCACATTCTCCACTTTGTACCGTTAGCTTTAAATGTATCTGAGTTGATGGAAACGATTCTCACTTCCCCTTCAAATTCTTTTCGTTTCGAGCTTTTCATCTTCTTCCTCCTAGCAGTCTCTGGTTTTCCCTATTTTTTCAGCGAACCTAGGGTTTTGCTAAACCTCCTCCCTCTTCGAGTTGGCGTGCAAGGCTTTGCTTTTTACTTCAAACTTCGGCTTGCCATTTGCCTTTGATTAGGTATGTTCTCGGCTCTTTACATGTTTTTTCGTTCTGGATCCCTCGAGTCTGATGTGGTTTCTTCATTTATGGACTTTTTGATTCTGTTGTTTTAGGAACCGAGGTTGTTCCTTATCTCGAATTCCCCTCTTCTTGGACCCTTATTCAACGGCTAGAGTTTTCTTTATTGACAGTTGTTGTGTTGGCCCTGACACTTAGAGAGTCCTTTTTCAGAGGTTCCCCCTCTTTACGGATCTTTTAATCTTCTTTTCTGTTGCCCTACGATGTCTGCTTCCTCCGAAGCTGCCCCTTCCTCTGTCTCCCTCTTAGGAGATAGGTTTGTTGAAGAGGATTTTGATTTAGGTGAAGCAGGTGATGATATTGACAACTTTCCTGGTGTTGATTCTATTGATATTGAGAAGAAAGCTGAAGAGCTCCCTTCTTCTTCTTCCTTAGTGCCTAAAAACCTTAGTAAAGGTAAAGGGAAGATGAGCAGTGTGGGAGTCTCGACTGCGAGCATAGGGTTTGCTTTTAGAAACGCAGAGCTTGTGGGCCCTAGTGAGGCCTCTCCTTCTCTTATGAAGATTTTTAGTGGTGCTGAGACGAATTTACCATATACGTCTCCCGGGTTCATGAGAAGGTCTGCTTCTTTGTGGTTGCCTTTGAGAATGGTATGTGCTTTCCCTTGCACCCTTTCATTAAGAGTGTTTTACAACACTTTAACGTTTGTCCTGCTTAGCTCTCTCCTAATTTCTGGGGGGTCCTGGTGTGTCTCCTCGTTTTCTTTAAGTCTCACAAGCTTGGTGTTCCCACTGTTTCTTTACTCATGGAACTATTCAACGTTAAGCATACTTCTTCTGAATGTTTTCTATATTTCTCCAAACGAACAAAGGCCAATTTAATTATCTCTGATCTTTCGAGCTCCCATAAGAGCTGAAAAAAACTATTCTTCTACGTGTGGGTATTCAGTGGGAGTAGAAACCTACGGATAAGATAGATACTCTTTCCATCCCTAGAGCCTGGTCTGCCCCTGACAACCTGGGTAAGTCCTTGCTCTAGATAACTAGGGCTTGTTTTACTGACTTTGCTCTACTTTCCTTGTTTCTCAAGTGTTTGACCTGAGCTCAGTGCTGAGGACAAGCTGGTGTTGCTGAGACTAGAGAAGTGTGATTCATAGAAATATTCCAAGCTCATTAAGCCTTGGGTTCTAGTTGCATAAGGATTTAGTCTTCCTGAGGTGACTATCGAAGCCCCTACTCCTCTTTCCGTTGAAGCTCCCACTCTTCTTTCCATTGAAGCTCTCATTCCTCTTTCTGTTGTTGGGGCTAAAGAGGTGGCAGGTATCATTCCTCCTCTTCATTGTTAACCCTTAACTCTTTCCCTCTGTTGACCTGTCTATCTCGTAGTTCTAGGTTCTTCATCCATGGAGCCTACTGCAAAAAATTGCCTAGCCAAGGTGGATCAACTTAGGAGGGGCAGGAGTGGAAGTAAACGTAAGACGGAAGTTGGGGCGAGTAGCGGATCTGCCACTCCGACCAAGGTGCCAAAATTAGTTATGTCTCTCACTTCTCCTCTTGTCGGGTTCTAAGAACATCGCGCGGACCTCTATTCCTCAAGGGGTGAACCCCTCTCCTTCTGGAGAGGTTGTGAGGCAAGACATTGACTCGACCTCCCCCTCTCTGACAGAAGTTGAGGGGGCTCTGGAGATGGTCACCTGTGTTTTTCCCAAGTCCACTTACTCTAATTCAGTAGGAGAATCCTATCAGCCACTTCTTAAAGATTTCAAAGTTGAGGGTGAAAAACTCCCTAAGGTCACTACAAGTGGGAATTCTCTCATTAATAATGTCAAACGTGTTGCAGAGGCCATTGCCTCCGTCATCCCAGAATCTGACATTTAGAGGCCTGCCACTATGCCTCTTGGAGCTTCCATTTCCACTGCCCTGTTTGGGGCTACCTCGGTCAACGCCTGGTTTCTCAAGTTTTTTCTTTTTACCTCGCATCATTACCTCATACTGCCTTTAGCTTTTGTGGTTTTATTGGATTCTAGATGGCTATTCATGTTAGTGCCCTATTGAAGTGGAACCAATCTCTAGAGAACTCTGCCAAAGCTTCCAAGGCTATTGAATTAAAAAAAAACAGAGTTGGCCTCTGGTAATAGCGATCTTAACTCTTAAATACAGGATTTTCAAACGCAGGTTAGTGGGCAGACCTCCCTCATCAAGAACTTAGAAGCTAAAAACAAGCAAGCCAAGGAGGATCTTAGGGTGACAACTAACGATTAGATTAAGGCCAACCACGACGATCTCAAAGCTTTAAGTTCCTATAATGACATGAAAAGGGAGTATGATACTCTGGTTGAGGCAAGCGATGCCATCCGAAACGAGCTCGAGGAGTAGAGAGCTACCACTAAGAAGAAGGATGAGCTGATTTCTAAGTTGGCAGATGATGTCACTACTGAGTGGTCCAGAAGGTGGCTGACATTTCAAGATAAAGCAGAAGAGACTTATCCTGGTCTAAACTTCACCTTTGTTATGACACAAGTAGAGGGTGAAGTTAACGAGGAAGAACAGGAGGCGACCCAGGTGTAGGGTGGAGATAATACCTTGGTTCCTCTTGCCCTTGAGACTGCTCTCGTGGTGCTTGCCCCACCTGCTGAGGTCCTTGCTCAAAACGTTCCTCCTCTTTCATCCACCTCTGTAGCCATTACTATAGTTACCACTTCTAAAGCTCCTTTACTTCCTGCGTCTGCCGACCTCCTAACTGCTGTCTCTTTTTCTGCTGAGCTGGTAGTCAGAGCTTTAACTGAAACTGAGGTCTTCGTGCAATTACCTGCTCCTGACCTCTCTGGTACTTTGGCTACTGTCATGCCAGACACTTCTCCAACTGCCGACCTTCCAAGCTCTTCACTTGCTTCTGTTGCTGAGATCTTAGCTTCTGAGCAACTAGACTCTTCATCTGTTCCTTCTTCACAAACTTAGGGTTTTTTTTATGCTATTATACTAAGTTATTGATGTAAATGCTGACCTCACTTTGTTTTTGAAATTGCTCAATACAATCTACTTTGTTCTTCAAGGCAGTCTACTCTGTTCTTTGTTATGTTCTGCATTCCCCTTCCTTGCCCCCTTGCTCGGAGGAGTACTTCCCTTCTTTTTCAAGAAAGATTATCGAATTTGGAGGAGCAGAAGAGCTGGTGATGCGTCAACCTAAGCTTTCTCCTTAGGGGGACCTGGTCCTTTCAAGATTAATAAAGAACCAGAGTTCAGACTTGGATGATGAGGTTTAATCCTTGAATGGCTCGTTATCACTGTCTGGTGCTTTTGAGGAAGCATTGGATGGTGGATTTGCCATTCCTCTTAGTGATAAGAGGTTTACTGGATTTGACAAATAGAGTAAATAATTTGATGCTGAGGTCTTTCACATGTATATCCGTGGAGGCTATGTCACTACACACACGAGAACTTTGATGGAAGATGATTCTCAACTCTAAGAATTTTGAGTAGTCTCCAAAGAAGGTCCATGCGTCCATGCAGAAATACGAGCCGACCTCAACCCAAAGAAATCTGAGAAGTCCTCAAGGAAGGTAGGAGGTATATTTTTAGGGTAGAGCTATGTGCCGAGCTCTGCTTATGATTCTTGCAGCTGCTTGAACCTACGAACTTCCTCATTATTGGCTAAAAATTAGTCTCACAAATTATGGTGCAGCTTATTGCACTTGACTTCTTATGGCTCGTCGAGTGTTGAAAATGTTTGGGATGACTGAGGAGTATCTTTTAGTCCAAGTCTCTGCTTCCCCAGAACTAGCGGATCTTTTAGGCAGTCTTTATGGCAATTTCCTAACTACCTTTCATTTAAAGCCGTAACTATCACCATAAATCTAGAAACCCAAGAGACCACTGACTTTCTTTTTTGTGCGTCTCTTGGTTTCTTAAAACTCAAGATTCCTTTTTAAGGCCTTCACAATTCCTTGTACTCTTTCCCTGTTCACAGTTCTTGGATATTTTCTTGAGTCTTCCTGTTCCTTTGGTCCTTAGGACTACTATTTTGGTACTTGAGATTCTTTATGGTTGCCCCACTTTCCTCTTTCTTTCAAGAACGTGCCTTTTTGGAATAGGCTGGAAGTGGCAGTCTCGTTACTTGGCTCCTTCTATGGTGACTCCCCTAGATCTTGATGGTGTAAAAGGCGATTCATCCCCGAATTGAACTTGGCTTTATAGGTCCCCACTCCTGATGAGCCTTGCAACTACCTTCCTCGGGAAAAGTTTATATCTTTGAAGGTGCCCTAGAGTTAGGCCTTCGTCTTCCAATCCACCCCTTCATTGGGTGGATCATGGCTTATTATGGGTTAGCCCCTCTTGCTTATCCCCCAAAAGGTGGGGCGTGCTCATCAGATTTTTCATTTTTTGGTGCCTCCAGGGCAATGACGTGTTCCCTACAACTGCTGAGTTTCTCTATTTTTATGAACTTGAAGAGGATGAGCTCTCTTACTTCAGTTGTTTCAGGTGGATACGCTTCTCCGAGCACCAACTGGTGCTCGATGTTCCTCCTTCACCCGAGGGTGGTTTCATCATTTTTACTTCCCCTCTGGGGACTCATGGAGGTCTACTGAGGACCGTTGCTTGACGAATAGAGTCTCTCATTCCTGGGGAGCTTTTATCAGATAGGTTGTGGTGTTGAGAGCTTTCTTGTCCAACTTTTTGTATTGTTGTGTTTTAATCATTCTCCTGTTATGGAGGTGCACTTGACCCAGATGTAATAGAGGTACTGAAGATTGAACAAGCAATGCAGGCTGCCCCCCATGCATTTCTCAGAATTGGTTACGCCTGGAAACCTTTTCTTGTTTAGCGCTGTCACAGCTTCTCTGGATTATCCTTCTTATCCTGACTCTCCTAATTCCTCTCTCCTTGAGTCAGAGGAAGAGGAAGAGGATGGTACACCCTCAAAAAGGTGCAAGATGAGTGATTCTTCTTCATGGTGAGATTCCTCTTTCGGTGCGGTTCTACTTTCCTCTCCTGGGGGAAAACTCTTTGATTTGTTTTCCAAAACAGAGAAAGAGAAAGAGGAGTTACAGGAAGAGAATGCCCGCTTAAAGGAGGAGGTGGCTAAGTTGAAGAGAAGACTAAGGGAGAGCTAGGAAACTTTTTGGTGTCTTTTATAGTGTTCTGTTGCATTTTTGGATTTTGGTGATCTCTTTTGTACTTTCTTGTATGTTCATCCTCTTTCTCTGATGTAACGCATATATTTTTCTTTTTACTGCTTTGCGATTCTCTTGCTATATTTTGTAGCCTCTATCTCAATCTTATGGGCTAAAAGGCGCATTGTAGTATTATGAGCTGAGAAGATCATCTTAGTATTATGAGCTGAGAAGCTCATCTGAATTTTATGAGCTGAGGAGCTCATCTGAATTTTATGAGCTGAAGAGCTCATTGTAATTTTATGAGCTAAAGAGCTCACCGTAGTATTATGAGCTGAGAAGCTCATCTTAATTTTATGAGTTGAGGAGCTCATTTGAACTTTTTGAGCTAAAGAACTCATTTGAATTTTATGAGCTGAAAAGCTCATCTATATTTTATGAGCTGAGGAGCTCATCTATATTTTATGAGCTGAGAAGCTCATCTTAATTTTTATGAGCTGAGGAGCTCATCATACTTTCATGACTTGAAGAGCTCATCGTTAGCTTTTTAGCTACTTCAAGGAATTACACATGCATGAATAAAAAACTTGCCATTTTATTGAGGATAATCTTATTACTGGGAGAATTTATTGAAAAAATTTCTTAAGATGCTTTGCATTCCGAGAATGAGGTAGGAACTTTCCTTCTTCTATTTGTAACTCATTGTTTCCAGATTTGATTATTCTTGAAATGATTTAGGGTCCTTCCTTGCTAGGAGGAGTTTTCTGAGTATTAGATCTCTAACCTTAAAGCTCCTTTGCTTGACTCTTCTATTGTAATATCTTGCTATTTTCCTTTGGTAATTCTTGATTCGATCCAAAGATTCGCTCCTTTTTTCATCTAAGAGGTCAAGATTTTGTAGGAGTGACTCATCGTTGAGCACAGGCCCAGAGAATTCTATCCGGGGGGAAGGTATGCCAACCTCTACGGGTGCCACCGCTTCTGTCCCAAAAGTCAGAGCCAAAGGTGTTTCCTGGGTCGTAGACTTGGTGGTTGTTCTATAGGCCCATAAAACCTTTGTAATCTACTCCACCCACTTTCCCTTCAGTGACTCAAGCTTGGTCTTCAAGGCTACTTTAATTGTCCTGATAGTCACCTTTACTTGTCTGTTGGACTGTGGATAGGCTGGAGCTGAGAAATAATTCTTTATCTCCAGTTCTACACAAATTTTTTTGAACTTGGGGTTGTCAAACTGCTTCCCATTGTTAGAGACGATTGCTCTAGGTACCCCGAATCTACAGATTATAGACTTCCAAGTGAAATTCTAAATTTTCTATTCTGTGATCGTTGATAGGGGCTCCATTTCAGCTCATTTCGTGAAATAATCCACTCCAATGACGACAAACTTGCACTTTCCAATGCTAGGGGGAAAAGGGCCAAGAATGTCCAATCCCTATTGTTGGAAGGGCAAAGGGCTCACCACCGATGTTAGGAGTTCTAGTGGGCAATGAGAGATATTGGCATTTACCTGACCAGATCAGTGGCATCCTTTAGCATAGTGGACCAATAATACCCCTACCTTAAAGCTTTTCCTGCCAATGCTCTAGCTCCAACATGATTACCATAGAGATTCCTTCATGGATCTCCCTGAGTATGTAGTCGGCATCCTCATCTCTCACACATTTGAGGAGAGGCATCGAAAAACCTTGCTTATATTAGTTTTCCTACAAAATGGAAAATTTGGCTGACCTCACTTTTAACTTTACAGCCTCCTTAGGATCTACTGGCAAGGTTCCATTCTGAAGATATTCCTCGATGGGTTCATCCAGCTCGATGAGGCTAGAACTGAGAGTACTTCTCCTTCCTCAACGCTTACTGATGGCTCTGCCAAGTGTTCCACTGGTATCAGTCTATTCAAGTATTCCTGCGAGGCAGTTACTAACCTTGCTAACACATCTGCTCGCGAGTTCTCTGATCTGGGGACGTGTTTAACATTGACTTGCATAAACTTCTTGATTAAGTCTTGCACTCTTTGAAGATAAAGGGCTATTTTCTCTCCTTTAGCCTCATAAGTTCCTTCTATCTACTTCACCATGAGTTGTGAATCACTGCAGATCTCAAGCTGCTCCGCTTCTGTCAAGTGTGCTAAGTTGAGTCCTGCTATAATAACCTCATACTCTGCCTCATTGTTTGAGGCCTTAAATCCAAACCTAAGGGCATATTCAACATCTATTTCATCTAGGGAGGTCAAGATAAAACTTGCACCATTTTCCTAAGCATTGACAGCTCCATCCACTGAAAGTTTCCATGTGGGGAGGTCTGGCACTAGCTGTGTGGCCCCAGTGGGTATTGCGGACGTGAACTCTGCGATAAAATTAGCCAGAATCTACCCTTTGATTGCAGTTCTGGGTTTGTACCTGATGTCAAACTCACTTAGCGCAATGACCCACTTAACCAGCCTTCTCGAAGACTCTGGTTTATGCAATACTTGCTTCATCGGCTGATTTGTAGGAATCTCGATTGTATGAGCTTGGAAATATAGCCTAAGTCTCCTGGCAGTTGTGATCAAAGCTAAAACAAGCTTCTCTATCTTTGGATATCTTTCTTCTGTCCCCTTAGAGCCCTGTTGTAGTAATAAACTAGTTGCTAAGCTCTGTCTCGCTCCCTTACTAATGCTGTACTTGTCGAGAAATCTGAGACAGCCAGGTATAGAGTAAGAACCTCCCTTTCCAATGGGCTTACCAAGATAGGCGGGGAGCTCAGGCAATCTTTCAATGCTTTGAATGCTTCTTCACACTTGGCATCCCACTGAAATACCTTCTTTAAGACTTGAAAGAAAGGTTGACATTTATCGCTTGATCTAGACACAAAACGGCTCAAGACAGCTATTCTTCTTGTCAAACGTTGTACCTCTCTTGTGTCGGACGGAGGCTGCATATCCAATACAACCTTTACTTTCTCAAGATTAGCATCGATTCTACTACTATTGACTATAAAACCCAAAATTTTTCTCGTAGACACCCCGAAAGCACACTTGGTAAGGTTAAGCTTCATTTTGTACTCCTTGAGGACTTGGAATGACTTTGCTAGGTGCTCGAAGTGGAGCTTTGCCCTCAAAGATTTCACCAACATATCATCAATGTAGACCTCCATGGTTGTTCTAATTACTTTTGGAACATTCTATTCACTAGGCGCTGGTAAGTAGCTTCAGCATTTTTCAAGCCGAAGGGCATCACTTGATAGCAATACGTTCCTTGCTCAATCACAAAGGAGGTCTTCTTTTGGTCACTGGGATCCATTCTAATCTGATTGTATCCAGAGAAGGCATCCATAAAACTGAGGAGCTCGTGTCTAACTATGGTGTCTACAATCAGATCAATCTGAGATAAGGAAAAATTGTCTTTGGGGCATGATTGGTTGAGATCGGTAAATTCGGTGCAGAGTCGCCACTTTCAATTGATATTCTTGAAGAGGACCACATTGGCTAACCAGACCGAGTAGTCTACTTCCCTGATGGCTTTAGCGTGGAGAAACTTGTTGACCTTCTAATTGATGGCCTTCTGACGTTCTGGAGCGAAACTCCTCCTTTTCTGCTTAATGGGTTAGCAAACAGGGTTTACACTGAGCTTGTGAGTGATAACTATGAAACCCGAGAAATTTTGAAATTTTTTTCATAGAAAGGGCAAAATGGTCATTTTATCACAATAATGTAAAATTAAAATACGTATTCTATAGACCTCGTATGACACAACGGACTTTGTCGTTGGACTCGTATCGCAAAATGTAGTCACCACGTCGAGTTTCATCGAATTCCAAGATAAGTTAGAATTTTGCACGTAGATCGAGGCGACTAGGTGGCGGACGACCTCATCTAGGTCCCAAAAAGCGATAAGCTTAAAATTTAATTATTTTTGATTAAAAGTACCAATAAAATTAATTTGGACTAAACACGTAATGTAATAAATCATTTCGGAGCGAAAACAGACCCGAAAAAGAGTTGAAATTATAAATAGGGACTCAATTGAGATATTTCAGTAGAAATATCTTATATTTTCAGCCTTTGGCCTGCCATAGAGAGAAGAGAGTGAAAAGAGAGAAAACAAGTAAGTTCTTCAAGCTTCAATCCAAGATTCCCGAAATTCTATCGGCCGGAATTCGTCGAGCCAAGAGTCAAAGTTCATCTCCTCGACGAGGGCTATGCGTACGTACCAAAAAAAGTGAATTTCACTGAAGATCCAAGAGTGGACTTTGGAGAAATCAAAGGTTCTTGGACTTGGGAGGTGTTCTTGAAGCTTTCTCCTTTTGATTTACGCTACAAGAGGTAGGGTTCTTCCTACTTGGATTTATTCCTACCTTAAGGGGCTGCTTAGGGGCTGTTTTGTTAGCTGATATATGATTGTTATGTGGCTATTTTTGGGGCTGAAACATGACTGCTATGTGGCTATTTTTGGGGCTAAATTGGGGGCTATTTAGGGGCTAAATTAAGGGTTGTTACATGACCTCTTTTGTGGCTGAATTATGGGCTGTTTTAGGACTGTTTAAGGGGCTGTTTTATGACTGTTATGTGCACTGAAATTGTGCACTGTAATGCATTAAAATTGTGCATTGTTATGGACTATTTTGTGCACTATTATGGGACTGCATTTGGACTGTTTTGTGGCCAATTAGTGGACTGTTTTATGGCCAATTAGTGGACTATTTTGTGGCTAGTTAGTGGACTATTTTTTGGTTAATTAGTGGACTGTTTTGTGGCCAATTAGTGGACTCTTTTGTGGCTAATTAGTGGACTATTTTGGGGCTAATTAGTGGGCTATTTTTTTAGGTTGTTTTGAATTGAAATTGTGGACTATTTTTGGATTGTTTTAGAGCTGAAATTATGGACTATTTTGGGCTTATTCCATCCTATGATGTTCATGTGGAAGGAGTTGATGTATGAGGTCTTGTATAGAACTCTTGACTATTGTAAATGGTATGGTTAAATGGATGTTGGAAAGGGATATAATATATCTACTTGAAAATAGTGGTGTATAAATTACTTAGAATAATTTCTTGTGTTATATGATGACTTGTAGGATTCTTCCTACTTGGGATTATTCCTAACCTAGGTAGTTTATATGAAATATTTATATGGAATGAGTAGGGTGTTAGGGACTTGACACTTACTAAATGGTCATGAAAATGGCCTAGATCACTTCCTTGTTTAATTGGATGTAGGGATCCTCCTATTTGGGATTATTCCGGTAGAAATAACTTGGAATAAATTCTATCATGAGATTGGGTGTGGAAGTCCCTTGTGACCCACTTAGGACATGGTAGTGTGTAGGTACTCTATATGTTAATATTGTGTCTCGTGAATAAAATGGATTGGTGACATGAATTATAGGATGACTTGTAGGGTTTTTCTTCTATTTGGGTTCTTACTATTTGTGTATAGTTACAGAATTAATGAAAAAAGGTTGAGAATTGGCTTAGGCTATCTCTTAGCTTGAGAATGATGCATGATAGTTACTTGTGAACTTTCTTGTTACTTAGTAGAATTTGGGCATGATTTGTGTTCAACATGATGGTTGCCTTAAAGGTGATTGATAAAATACCTTGAGTGATTGAAATAATTTGTTTCATGACTATGTTTAGCATGTTGAATGTTGTGATAAAATATGTTAATATGTTGCTAAGATATTATTAGTTTCATTATGTTTTATGGTAATTATATGCTTAAGACATATATTGCCATGACCTATGTTGATATGTGGTTTAAATTGTTCATAAGGCATTCATTGCATCTTGAACATGTGGAAAGTGTGCAATGAGGCATTGCATTGCATATGTATGGAGCATCACATTCATGAGCATAAGTCATGGGTGTGGGGGTGTGAGGTGAAAGTTTAATCAAACACCATGTTTGGTGGTTGATATGTGGACTTGAAAATGTGGATCGATGGTCACATGGAGTCGCATGATTGCATGAGAAAAACTTGTGTTGGGTATAGCAAGTAGGGCTAGACTCTCCCTCGGGTGCAAGGCCCGGTCACATGGTTCAGGCACTTTGCCGGCGGTGAAATTCCAGAAAAGTGTTGGTGTTTACGAAACCAGAGGTTGAGATACCAAAATCCATTGCCCAAGAAGACACAAGATTTTGTGAATAAAAACAAACTCTGTCAATGAGTATCATCTCATAATGATCTGATTTATAAAATGCATGACTTTTATTCAAAACGATCATTGGATGTTTTTCCGTCAAAGACGGGTTCATTACATATTAGTACTGCATTGTGTCGTGTGAGTCGGGGAGGACTCGGGAAAATCTGCATGAGTGAGTTGCATCTCATTTCATGGCATAACAGAGTAGAATTCCAGCATTGAATGCATGTTCTTGTAAGGAATGGTGGATGTGTGTGTAAATTGTTGCATGCACACTCTTCATGTGCTTCTAGGGGGAGTAGCCTCTGTAGGAAATTCTCTACTGGGCGTTGGCTCACCCTATACGAGAAACATTTCAGGTGCGGAGTAGGTGCCGACGGACGGCTCCTATTTGGGTCTTCAAAGATGAAGAAAGTCGCATGTGGCTTTACTTAATGTTTTGTGTAAAACACTTGAGAAACTTATGTTTTGAGTATGTAACCTTTTGTAAATATTTGTAATAGAACTTACAAAGACTATCGTTAGAATAGCCTTGCATGTTTTGATATAAGTGTGGATAATTGGACCCGATATGGCCAATGTTTACTTATAAAAGGACCCGGTGCGGTCATTGTTTTGTATTGGGCCTCGGATGGGTCATGTGAAGTTATATTACACAGGTTGGGTATTGGGAAGAGCTCCCTATACAAAAGATACTCTGCCCAAAATTCGTTCAGTTATGGACCCCGGTAAATGGGACATAACGGTGTGATATCGAGTTACTAGGTATATACGGGTATTCCGCGGGTTGATGGGTAATCAACGGACCCCCGGATTTTAGGGTGTCACAATAACTTAGGGATTGATTCCTTTCATGTCTTCTTGCTTTCATGCAAAGATTTCCAAATTTTCTCTTAAGAAACGTATGAGGAGTTCTTTGATTTCCTTGCTTAGTTTAGACCCCACGTAAACGAGGTGCTTCAACTCTTCATCAAGCTGAACAGGCTTCATCTCTTCCGAAGGCATTAGTTTGGTTTCTAGCTCGTCTCTCATGTCGAGTTCATCCAGTTGGATGTTCTCAACCTCTTTCTTCTTCACAGAAGCCATGTAGCATTCTCGTGTTACCTACTAGTCTCCTCGGATCACTCCGACCACATTTTCTATCGAAAACTTCACTACGAGGTGATAGGCAGAAGGAATAGCCCTCATGGAGTTGAGTGAGGGCTTTTGAGCAGCATGTTGTATGCAGAAGGGGCATCAACCACTAAGAACCTTACAGTTGCAGTTGTTTGGCAAGGCGGGTCACCTATTGTGAGCACGAGTTGAATTGCTCCCATGGGTAGCACCCTTTCTCCTGTAAAACCCAACAAGTGAGCACTTACTAGCTCAAGTTTTTTCCCTTGTTATGTCTATCTTGTCGAAGACAGATGCAAAAATGATGTCTACTAAGCTGCCATTATCAATCAAAACTCGATGAACAGTTATGTTAGCTACCACGACTCTTACCACTAAAGGATCATCGTGGGGATGCTGACAGCCTTCTAAGTCCGCATCAGTGAAAGTGATAGCCGTGTCTAATCGTGGAGTCTTGGACACAGTATGTACTTCCAGAGCTTCTCCAGCTCTAATTCTACGCAGATGAACCTTCCTGGCTGAGCTGGATTCCCCCTCTTACAAATCCTCTAGATATTACCCTGATCTCCCCTAGAGGTTGTTGGTGTGGTGCAGGTGCTTGCTGTTGAGGTGGTTGAGGTGGAGGAGCTCAATTTTGATTTTCATAGGCCATAAAGCGGCATAGTTGCCCTCGTTAAATTAGAAATTCAATGTTTTTCTTTAGTTGAATACACTCATCAGTGTGGTGGTCATGATCTCTTTGGTAATCACAATACTTTGTGGGGTCTCTCTTTGCTAGATCTACCTTCATTCAAGGTGGCCATCTTAATAACTTCTCATTCTGTACCTCACACAGAATCTGCGATACTAAGGTGGTCAGAGGGGTGAGCTGCTGAGGTGCGTACCTCGGCTGTAGTTCTAGCTGTGGAGGACCTAAACAATCTCTGAAGTTTCCCTCTTCTCTTTGGGGAGCGATCTCTGTCTCTCCTTGGAGACCTATCTCGCTCTCTTTCTTTCCTGGCACTTCACTCTCTCTTCTTCTCTTCCTTCCCTTTCTCCTTTCATGATGATGAACTCCCTACCTTAGAGAGGAGCACTTTTTCAACGTTTATGTACTTTTTAGCTTTAGCCAACACCTCGGCCATGCTAGCATGGGGATTCTTTGATATGGAGAACATCAAATCCTTTGGTTGAACTCCGAGTCCTACAATGCATGCAGTGATAGCAAATTTCTTGTCTGCAACATCTACCTTCAGAGATTATGAGTTGAACCTCTAGACGTAAGATCGTAGGTTCTCATCAGGTCCTTACTTCACATTCAATAAATGGTAACTCGATTTTCTATGGATCCGAGCTCTTATGAAGTGCGATAGGAAAGGAATAGAGAGTTCCTTAAAGGAAAAAATCAAAGCTGGGAAGAGTCTATTAAACCATGCCAAGGCTAACACCTTTAGCGTGATGGCAAAGACTTTGCACCGCACTAGGTCCTGGTGCCCATGTAACTCAATATGATTTTTATAGATGTTGAGGTGGTCTATGAGATCTTTTGTCCCATCAAAAGCCTCTACCTGGGGCATTCTGAATTTTTGAGGGAGGGAAAAGTGTAACACCCCAGCAGTGAATGGGGATTCGATTTGTTGCACCAGAGCGTCCATTGTCACTGGAGTCTTACCCTTTACTCCTCCTTCATATGACTGAGCTCTTGCTGGATGTCCTTGAAACGCTGCTCCCAGTACTGTTCCATCTTTTCCTGTTAGAAAGGGACAAAATTATTTTTTTTGATCCCCTCGTTCTGGCTCTGCACCTCTTCATTGTCATGGTTATGCGTTCTTGGGGGATTCATCTGACTTCTTCTCATATTGTGTGTGGAGACCATCAATTACTGAAGGATTCGTATGCTTGTAACAGGAACAGTCCTTCCCACAGACGACGCCAAACTGAAGGTGTTATTCCACGTGAATGAGCAGAGTGTATGGGGAAAAAAACAAGAACAAAACTGAGCTATAAGGTTTGTGCATGGAAGTGTGGATTTGATATTATTTTGAGGTGTGGTATGTTTAACACGAAGGAAATATAGTAGTTTACCAGCTTGGGAGCTCTGCTAGTCCACTTTTTAATGGAGACTCTTGCTCCTGGAATGTATATTCATTCAGGAAGTGTTTACAATTTGCTTTTCATACCATTAGGGTTCTCCCCTTCTCAATGGAGGCTTTGTGCCATTTTTATAATGAAATTCCAATATATAAGGGATCTGCAATGAGATCCTTGCCTTGCATCTGTGGGATCTTCCTTGATTTTAGGAGGAAATCTTGGTCAATTGAGAGTTTTGTTCCTTGAAAATAGCTTGGCTATTGTTTTGGGGGTGCATTTTGTTATACAACTGTTTCTTTCTTGTTTCCTTGATTATTTGCTCTGGAAAAAGCTCGAGGTCTGGGCCCCTAAGCCCTGGAGGTCTTGGCTAACCTCCTGATCTGACCTCCCTTACCGAGCTCTTGGAATTTATTATTGGTGTCAACAGGTTCAATTGCCTTATTTCAATGCTTTCCTGGATGAAATTTAAAACAATAAGCAACACAGAGAATTGTGAACTAATAAAAGAGAATCGTGTTATTAATCCAATCCAATCCCGTTATCTAATAAAAGACTAAATTAACTGTCTTGATTACCATAGTAACTACTTCCTAAAAAACTAACTTAAAACTACTCCTAAAACTGCCTGGATTGTGGGCCTTGTGAGGGTTTGAATCTGTTGGGTCTGTGAATCAGTCTGAACTACATTCACCTAGATCAGTAGTAGGCTCTTTTAACAATAGTATGACAAATAATGAGAGACAAGGAGAAGTTCCTGTGAGAGAGGGGGAAGTGCCTAACATTCAAACTTTGCGGGATTGCTTAAATCCCACAAGAAATAATGTCCCATCTTGTTTTGTGTTTCCTCCAGATGCACCCCTCTTTATTGTAAAGACAGGGACAGTGCAACTACTACCTCAATTTCATGGACTAGAAATAGAAAATCCATATTTGCATATAAAATATTTTGAGGAGGTATGTGGAACATTTCAAGACAATTCTGAACTGGCCAAGATGGAACTTTTTCCTTTCTCCTTAAAGGACAAAGCTAAACAATTACTAAACTCTTTGAAAGCTTATTCAATACCTAACTGACAGGTATCACAAAATGACTTTTCAGAAAGTTTTTTCCCTTACACCATACCAATGCACTCAAAAGGAAAATCATGAATTTTTCAGTCAAAGAAGGGGAAACATTTTACAATGTCGGAAGAGATTCAAGGATCTTCTCCAATCCTGCCCACACCATGCTTTTGAAAATTAGACTTTGGTAGGATTCTTATATGACTCCTTGCCTACTAGACTATGTCAGTTTGTCAAAATGATGGCTCAAGGAGAGTTCATGGGGAAGATTTTGGAGGAGGCATTCATGGATGAATTCTCTGTATATGGTGACTCGTTCGATTTATGTCTTACCAACCTAGAGCAAGTGTTAATAAGATGTAAGAAGGCCAATATAGTGCTCAATTAGGAGAAATGCCTTTTTATGGTAACACAAGACATTGTCTTAGGTCACATTGTGTCGTCTGAAGACATGAAAGTTAACAAGGAAAAAATAGATCTAATTGAAAATTTGCAGGCTCCCAAGATTGTTAAAGATGTCTGATCATTTCTGGGACATGCAGGGTTCTATAGGAGATTCATAAAAGAATTTAGTATCATATCTAAAACCATGTGTCATCTCCTAAGTCAGGATGTATCATTTGTATTGAGTGAAGCATGCCAGAAAGCTTTTGATAAGCTTAAAGGCATGTTAATTTCTGCCCCAATAATGCAACCTCATGAATGGACTCTATGGTAGGAGCAGCGTAGGGACAAAGAAAATATAAGAAACCCTATGTGATATACTATGCAAGCAAGGCTGTGAATGATGCTCAAATGAATTACTCAACAATTGAAAAGAATTGCTTGCCGTAGTTTTTACTTTGGAGAAATTTCGTTCTTATCTTTTTGGTTCTTCTGTTATTGTATTCACTGACCATGCAACTTTAAAATTTTTGCTCACAAAGAAGGATGCAAGACCAAGGATTTTAAGATATAATTTTGCAAAAAAATGTAAGGCTCAAACATGGCTAACTAAGGATATAATTTTGCAAAAAAATGTACTAGGCTTCAAATAATATCACAAATGGCCTAAGATCATTTTCCAAAATGTAACCCATGTATAACTCTCATATGAATTTGCGAGGGGGATTGTCAACATATTACTCAATAAATGCTAAATCAAATCAAAGATTATGAGATTATTCAAGTAATTAAAGCTAAATTGAAATTCTTAATTGAGTAAATGTTCAAAATCTCTCCAAAGAAGATAGGCTCAAAAGCTGTACATGGTATCTATATCTCCACTATGTATTATTTAAGCTTCCAAAGAACTATGTTATTTCAAAATATTTTCAAAGAATAGCAAAACATAGTGTGCATAAAATGATAAGTTTCCAATAAAAATATAGGAATAGTACACAAGTAAAGACTGAAATTCCTTATGAGCTGTATAGGGTTACACCTACAAGTAGACATAATGCTAAAACAATCTTAACGGGTGATTTGCATGTGGTATTCTATCCTAACATAAAAATTTTAGATAAAATATATCTCAAGATAAACCATTAAAATGTTAACAAAAACATTTTTACTTAATATCCAAAAGCAATTCTGTATAACTTAAATTCAAAACCAACAGACATCCCAAAATTAAACCAAAATACGAAATTACTGTAGCATGCAAAAAATAAATTGTCTAGAGAGAGAAAAAGATAGATACTGAAAGGGTTCAAAAGAGCTAGGCCAAGCCTATGCTGAAGATGGCGGTACTCTAGCTCTCCTTCCCAAGCGGCTGAGAATTTTCTGCTAAGTTGCTTGAATCTCTCTCTGAGTTGCTTCAAATTGTCCCATTCTTACCTCCAGACTCATTAGTATCTTTCTATTAGTTTTCTTGTCGACTGGCATCGGTGTTGGCTCATAACCAACTTCCTGCAGTTGAAACTTTGTCTCCTCCTCATGTACATCATCCACTAGGTGCACTGGTGGTATATCTGGACGGACTCCTTGTAACACCCCAAAATACACCCTGGACGGCATTACATTCTAATAACCATTTAAGCATGAGAGCACTAAGTAAGCCATCAATATTATATCAACAATTCATATTGGAACAAAATTCGGGCAGAGTCTCCCTTGTACGGGGAGCTCTACCACAAAACTCAACCTGTGCAATTCTACTATAATGACCACACCGGGTCCATTTGCTTCCCATAAAAATAATTCACCAAACTTACAAGTTATCCCAAAAGAGTAGGCCAAGTTATGGCCTTTACATCCCCATAATCAAATAACTATGCTAAGGCAGCGAAATTACAAAATATGGGTAAGCTTTACATTGTTTCAAAATAATACCCTAGTCTAAAACAAAATATGGGGTCCAGCTAAGAGTCCTCCCCGGGATCCACACTCCCGTCTTGCTGAATCTCCCAGGGTACGGGCTCCTCGAGTCCCAACTCCTCCTCCTGAGTAAAATCTGAAATGTTTGTAGGTAGGGGGTGAGTACAAGACTCTGTAGGAAAATCCTTCCAAACCCATTCAAGGTTTTGAAATCAAGCAAAACAGGTAGGTCTCATTTCGAACATACGTATTAATGAAATTTGAAAGAAAATCAGGACATTTTAAAAGAGATCTCAAGTTTGTACAATAATAAAGAATTAAAAGAGAATGAAATCGACTTTAATTGACAAACAGTTTCCAATATAATCTAATCCACCATATACCATTTCCACAAGTTATCGCGGCATCCCATACTACCCGAAACTCTTGGAGAAATACTATTTGGTACAATAAACAATAATTTCTATTTGGTACCACTCAAGTAGGCTGTCGTTTCTCATGAATCTACCCAACGAATCGACCTCGTTCACCCATCTATAATCACAATCACAGGCCAATTTAGGAAGGGCGTGTACTGTCTCATACGGCATTGACGAAATCCTTCCAAGGTGTCTAGTATACTAACCCTTTTCTCCGATATCCGTGAACAATAGTGGTCATTGTCACCACAATGATCCACTACGAGCATTAGGCAACCATCTCATCCCCCATTGGGATAGACTAACCTCTAACGCTCTACGGCAGTTTTCGAAGGTAATCCAAGTCCCTCACAACACCATACACAAGAGTGCCATACCAAAAATATATTCAACACCTCATATATAATCAAATTCCATGATTTTCCCCAATTTTCACAAGCAAGATACATAATAAAACAATTTAAGAAAACATACTCATTCCCCCATTCATGTTACAAAAGACAAGTTTAAAGTAAATATGCATGAGATCATCCATACTATCATTTTAACACCCAACACAAAGCTCTAGCACTTTAGAAATCAAGAGGAGTTGAAAATATAGAGAGAAATCCATATTTTCCCCAAAAATTAGGGTTTGATGAATTTCCAACTATTATTTTGTCAAATCATGTGAATATTCGTACAAAGACTTAGAAACAATGAACCCATAACAAATATATAGTATTTAGAGTCCAAATGTACATATACAATAACCCTAGCATCATTGGATGAAAATGGAAGAAAACCCCTACCTTAAAGCTTGAAGAACTAGGGCTTGGATTCTTGAATATACCCTTAATCTCTTGTTTTTCTCTTCCTTCCTTCCTCTTTTCTCTTCCTTTCTTTCTCTCTTAGAGTTTCTAAGGCTGGAGTGGCTGAAATAGGGCTAAAATGGATGACCTTGGGTATTTATAAGGCTAGCATTGGACCACGGTCGCGACTTAAAACATTCAGATTTTTTTTTCGGTGTACCGGTACCCGGTACCGATACCATTTGGTACCGGTACCCAGTACCGGTACCATATAGTATCGGTACCCAGTACTGGTACTACAAACCTTCTGGAATAGGGGTACCGGTACCCAGTACCGGTACCATGTAGTACCGGTACCCTGTACCGGTACTAATCAGCAGATAGATTCTTCCTCTGTCTACCAAGTTTCCAATGCACTTCATATTACCTTTCCCGAGGTTTTTCGACCTTCTGGATTCAATGAAAACATTATCTTGACCTAAACATATTTAGAAACTTATCTAATAACTATTTTCAATCTCAAACGCCTTTGATAATTAAACTTCCTAGATTCATTTGTTTCCTAAGTATTCATTTATAATGTTTTAACCTATGTGATTCATTCTTACACCATTATATACAAAAGAACTATTAAACTTGCATATTACTATATTAATATACGCCTGTGGGGTATTACACTCCTTGCTATCCCCCATGGCTCTTTTTTCAATGAAATGACATTCAAATGTGCCAATCCTTCCATAGTAGTCCAAGTAGGATATGTAATAACACCTTCTACACAGATTAGTCACCAAAAGGCAGTGAAGATTTCTTGTTTTTAACCATCAAAATCATCTGGTCCATAATCAGTGTAGAAAGATCAATAGTTAGGCCAACACCAAAGGCATAAAATAACTAAGCCTTATCAATATAAATCGGATTTTTCTAAGACTAGGGAATCAGGTTAGCAACTACGATCAAGTTTAAAATGCATTATTTATGTGACACCCCAAATTCTGGGGGTCCCTTATCAACTGTTGACCAACCGTCAACCCGCGAAAAATAACATTTCTTGTCCCAATCCCGGACCTTAAGTCCAAACAAACTCCGTTAATCGGGACCTTAACACATGTGTAAACCCCGTGTCTTTTTTGGTCATTTAATTCATCGGAGGTGTTATGTGTCTCAAAATAGTTCATTTAGTGTCCCTTTGCGTCATTTGAATCAAGGAAAATGAGATCCAAAAGCGTAAGAAAACTTATATTAAATTTCAAAATGTTTCGGCAGTACCGGTACGCAGTACTGGTACATCGAACTCTCTGGACCAAAGTGTACCGGTACGCAGAACCGGTATAGTCTACCCAGATTTTTTTACCTTTTCTTCTGTTTTTCGTTTCCAATTCATTCAAAAACTTTCTCAAACCAACCCAACACTTACATAATATGTATTTGGGCATTCCACATAGATTATAAAAAATCTATTACAACATTTAAACGCAATCTCATTTAATTACATGCCAAAAATAAATGTTCATTTCAATTTTACAATTTTTGTTAAAATGAGCCGTAATTCGGCTTCTTCATCCTTGAGGCTCAAAGTGAGTGCCATCCACCGACACGAACCTCGCACCTGAAATGTTTTCCCTTAAAGGGTGAGCTACGCTCAATAGAGAACATCCTAACTAGGCTACTCCCCAACCCAAATGCACATGAAATGTTCATATGCAACCAATCCACCTTTCACATATCCCAAACATATATATATATATATATATGTCATCAATGTTGAAAATTTATAATGC